>JAUESH010000040.1:8449247-8480931 GCA_032275165.1 Synergus magnus
CCAAACGACCACCAAACGATTCCATTAAAAAAAATTTGGATATTTTAGAGTTGGTGCGCTAACTTCACGGGGTTCATGAGGGAACTACTTTCGCGATGTAGATAATTTTCATTGGCGGAGACAATCGGACATCCGGAAATAAAGGTGATTTCATACCGCCATCCTACTTCAAAATTTGGCGCGAATTTTTAAAATATTTTTGTTTAATGTTGAAGATTATTTGTTTTTTAAAATATCAATTTAATTTAGAAACCTTAAAATAGATTTTTAAATATTCCAGTGAAATTTTAATTTTATCGTTTGTTTAATCTTATTTTAAATTAAATCTTCTTCTTGTAGTTAAAAATAATTCTAATTACTAAAATCCTAAATCCCAATAGTATCTTGTAATCAATTTTAAATCATCTTAATTTAGTCATTAGAGGATCGCTCACTTATTCGATCCTAAATGATCAAATATTTCGAAGTGACTTTTTTTAGCTGATAAAAATGGGAAAAGTATAATTCGCCAATTTTAAAGAAAGAAGAATAAAGTAGTATTGTAAATATTTTATTTAAATATCTTAATATGTTTACACAAGAAACATTTGTTACCTGCGCTAAAAGACAATAGAATATTTAAGCAGAATTATTAGTAATCGAGTCTCCTGCATTGTGAATAAAGAATAACATTATTTTGATACACGGTAAAATGTTACAAATAACCATTACTCAATTTTGCGAAAAATCATCCTTAAACAGAAAATAATTCTGCAAAATTATTACTCGAAAACAAGCAAGTAATGAACCTAAAGTTAAAAACCCAGGTGTAATTCACAATTAAAATTGTAACTCCTATATAGTCTGCCATTTGTCAAAATTTGATGCTTGCTAATTGACAAAATCGAGTTAGACACGCGGTGCTCACATTTTACTCCATACATATTTTTCTTTTGTATTTATACTATTCTTGTATGGTCTTAAATATTAATTTATAGAAGGCACGTGATTGTACTACACATTAAGTCGTGCTTAAAGACATCGATTTGTGTTTTTATAAATTGTAATGTTTAAAATTTTACAATTATATAAAATATAAAAAGATAAACTTGCTCAAGTTCGAGACAATAAAATTATTGCTCCAGATGTCACATGGCAAGAACGAGGAGCTCGTAATTAAAAAGAGCTCAATTGGTCGACATTGCAGGGAACTTTTAATTGAAGGCTAATTCTAAAATTGAAAATAAGTCTCACCTAATTTGATTTTTAAGCTTTTTAAAAATAAACTCCTTCCAAGCAAAGTTCACTGCAATTATATTGTACTGTGATCATAGAATTTGATTTAAAATTTGAAATCCAGAACGACTTCAAGAATAAATAGTTTAAGAACCTGCTGGAAGTATTGCGTCATTAAAAACAATATAAAGCTGCCTCAAAGTTGGTTATTCAGTCGTAAATCCATATCGATTGCAAGTTCTTAAACTGACTGCACATAGAAAGATTGAAAGTCTTTTGGGAAAGTGCAAAAATCGTTCGCATGTAAAAATTCAATAAATATAACAAAATACTTTCGATAAGAATCGTGGAGTAATTTTTCTATAATCTTTTTTTTTGTGAAATATGTAATATTTTTGTATCCAAGTACAAACTAGAAACCAGAAGTAATTTTTTTAAGAGAGCTGAGAATCTATAAAAGATAGATTGTAGGTACCTAAAACCACCGAGGGACTTCTCACAGTGCAATCGACTGCTGTGAACTCCACTTATTTCCATCGATTGCCTGAGTAAATATCCCCTCGTAAACCACACATTAACTGTTTTTGAACTCCACCTATTACACTAAGTACTAAGAGAACGAGAACAAGAAGCGAGGAATCGAAAAATGAGAACTAGATTAAATTCCTGAAGAGTAGAATATTCGAAAAAATAAATATTGTGCATCCTTTCCAGTTGATATAGTCTTTCGATTTCCTGTTTTACTTTGACTTTGAGTACTTTGAAAATTGATTCTGTCTATGCTTTAGGGTTTAATTAGTTGCTTTGAAAAATGTGTGATAAGATGCACTGTTTTCCCAACTTTTCGATGTCACTCGTAAAAATGCAGATTTTTCATTTGTCTTATATTTCGGTTTATCTTCGATAGTGCCCGAGGTATGCTTTACAATTCGGACATGTGTGATGAACATCCATGCATTCGTCGATGCAACAGGGTATCAAACAACATCCAAACCAGCACCTGTAATTCAATATTAAGAAAAGTCCATTTTCAAGTTTCAATCCAAGGGAAACCAATTTAAGTTTTTATTTAAATTCCTAATGAGAATTAATTACCCAAGTAGTGCGATTACGACACCGGAAATATAGGCAATCAATCCTGGTTCAGTTCGAGGAGTTGTGTCGATTTCCGCATGGCAGTGCGGGCATATTGTGTGTGTTGCTCCTGGACCTAAAGGAACTATAGTGGTTACTATAGTGGGTCCATTGGCATCTAAAAAATATATTTTTATGTAAGATAATTATTTTAAAATATATTATTAATGAAAGTACTCTCTGTTATCTAAAATTCTCTGTTCGAAATAAATTTGTTTAAAAACAATAAAGATTCGCTAGTAAAATATTAGCAATTGTGACATGAAAATTAAATCATATACGCTCGATGTAATTAATACAGTTAGAGGCTCACAAGCTTCTGCTGGTGTAAATGGACTGGCTGGTGGTACGCCCACGGATTGAGCGTAACTAGGCGGTGCAGATGGAGGTGGTTCATAAGGTGGTGGAGGTCCATTTTTGTTCATAGTGTTTGCTTCCGCCTGAAATAATAATCCAATCTTATCATTCCTCAGAAAATTCATTTTTTTCTGAACTTAATTTGTATACTTAATTCAGTATTTCTCTATCTATAAAAAAAGCTATAAAATAAAAAATAATAACAATTAACTGGAGCACTTGTAAGGATATATTGAAACATACTTTAATTGAACCAATTCTAAAATTTTAAAAATACGGTTAGAGACTTTATGTACATATTTAATCTAAAAATATACACCAGAAAATGCTTAAAATATCTAAAAAGATAATTAAAACATTCTAAAATAGTAACACTGATTTGAAAAAATTGAAATATTTAGAAATGATGGTTATGTCTACTATATACATTAAAAAGGTGATAAAAAATTTGAATCACGACGTGTTGTTTACACATCGATAATGGAAAACGACCTTGGCCTTAACTTATATGCAAAGTACATATGTTATGACATCTTAACATTTTTTTACTTTCCTGGTAAAACTACAAGAAATTTAAATTTTAAATAAAAATTATATTTTCAATTTATAGTTTCATATATAAAAAAAACAATCAAAATTCCTTGATAAAATTTTCATGTAATGTACTATAAATATTCAATATATTATTTAACTGATTACTCAGTGCTCAATATAGATACTTGTAAATTAACAAAAATGATTTACACAAGAATGTGTTGATTGATAAAAAGAAGAAAAGGAAAACAGCTTATACGTACGTATTTTAATTGTGACGTATGCAGAGGCAAACGTCATTTTTATCAACAATTTCATAATATCAGATTCACATAATTATAGTGTTCGTTCCCTAAATATAGGTGTGTGACCTAATTGCGAAATAATGTGTCACAGATGATACCTCCGCCCAGATATTATATACACGATATAAGTAGAAATTTTAACCTGCTCCAAAAAATTGTCTTATTTACTACAATAATGAAGGCACTTACTTTGCAATAAAATTACTTAAGTGATGTCAAAAATCGTAAAAATTCACTTGTTCTTCACAGGAAAATTCTTTACTTTGCAATTCAAAACAAATTGCTAGTAAAAATCTGACCACAATCTATAGCGAAGTAGTAAACACAGAAAATTTTTTCCAAGTTTTCACCAGAAATTTTCAGGGGGCGCTCGTTAAGTAAAATCATAGAGTATACGCATTAGAGATAAGAGAAATACCCAGAGAAAAGATTGCCAGAGTTTTTAAATTTTCCAGAGTAATTATTATAAAAAATGAGAATATTTCGATAACTTTAATATTTAAACAAGTAAATGTTATGAGAAATTAATTCAACTGAACTAGATGTGACTTCACTGAATTAACTTGAATTAAAACTGATTAGTTGAAAATCTAGTTATGAAGTCGATGTGGAAAATTAATTCACTGATTAATTCAAAACAGGACTCCGTGAAAAGTTACCCTAATTTAATAATTGTCAAAATTCAACTAAATTTTAAGTGAATTAAAAAATTAAGTAAATTAATTTGGAATTTTAAAATTCAACAATTCAAAGGCCCCGCCAAAATAATACCATCCGGTGGTATTATCTTCTATGATAAAATAAATCGGTATTCAGGTATAAGTTCCTGAAGAATAAATTTTAATTTTCGATTTTTCCAGATGCTTTTTAACATTTTTATTATTTTGAAATATGTTAGGGGGATTACTGATAAAATTATACATTTTTTTCTGAAATTTTCGGCTTTTATCAACCAAAATCCAGAACCAAAAATATTTTACTTAGATGCGCCAGCACACAGAGACAGAGTCTCAGCGCAGCCAGGGCGACAATCGACAAATCTTTGCCCCACTTTGCCCCTGTATTGTCCAAGCATCTTTGATTGTTGATAAACCCTGGTTGAGTCTTAGGGTTTGGGACAGTTGGAGAAAAATGGGATGGGAAGCTTCATAAAAAATCGCTATCCGTTTCTTGTTTGTTAATTTTTTCTCATTTTTTCAAGTGCATAATTATCTTCCCCAAGTATTTAAGTTTCCAAAAATTAAGACTTCATTCGAGTGACTTAAATTCTAAATGGTAGGTAGAGATCAAAAGTGCATCCTGCATGCATCTCCTCTGCTTTTTTTTTTTGCATGAATCTGGTAATGTAAGCCATTGCCCCTTGGAAGTACGACACGTATTCTATACTTGCTCCGAAATTAAATATCAAAACTTCAAAATTTAACGATAAACTAAGTGTTTTCAACAATGCTTTATTAATTTCCCGAGTGCATTTATAACTACTTTAGTCTGAAGGAGACGTTGCTTGCAGCAAACATTTTCTCGATATTTGGAGACCGTCATGACCAGATAAGTGGTGAATTTTTAAAATGGTATTGAATCGAAATGATAAAAGAAAACGAAAAGAAGGGGATCTTGTGGACCTCATGGATCCCGCATCAGAATCACCGAAAAGGTAAGCTAATTTTGACTAATTTCCTTGTTTATTAATTTCAAATTTATCAGCTTTTACTCGTAGAAATTAACTCGAAAGGATTAATCAGGATTCGTTGTTTTCGCTAATAGATCACATTGCCTTGGCTAATCTTGAGAATTAATTTCGTATCTTATCACTAACACAGATTTATTGATTTTTTTAGCAACTATATTGTTCTCCCAATTGAATTTTAACACTAAATTCATATTAATTTTTCATTCAAATTATAAGATTCGGTTAAAAAGTACTTTACTAAAAATATTTTGCAGGACCAAAGTTCATGCACAAAGAAAATTCGCACAAGGAGCAGCTACAAACTACAGTCCGGCGAGTACACCCGTTAAAGAAAAAGAAAAACCGAAGCCAGCAGTTATCACTGAATTGATAACTCACAAACGTCCAAACACAGAAGATTTCCTAACATTTCTTTGCTTCAGAGGTAGAAGCTACAATAATTTTAATAGTCAAATTAGGGTTGGCCACTCAAGTCTTGCAAACATTCTGGGTTTCAAAAATAAAATTAATCAATTTTCGTTTCAAAGCATTTGAAATTCAACTATTTAAAATTTTAACTCTTAATTGTAATGATCAACTAAATTGGAAATCTTAAAAATTTATAAATATCCTTGTTATACATTATAGGATTTTAATTTTGATGTTTAGGGTATTCAGAATTTAACTAGTTGAATCTTTAAATGCATGCTTTCAAACACGATGAACAAATTCAAATTATTTCTCGAATTTTTCTTTCATCTTTGCAAATTCCTGGTTAAGTGGCTACCGTGTTAATACTTAATTCCGAGAATAATACTAAGGATTACCTACAATTTTCTTTCTAGGAACTTCAATACTCCCCGCGAGTTTGAATTTCTTCAACGTTAGTGCAAAGAAGGAAAAATCAGAGTCGAAATCGACGAAAGCTTCCAAGGCGAATTCATCTAGCTCAAAAACATCGCCTTCCGATTCCTCGAAATCCGATTCACCCCAAAAGGCAACTAAATCAAAAAGCAATGCCCCTCTTAAGAAAGAATTTCCAAAGGGAATTCAAAAGACGATTAAATTCAAGACAAAAACCTCAACAGCCCAAGCGTTGAAGAAGAAATATCTAGAACAGCGGCTTGCGAAGCAGCGAATTAAAAACAAAATCAAGGCATCCTATGTTATAAGAACTCGATCCTCCACCGAGCAAAATGAAGGAAAGCCTCTAACTAAACTAGCTCAGAGGGATTATGTTGCAAAATCAGAATGTAAACGACGTGGTTTACGAAGCGGTGGTCTCGTTGAGAAAATTGCTCCTAAAACTGCTCAAAAAATCAAGCGATCTTCAATGAAACCCAAGAAGAGAGTTCTTGTCAAAAGCAAAAACAATTCTTCTAATTCGGAATCTTCTGATGTTGATGATGAGGATGAGGAGGAGCCGAAATCTTCCCAAGGGAAAAAATTAACGAAACCTCTACCGAAGAAGGTTTGCACGAGGAATAAATCAGATCTGAGAAGAGTTACCAGATCTTTTGTAGAGACCAAAACCACTCAGCATCTTTCGAAAAGACCTACGAGGAAGACGAAGGAAGCTGCGGCTGTTTATATGGAAATTCTGGGTCGAAAACTAGTCAGTCCTGAGTTGGAAAACGATGAGGATAATATTTCCCTAGATAGTTTTCCAGAACTGCCGAACGCTCGCAGGTCTTTGAAGGAAGAGATCGAGATTAAGGCGAAAGTGAAATTGAATGCAAAGTTCGTTGCCAAAGAGAAGGAGAGCAAAGAAATTGTTGTGAATAGAAAAAAAATCGAGAAGATCGAGAAGCTTCGTAATGTGAAAACAGTTTTGAAGAGCAAGAGGCTTGTAAAAATTCATAAGTATTGTGAACTCGAGTCTGAAGAGGAGTCTGAAAGTTCGACCGATAGTGAGAAAAGTAGTCAAACAAGGCCGATGACGAGGAGAAGTTTGAATAAGGTGAACAAACCTGCTAGTAGGAGTTTGAGATCTTCTTCGAGGAATCTTCCTATGAAGATGGATGAGCAGAGTTCTGAGGTGAAGAATGTTATTGGGAAGAAAGAAGTCAGAAAGGAGAAAGAGAAGGTTTTGGTAAAGAGGAAACGAGAGGTGTTTGAGAAGAAGAAAGAAGAAGGGAAGGAAGACTGTAAAAAGGATGAGAAAAAGAAAGAAGAAAGAGTTAAGGAAGAGAGCAAAAAAGATGTAGGCAGTAAGGGAGATAGTAAAAAGGAAGAAACGATAAAGACTGATAGTAAAAAGGAAGAGCCTATAAAGACAGATGCTAAGAAGGATGATCATCAAAAGGAAGAAGTCAAAAAGATGAAAAAAGACGAAGCTAATAAAGAAGATATTGAAAATTCAGTTAAGAAAGAAGAACCAAAATCTAAAAGTAAAAGTGATACTAAATGTGAAACTAAAAGTGACATTAAATCTTTATTTAAAAAAGAAATGAAAGCAGCAATTCCTGAAGTTGAGGAGATTCTAGAATCTGATGAGGAAACACTCGGTTCGCTTCTCACTAAGATGAAAAGAAAGAAAGAAGATGATTCTCTCAAAAAAATTGAACAAGATAAGATCAAAGTGCTTAAAGAAGTTAAGGATTCGAAAATATCCGACGATGAAGAATCGTTCAGAGGTTTTACGAAAAAAGCAATTTCAAAGGTTTTGGATTCGTGTCAGTCTCAAGTGAATGCAAATCTCATAGTTTCTGAAGAAGAAACTAAATCTCCAGTGGAAACACCATCCTCTGAACAAGTGGAATCATCTCCTGAGATTACAATTATAGAGCAGCCTTTAATTGTTCCTTTTGTTAAACCTGCACCAGAAATTGAGATCTTGACTCCGAAGGCTGGACCTTCGAAACAGGACATGACCTGTATTCACAAGTCTGATTCCGGGGTGAATATCATTGATATGCCATCTTCAGCGACTCTTGGAAGGAAGGGGAGAGTAAATATGTCAACTGAGCAAATAGAAAAGTGGCTGAATGAGAGTTCACTTGCGAAAGAGGAGAGCAAGGTTGAAATGGACAATGTGTCTAATTTCGATTACGAGACTGTTGAGAAACCGAAAGTCTCCTCGCACCATTTATCCATTTCCTCAAAGATACAACATTTAGTAAGGCCGGTGAATGTTACCCTTGCAAAATTGAATGATAAGAAAGGTAAGCTTTCAAATTTAGTGGTTTTAAGCCCACACATTAGTGCAATTAGACATCCAAGTACTTTACTGGTTGTAAAGAATAAACCAATTGAAACCGAGTCGAAACAACAGATTTTGATGAGCAAATCTCCACCTGTGAAGGTAAGCAAGGAGTCTCCAAATGCAGAAGATAGTGATGCGGTTTCCAAATCAGACCAAAATTCTCTCGACGGTTCTCCGGAAAAGAAGAATCTTGACAAGAAAATGGTCTCCCAACCGAGGAAATTATTTTTACCGAAGGTAAAAGAGAGAAAAGTCACTACTCCTAGTGCGAATGCTTTTTCCCCGGAGAATGAAAGTAGTGTTTATGCTTTTGAAAGTGATACAGAAGTTCCAGTAAGCACGCCTTTTCGGAGGAAAAGTAAAACAGCTTCATCTTTAGCAAAAAGTCAAGGGGAAAAAGGTAAAGATAATCCTAGTAAGGATGGTAATGACACTCAGAGTTCTGAATTATCTGGAGTTGAAAATTTTAAAGTCCCTAAAGCTAAGAATGAAACGGAAACTCAGATAATTTCAACAAAGATAAACACGATTGATTTAAGAAGTTTTGCTAATCTGGCTAACATGCAGGTTCTTTCTTTGGACAAGCTGACAACTAATTGGAGCAATGTTAATTGCAGTGCGTCTATTGCCGTTCAGGTGAATTTAGATGAACAGAATCAAGAGGCTCAAAATACTGAGGTTGCTGAAATTGGGCAGCAGAAGAATATTGAGATATCTACGCAAACTGAAGGATCGAATGAAAATGACGATGACAATGATGGACAACTGTTTTATATTCCTTTGCAAGCAGTTACGAGGAATGGGTCGGTGCAAGGTCAGCAGTTAATACAAGGAGTGGCTGTTAAATTGGGAACTGAGGGACCAACTGGACCGAATCAGAGAGTTATGCTGAAAGCTAAACTTGTGACAAAACCGCCTATTCATGTCGCTAGGGTACCTCCTGTGGGAACCGTTCAACCAACTGCTAGAGCTCCACCGATGGCTTCAACTTCTAGCGCAGAACATCCAGTGCCTTCGACATCGTCGGCGGTTCCTATACCCTCGACTTCTGAAATTCGAAACGTGGTGGTTCGTAGGGAGGAAAATTTGAACCAAGTCGGAAATATTCAAGCTAGGGGAACTGCTGCGAATACTACGGGAGTTGAGAAGGATGAGAAGGTCGAGAAGGTAGCGAAGTCGCCGAAGGCACCCAGAGAGAGGAAAATTTCTATGGATTCGGGAAAACCTGCTAAGAGGTGAGAAATTTGATTTTTGAAATATTACTATTAAAATTTATCATTAAAAATTATGGGATTTGAGATTTTGTAGTATATAAGTAGGTTTTTTCGTTTAACGCTGATAAGAGAGTTATTGATTTAACACACACCTGTCTTTCTTTCCTCAAACACCGCATTCATAATTACTAGAAAATCTTTTCCCAGTATTCTGAAAAAATGTTAAAATGAAGTATTAAACTCTCAAATTTGTAAAATGGGATATTTTCAAAAACGTATTACTTACAATTTCTCTTAATTATATTCCTGTAGACGAATAATAAGACAAAAATAAAAAGTATTAGAAATACAATGTACCTAAAAAGATTTTAAAAATGTATAAACAATGTGCCTGAAAAAAATGGACAAAATTATATGATAAAAATAAGAGATAAATCAGCATAGTGACAAAGTGGGTAAAATGATATTAAAAACCATCCATTCGAAAATAAATGGCTTTTAATAGATTAATTAAAATACAATATAAATATTTTTAGAGCTCAAAGGAATAAGCTCCAATTGGTCGAGGAATTCGTGCTCGAGTTTTTAGAATTGATTCAAAAACAGTACAAATCAATATTGCGTAAATGCGTACCTATTTGATTTTTAACTCGAGCACTTTCCGCATTTTTGTCAACAAAATTGGCACAATGTAGTACCAAATAGAATAGAATATCTTTGTAAATTCAAAGATATTGAATCCCAATGCTACCTACTTATAAAACTAATCATTCACACTTGAGTAAACTACCTGCCTCCCTAGCTAAATATAAAAAATTTTCAAAAATCATTCACACCAACACACTCACTCCACGATTCTCATTCTCGCCACCCCGGTGCAAAAAAACCTAACCTAGGGATTCGTCCCGGGACTTATCCTGCACCTGAGTTTGCAAGCCACGTTAGGGCATTTTTCAGACATACACATATGTAACAATCCTGAAATCGCACACCGTTTACTAAAATGAGAAAAAATTCTTGTTAATAAATAAACAAACTAGGCTTATATTTATTAAATAAGAATTATGAATTTACTAAAATCAAATAATGAAAAATGAGAGAAAATTTAACTTTGAAGGTTTCAAGTAAGATGTAAATACATAAGAACACACTCACACAGATTTTGCGCCTTACTTGATTAGAAAATAAAACGGTGTACGCAAACATTTTCCATTGGTTAAACCATTAGTACATCCTATTCTACATTCATTTAATAATTTTAAATGTTAACTGAATTTAGTAGTTTGATTAGTTAAAGAATAAAATTCAAATACCAATTCAAAAATTCCACTGCAAAACAAATTTGATGTACATGTAGCAAAACTAAAAATTTGTCTTTAAACTTAAATTCCAATGAGGAGAAAATATAATTTCAAATTAGATTTAAATTAAAAAAATAGTTAATCAAAAAGAAAAAAGGTAAAGTTCGGGTTGCCTTCTTATCGAAAGAAAATTAAAACTAATATCATGACTATTATGAGAACTACATGCTGGGGTTTCTTTCGGTACGAAGCTTTCCCGAATGAAATAAATTTTCTGGGTATTAAAAATAAATCGTAATCTTTCTTTTTGCAGTTTTGAAGTTCGACTTTTGAGAAAAATATTTAGAATTGTTTTGTTTTTTTAATAATCAATAATTCATCAAAATCAGAGTAATTGTTTGCCTCGCGAACCAGAAAATTCAGACCTATACTAATCAATTTAAATAGCGAAACCACTCGTTAATTAAATTAACGGTCACTATGTGATTTATAACAAAATTACAACCAGCCTCTGTGCCGGTTTTCGGTTTATTCGTCTTGCGGCATGATTAGAGACTTGAGGGACTAAAAAATTTACATACATTTGCTGATCTCTCTTTTTTAAGCGTTTGCACCAAGATCCAAATTCCTGTCTTTCTATTTCACGATTTATCGCTATTCCCAGATATTCCAGTTGTTCCACTTTCATAAAAGTTATAACACTTAGCACTTTGATAAATATTGGAATCATAATCACATGAATAAATTCCCGCACCTGGAACAGATAAATAATAGACATTATAAATCAATTTAAACATTCATAAACAGGGTGTCCAGTGAAGTTCCTTAAAATAAAATGAAATTCCTTAAAGTTATTTGAAATACCTTAAAATCCGGAGCAACACCGGGTAAATTTTTGTTAGTAAATAAATAAAAATAAAATGTTTTTGGGAACTATTTGATATATTCTTAACCGAATAAATGGCAAAAAAAAATAAATAAATAAAGTTCGCCAGACTAGACGTCGGAAACTTCAACCTAATATAAAAATGGGAATTCTTATAAACATAAAATATACACATAATAAAACACAAAATAAAAAATAAAATTAAAAATAATTTTACAAATTCTCTGTTTTGGTACGGAATATTTTAAAATTAATAAATATACAAAAACTCCTGTCTACATAATTAAATCAGTCAAGGAAAATAAAAAATTTCCGCATCAAATAAAAAATCCGGTACATATCCCGCACCAATACAATTCCCGCTTTTCACGCTTTTCCCACACGCTGGACACCCTGATAAATATTTTCAATATTCTTTGTTCAACCTCATAACATTCAATTTCATATACATATTTCCTAGTATATCCTCATTTAGAATTTGCTTACATTTTTTTTCAGAAAATGAAAGATTTTCTTGTAAAAAAATATTACCTTTATTTCAACTTACTGATATTCAAATTTAAATTTCAATCCATATTTGTAGAATAAGAGTTCCGACAAATCAGGCAACATCACAAATCTCAATAACGATTTCCCGCGCAATCTGGATTCAGCTGCCATTTTGAAAAACCACTTTGGAATATTCCCGTCATGAAAAACCGCGAAAAACATGTTCAAAAATCACTCAAACAACGAGTTCATATATTTCAAGACAATATTTAGCTGATTCACAGTCAAAAAGTTAGAAACAGTTGTCTTTTAAAGTCTTCTAAAGCACCAAACCAACGGCCATTGTAACACGAAATTGTGTGTGGTTTTTGGGTAGTTGAAAATTCATGATTACGGCACAAATATATTTAGATTTTCTGAAATTATTAAAAGAAACTGTTTATTGTCGACTCTGACACACTAACCCGAACGATTTTTTGAAAAATACGTCAATAATCCCTTCCTTTGGAGCAAAAACCCGGAGCTCGATATCGATCATTCGGCAGGGACGTTAAAACTACCAGCAACAACTTGAATGCCAGTGTTGCCAAAAAACTAAACGAAAATTTGACTTTTTGAATGAGTTCCATACATAGATTTTCAATTTGCAACTATTTAAATTTTTCCATATTTTGTGGCTACAGACTTGTCAATTAAGTAATTAGAGTGTTTGATGTATTTAAATTGCAAACAAAATTTAAGCGTTAGAAGTTTATAATGATGAAAATTTATACTTCGGAAAAGAATCAAATTCAAGTCACGTGACTTGTCGATTGCGCAGTGTTACCACAAAAAGAAATATGGGCGCGAGAATTTAAATTTGAATAATTTTGTTTTTACAATTATTAAATAGAATACTAATTCATTTAATCGTGAATTAATTAATTAACCTCTAAAAATTTTGAAAATGGATAGATATAATCTACGTACGATCAATTGATGATTTTAATTTTAAATTTTATCTTCAATTAATATTATAAAAGTAGTACGAAAGTAATTTACAGAATAATCATTTAATTTTCGTTTTAGGTCGCAAGGAAAGGCGAAGCAGAAGATCCATGAAATCTGTTCACCAACAAATTCCACCACCTTCCCAGGAACAAAGGATCCAAACGAAGATGCTCGCCTTGTAGAAGCTCCAACCTTCCACCCGACCGAAAAAGATTTCCAGGATCCTCTAGAGTACATCGACAAAATTCGACCCATCGCCGAAAAATTCGGCATCTGTCGAGTCGTTCCCCCTCCAAATTTCAAACCGGAATGCAAAGTATCAGACGATATGAGATTTACAGCTTATAACCAATACGTTCATCGAATGCTTCACAGATGGGGACCCAACGTAAAAGAAATGATGGCTATCAGAAAATACCTAGCCACCCAGAGTATAATTTTGCATCATCCTCCTTGGATTGGAGGAATGGAAGTTGACCTTCCACACTTGTACCAAACAGTCCAAAGCCTCGGTGGCTTAAAAGAAGTAATCGAGAAGAAGAAATGGCAAAAAGTAGCAGATGGTATGAAAATCCCCAGGTCTGCACAAGATCGAGTTACCAAATTGGACGATATCTACTGCAAATATTTATTGCCCTATGATACACTTTCCCAGGAAGAGAGAGAAAAACTCTTCGAGGAAGTAGAATCGGAATGGAAGAACCGGGAAGCCAAAGCAATGCAGAGATTAGAAACTCAGTCGAATGATAACGAAGACGAAGAGGATGAAGACAGCTCTGATGAAATTGAAGAGTGTATTGTTAAAGGAAGAAATATGCCACTCAATGCTTTTTATCGAATTGCTAGAAACACTCAAAGAATGTGGTTTTCGGAAAATCAAAGATCAGGAAATGAAGCTGAAGGAGCTTCAGCTTCGGAAGTTGAAGCAGCTTTTTGGAAGCATGTTGCTGAGAGAAAACGCCATGTTTGTGTTCACGCTGCTAGTATTGACTCCAGCGGAAGAGGATTTGGATTTTCTGTAGCTAAGAACAGTCCTTGTGCGAGACATCCTTGGAATTTGAAGGTCCTGACTAATAATGCTGGATCAGTCCTAAGAGCGATGGGGCCATTGATGGGTAAGTTCTAACTAAAATATTTTAACGAGGTTCTATCGAAATACAATGAATCTAAAATAGGCTTTGATCATTATTTCACTTATTTTTATTTACAGGTGTGACCGTACCAACTCTTCACGTCGGAATGCTTTTTAGCGCTTGCTGCTGGTACCGAGATCCACATGGACTTCCTTGGATCGAATATTTACACACTGGAGCGAAGAAAATTTGGTACGGGATTCCTGATGAGCATAACAACAATTTCCGAAATGCTCTTTCAAAAATGGTGCCACGTTATTGCAAAAATAAGACTATCTGGCTGCCTTCTGATACCGCCATGGTGCCTCCGGAATTGCTCGTGAAAAACGGGGTTCCCTTGTGTCAAACGGTCCAAGAACCTGGACAATTTATTATCGTTTTCCCTAAAGCTTTCACTTCGAGTATTTGTACTGGTTACGTCGTTTCCGAAAGCGTCTATTTTGCACAGTCCTCTTGGCTCGAAACTGCTGAACAAGTTTTTAAGGTTCGTTCATTAGACTTTTATTTATTTTTACTTCAATCCTCTTTTATCTTTAATTTTTTTTTGTATTTAATTTTCTATTTTAGGACATACATGACAGTTGCGAACCATCAATCTTTTCTTTCGAAAGATTACTCTTCAGTCTTATCAATGATACAAGATCCCACGTCGAAGTTCTCAAACAGGTGTATATTGTATATAATAAATACTATAATTCTGCTTTGTAAAAGCATTTTTAAATTATAAAAGAAAAACTGAGCTATTTCGTAATTTGTATATGAAATTTCAGATTTTACCAACAGTGAAAAGGGTCTGTGAAAGGGAAATTGATTACCGGAGACAGTTAAAAGCACTGGGTCTCACAAACACGGAAAAATTGCCAACACCGGAAAGTGGAAAGAGAGGAAAAAACAAAAAAGTCAAAGAAGAGGATGGCGATTTCGAGTGCGAAACTTGCCGAGCTAGTCTATTTGTTTCTTTGGTTAGCAATTCATTAGATGATGGCATGTATTGTCTTCCACATGGGATTCAGCTTCTGACAAGGAAAAAACATCTCTTGAAAAACTGCCTTCTAATGATCACGTACAGTGAGGTACATGAAATTTATTTAAAAACTTTTATTTAATATTCTCAGTTTAACACATAAAAACCTTTTATTAATGACAATTTTCTAGGATGAGCTTGACGATTTGATCCATAAACTGGAGGACAGGATCGAAGCAAAATCGAAGAAAAGCAGTTCCTGCAAACAGAATAAGTAGGCAATCGAAATGATAAACGATGACAAATGGGGATTCAAGTTTTAAGATTCAAATCTGATTTTTATCCCCTCATTGATTTGCCCTGTATTAAATGTGAAATAGCTGTAAATGGCATCTTACACTAAATTAATATTTATTATTTTATGATTTCTACATCGATAAATATTTCCAAACAGAGGATGAAAGCTCTGCTTAGACTGAATTGATTACGAAAAGAATTTGACAATTTTTAGATTGTATTACTTTCATAATAGACTTTTTTCTCATTTTAATTGATTTATTGGTGCCAAATGAAATGTTTGAATTATTGAATCCTAATCGACGATTATACTTTTCTGGTATACGAAGTAGATGTATATTTTAGACGGCATTGTGTAGGTAGAAATTAAACAAAGTAGTGAAAGTGCTAATGCATTCGAAACTTATTGGTTTCGATTGATATGATCCTATTGATCTGTAGTGTGCCTCAAGTTTTTTTTTACTTAACAGACAGATTTTAAAGAAATTTTGCAAGTTCAAGGTATTACCTATGGATATTTTGCTTTTCTTTACGCTTAAATTAATGCAATGTTTCACTATTTGGATAATAGAGTCACTATCACTTTTTTGTATGCACGTTACCAAATGATCGTCTTCATTTTTTCATAAGACTGTGACGAGGTAGTGAATTTTTTGGTTCTCGTATATGTATCGAGGTTGAAAAAATGTATTTCTTTGTGAAATATATCGCATTGTATGTTTTACTATGTTTTGTTATTCTCCCTTTGGTTCGCATTAAAAGCCTGAAAAAAGTAAAATAAATCCTGGGAGGAGGATCTTGGAATCAAAAAA
This sequence comes from Synergus magnus, assembly GCA_032275165.1. NCBI lineage: Eukaryota > Metazoa > Arthropoda > Insecta > Hymenoptera > Cynipidae > Synergus > Synergus magnus. The sequence continues at coordinate 8,465,753 of JAUESH010000040.1, forward strand.
CTATAAGTGACTTTAGCAGTGATAAAATGTATTAAGTTTGCTGTCTAGTTCACAAAAATAAACGCTGAGGTAGCCTCAATATGAGGTTGTTAAAAAATAAGAAAGTTTATCCATTCACAAAATCAGGCAAGATATAATTCATTCAGTTACTCAGAATACATTCACATTCGATCACAGAGTGATAAAAGTTCCTTAAAATGTATCTATTCGGTTCTAACAAACTTAAACGTTTATATATTATGAAGCTTTTATCCAGTTGAGAGATCAAAATTTTAAGTCAGTCTCGACACTTCCAGAGATATGTATAATTGCCAATTTTTAGATCTCTCTCAAAAGATTTTAATTATACATATTTCTAGATATTTACATTTTTTTAGACAATCAAACATATACAAATCTTAAAATCCACTCTAGTTTTACAGTACAATACGAATTTATTAAATTTTAGAAACGAAAGTTGTTGTATGAATACTTCCACTTAATTTATAGCTTAATACAAATTGAAATGGATTTATCACTATCTGAAATACGTGTTATAAAAAAAATTACATTCAATAAAAGATTGCTTAGATTAAAATTAAACATTCCAACTGTTTAAATTTTGCCCTTATTCTAAATAAACGAGGTACAACAATGACTTTGAATAAAATACATAGTAGATCGACGAAAACTTAATTAACGATAAGTTGCAAAATTTTTCCTTTAAAAAAAGTACTAATACTTGAAACAGTAATAATAAAAAATATAACTGTTCCAAAATATCATAAAAAAGTCTGGAAAGATACTTCGATTTTCATTATATTGTAAAAAGATTAGTATCTAATGACTTCGGCTTAAGAAGCTTTTAGATCATTGCACATTTAGTTTTGATTTTATCCATGGCGCATTTAACTTTGACTAGCGAAAGCTTTGGATAAAGTGTGCAATGTCGTTCAAGGATTATGCGTTTTAATTCTGTTATGACTGAAATATTATATATGTAGAATGGCAACAAATTTCTTTTAAAAATAGAGCTATGGTTTAAAAAATTAAGACGAAAAAATAATATCACGTAAATGGAATGTTTTGTGAAACGAAATGATTCGTTTACAAAAAATGGTGGTTTACAGTTGAAGAACGAAATAATTATTGATCCCTGTGTTGTAAAACCTTGAAAAGAAATTGAGGAGAGTTAGGATCCTTGATTTCATCCTCCTCGTCGGAGCTAAAATTCGAATTTAGCAAATTTGACAGGGACGTTGATTTTTGCGTTAAAAGTGGACAATTTGTGTCGATTCCATCTTCAAATTTAGAATCAATGCTTAGAACATTTGTCTCGAGTTCCACATTCTCATTTGATTCTCTTTTGTTCCATAAAACTTTCTGAATTACGTGAAGAGTGATTCCACCAAGGCACAAGAGCAAACCGACGAAATTAAAACTGGTAATTTTGTCTCCTCCAAATTCATAAGCAATGATAAATATACAAATTTCCTGGAAAGAGAAATTAAATTGCAAGTGAGACTGTCCAAAAAAAGAGAATTAAAAGTGTAATAGAAGAGAGTGAGTCCAAAATTAATTTTCGTTTTACCTTTAAAATTCCAATAATGGAAAGAGTCAGACTAGAAGTGTATGTAACAACCAAAAATTCGAAAATTTCCATACAGAAGGCAATAATGCCTCCACCTCCTACATATCCTGGCGTTATAAATATTTGGCTCGAATTATTCCAATCGATTTCCAAAAATTTTTCGTACATTTTTGGACCTGAGAAATTGAAGATTAGATTAAATACAAAAATTTTCTTTTGAAAAAAGCTAGCTTGAAATATTGATATTTATTTTTTTTTTAAATATAAAAATAGGGTTACCTTCAATTAAAATAGTCATAGGTATAATGGATACTAATATCCAAGGTTGCATAAAATACATCATATCTATCGGATTTCTTATACCAAGTTTAGATCTCTGCATTACAATTTGAGCCAACGTCCATCGAATTCCAGAAGAAAGTGACGCCAAGAGGCATAAAAGAAATCCTAATAGATGGAAGTCGGTTGACTTGTAGGTGAACATTAATAAGCCTCCTGATATCATTAGGACTATAAAAACCATTGATACGGACTGAAAAAGAAAATTTTCTTCATTAATAATAAATTTAATTAACCCAGTTTCAGTTATTGAGTTCAAATAGATTTCATTTTTATTAATCAAATTTTTTTTTTTTGCATTATAAAACCTCTTTTTCAGTTATGCTTGACCTCGGATTAAACTATATGCCCGTTTATTATAAAAATCCTAAGCGTACCTTTCTCTCCAGTTTAAATAGAAGGGCAAAGCCAACTATGAAAATGATTGAAGTTGATTTCGTCATTGTATACCTGAAAATTATTATTATTGAATATGGACAATTAAATTTGGTTCCTCAAGTTAATAAAAAAAAAAAAATTACACACAAAGGTACACTAATAAATTCGAGTGATTTATTGGAAAGTCCAACATCTACACCAGCTGCAAATCCTGGAATGGCGAGAGCCCACATCACACTTTTCCATGTTAATCGTATTGGCTGATGTCCTTTAAAAATTGTCCTTCCATAATTTATTAGGGCACAGATCAAATATTTTAATAAGGAATGAGAGATAACAGCCGCAAGAGGAAATTTAAAATCCTACAAAATAATTAATTAGTTTTTTAATCTTCATTTAAGATTTTCAGTTTTTTTTTTTCCTGTTATTTACTTCGATTTAAAAATAATGTCTACTAGAAATAGAACTTACGTATGTTTTGAAGAGCCATTTCTGGTAGAACGTAAGTCCGACTGATAATAAAAAGTAAGGTAATACAATTAAAAATAATAAAAATGAATTATGCAAAATGAGCAGCTGTTTTTTCGACGCATTCTGAAAATCTTCAGAATTCTCTGCATCCTCTCTTGCAATTTCATATTTAACCTTTGACCTTGGCATATTTTATTTATTTGTACGAAATTCTGAAAATAGAGTTAAAAAATACAATAAGAATTTTCCACATAGATTTAATCGAAATAATAAAATGATAGACTCAAAATTGTGAAAAAGAAGAGGATAAAAATCGAAGCATATGTTCAAGAAATTTCATTTTAATTAAACAACTGACAACATGCCTACATCTAAAAATAGAGTGCCATGTGATAAGAAAACTTATCTTGAAAATATTTTAAAAAATAAATAAAAAGTACCAAAGAGATATTAAGTACATTTTTTATAGATGAAGGTTTTTATCTTTTGCGATTACATATACGAATTTTTATAAATTAAAGAGATTGAAGTACTTACCGATTAAAATTATCTGATTCATTAGGAGTTGTTATAAAATTGTCAAATTAGCGAGATAACAGGTACGAAAACTTGTGCATTCTACGAAAAAGGAAGATAATCTAAAAGTGCCACCTGTTTGACTGAATAAGTGGCATCGTGACTGTTTGAGTCGAGACTCTTCATGAGTCTTGACTAGTCAATTATTCGCGTAAGAATCTGAAAGGTTAATTAAAAAATTCTTTTATACTTCTCTTTTCAGAAAAAAATATCAGCAATCTAATTGATTACAAGAATTGTAACGAATGTAACTAACGTATATAACAAACCACTTTTTCGTAAACATAACCTTAAAAAGCTTCGAACGTCTTCTGATTATTAAATTGCAAGAACTTATTATAAATGCAAGAGGTGTATTTACTTACGTGAACCGGCAATCCCGCATCAAGCTGGCAACAGTCTACCATACATGATAATTATATTTACGATGCAGATTTGATAATATATCAACACGAAGCCAGAAGCGAAAAAATTGGTCTGTGTCTGTTGGTGTATATTGAAGCAAACAGCAAACTGCAAAACGCGCAGTTGCACGCGCAGGGCTGTACAATATAAAATAAACAAACGTGACTTTTTAGGGGCCCGGAAAATTTAATTATTTTACCTAAATATATATTACGATTTTTCTAATAAAGAATGTCTCATTTCTTATTTCTCATATTTTTAAAAAATTCAAATTTCTCATTAGTATCTCCTTTATACAAAATAATAATTATTAAAATAAAACTATCAAAACATAGATAATAATGAAGAAATGAAAACACCAATTATTTTGTTTGTTTGGATATAATTATTGTACCTTATTATACAAAGAGATAATTCTGGTTCTCTTATGATTTAAACTTGAAAAACATGTCTAAAAACAGAAATTCGTTTGAACATTCTGTAATAATTCGCAAAATTGATTCCATTAATTTTATGAATAATTCGAGAAAAATATTAATTCATCCAAGTAAATTTTCTCGTTTCTTCTAAAGTAGATACTAATCACTTTTTCCATGAAATTCATACAATTAATTCGTTAAATTAATACTTTTTCTTTTCAATGAAGATTACAACTATACAATTGAATAAAACATCCATTTCTCGACTTTCAATTTAATTTTAGTTCAAAATATTCTTTTAAAAATAACTTAAAAGTTTCATGCATCAAAACTTTATTTCAAAGTGACTTCATTTATGAAGAAAAAGATTGTGATGTTTAAATATTATTTCATTCATACCTCATACTCACGAAAAATGTTTGGTTTCCGAGTTTCATTCAACAAATAATTATACATTGTTCAATTTATCTCGTTCATGATACATGCACAATCACGCATGACAATTCGATAACGTTTTGTCAAGTAGAACTAGCAAAAACCTGGAAGTTGCGGTGACACGAATTTCACGGTCTGCTTATTTTTCAAAGAGAATTATTTATATAAACAGCAACAACAACAAAATTTTCCCTTAAGATCTTTTCTCCTTGAAAACAGATTTCCAATCATTCTTATCAAAATAATAGGCATATAATTCGGTATAATTTCAATTGTATATCTCATAAAACGGAGGATAACAACGTATCATTTTGTGATGTTGTTGCCAACTAACAAACTAATATAATTTAAATGTTAAAAGAGAATTTCGATAAAAAATTAAAAATTTCGCTATAAATTTAGGAAATCTTTGTAAATTTTACTATATAAAAAGATATTTTTAAATACTATGTTGTATACTTTTGCCTACTTTTGTTTTTTAAATATCCCACTCTCTCTTTAAACTTCCAGTCGCTCACCACTTATTCAAAATCAAAAATCTTTCACGATACTGCAAATCGAAGTTATTAAATATTATTCTTATTATCACCACTAGCATTAAGCTTGCTATAAAAATGGTATATTACAAATTACAATTACTCCGCTACTTTATGGATTCATTAAATTCCCGACAAATCAAAATTTAATTTTTAAATTCATATTTAGACTTTCCTTGATTTGATATTGTGATATAACACATTTACTTTGAAGGAAATTTAACAAGCCTTTTTATATTAAATTTTTAATTGGTAAAGGTCTGGTTCGAGCATAATTTTTGATGCATCTTAGGATTATTTTGTCTGATGAGTTACATCGCTAATTGATTCTTTTACGAATCAATTAACGTATCGCTCATATGTTATCTTCTATCTGTACGACTGCCATTCCTGTAACCGCCGCGTCCGCGAGTGTTACTCTTCGTAGCTGTCGAAGATTTTGTGCCCGACTCACCGGCAAATCGAGTCGAACCACTTGGAAGTCCTGTCGTAACACTGCCATTTCCACTTTTACTCGATGCTGAACCACTCGATGTTCCACTAGCTGGCGGCGTCGCATTGCTCTGAATCGTCTACAATAAAAATTATCACGAGGTTAGGGCTTTTATCCATGTTAGGAATCACATTCAAAATAATTTATTTATATCATAAAATTCAAAACAATTCTTGAGTGTGTTGGATTCTATTTTCCCTGACAGCTACTCGCATTTCCCTGACATTTCCCTGACTTCCCTGACATGTGGCCACCCTGACAGAGAAAATTCTTTTAAAAAAAACTGGTTTTTTCTGTGAACTTACCGAAGGTGTTCTTCCACTATTTCCCGAGACATTATTAGCATTTCCATTATTAGTGATGCTGCTATTAACAATACTTCCTGTAGGTCCCGACCCTCCTTGATTAAGCATTTGTTGTGCCAGTGCAGGATTAGGTTCACTCATATTCAACTGTTCATTGATAACCATACAGAACTCTCCAATTTTTTGAATATCTCCATTTTTCCCAGAATACAAGGTCAAGCACTGCCTCCAAATAGAAGCATATCCCTTGGTCAATCTCACGATGTCACCAGGTACCAGTAACGTTCCTGGTTCGTCCCAGATGGAGACGTTCATGCAAGCTGTGGCATCAGCAACTTTGAAAGTTCGAACTTCGCGGTTGTCTTTGGTGATTGTAGCATGGCCAACCTCAAGCACGATAAAAACCACATTGATATTCTTTTGTCCCGGGCGTATATCCTTTATTACTACGTGTTCCATTATTTTTTGTATAAAAAGCACAAAATTGCACTTTTCTTCTTTTCAGTTTAAAAAACCCATTCGAAAAAAGGAATTAACTCTAGCCCACTTCTGCCTTTGTTCGGAGCCTCACCTATTTAATCGTTTTTCGCCGCTTTCTTTCGCTATTTCACAGCCAAGATGCATGAATCTAGCTTTAAAAGATTTCGTTATGACACTAACGTTTTACTAGTAGTCTCAAAAGCGTGATACGTTAAAAAAGGCCTTTTTGACAATAATGAGAAAGTTGTTTTGTTGGCAGCTGATCGCAGCTGATAGAACGAATGGCGGCCATGTTTTTCCTGTCCTCCATGAAATCCAATGAAATCCCCTACCCCCCACTCCTTTTAATACTTTTAATTCTTTTAATTATATATATACGTCATAGATCACGTGATTTGTTTTTCGAGGTTAAGTTCGGTTGAGTTCGGCAGGTTCGGCAGCTAAATTGACAAGTTTCTTCCAATGCTTATAATATAAAAATTAAAAAGAAGATATAGTATGTGAAGAAGTACATTAATTTATATACTATTGATATACGTATGTAAATTTTATCGATTATTGAGTAAACTTGATGGTCATTGTATTATATATGTTGGTATGGAAGAAATTGTTTATCGTTCCGCTCGGTTGGTAAAGTTGTAGCCAGTGCTACCAACGTACATGTTAATGGGAAGAAATTAGAATTAATTACGAAATATTAAAATGATTAGTCACAAAGTTATTTTTTAACCAACGAAAATAATACTACGTATGTAAATGTTGAAACAAACTCGTGGTTTGAAAAGTGCGGCTAAATTTTTGAGTAATTGAGTAATTTGAATCACATTGACAAAGCACAACACTTGGTAACACTGTTTAAAGTTAGAAAGAGACAGAAAGGAGAGATCAAAGCATGGAAAACACTTTTACGAATTTCGAGTAAAATTTCATATTTTTAATAGTAAATATGGCAAATCGGTTGTTTCGTTGCATCTACACTGATTTGATAAGTATAAATAACCAACAAATTCGGTATGGACATCGGATCAGAGGAAAACCTCCAACTGTTGCTCGAACAATTGATCAGCGGCTCCAAGGTTAGTTTACCTAAATATATACACGATTTAATAAAATAATTAATTCTTAACATTTAATTCTGTTTTGCAAAATGTGCAATAAATATTCGGTATCGACACTTGTTAAGATAATGGACTTTTAACATAGAATAACTACAATTTCTTCGGATGAAAAATAATCAATTTTTAGGTTAAGATGACTTTTTCTAAAATCTCAGTCTCCACCATAAATTGTTGTTTTAAAGAAAAATACTAAATAATTTCAAAAATTATGACTGACAAATATTTAAAATGTTTTTTCATTTAATGTCTGTGGTTAGAAAACAGCGAAAACAAAAAAAACGTTCTTGGAAATTTAAAGTTATACATTACAAATTCGTTAATGTTTCAGAATTGAAATACAAGGATCCGAAGTTGTATTATAATGTAGATATAGGTTTACCCTTATCGCAGGCGACTAATAAAAGCATGTTTAATACGTGGAAAAAAGAAATAGAGAAACATAGGAACGATCCTACACTTGAGAAAAAAGCTCGAAATCGCCAACGTAAGTATGGAGTTATTTTCAAATTAATTGAAATTAAAGTGAATACGTTATCAATAAATCCTTCATTTATTTCCCAATAGTTACGATCGATCTGGAGGTTTCTAAGGAGGATTGGTTAAAAACCTTAGCCCCTACACAAATTCGTAAGATTGCAGAGCATTATGGAATTTTCAGTGATCTTTATGGGGAAGCATATTTTCATCCTGTCGTTCCGCTGACAGTAGATTATAATTTTGGAGATGCAGACCTACTCGCAAGAGTTCATAGAGGAAATCTAATTACACCTAGTGAAGCTTCGAATGTACCAGAAGTCAAATATGATGCAAAGCCTGATACACTTTGGACTCTTCTCCTTACGACTCCGGATGGTAATTTGTCCAATCCTGACAACGAATTCTGTCACTGGTTTATGTAAGTCATCTACAAGTAGCTCTTATTATTTTTCTTTGTTTATTATAATTACCGAATTTTTTTCTCTGATTTAATAGTGGCAATATTCCGGGAAATGAAGTTCTAAAAGGAGAACAGCTAGTGGATTATTTGAGGCCCATTCCACCTCGTGGTATTGGCTACTGTAGATACATTTTCGTATTGTATAAGCAAGATAAGAAAATTGACTTTACGGAATATAAGAAACAACAACCGTGGTATGTATTATTAATGCGTACAATAAATGCTTAATATCAATTAACATTTTAAATAATAATCTTAAATATTCTTAGTTTGGAGCTAGTCGAACGTAATTGGAGTACGCCCGATTTTTATCGCAAGCACCAAGATTACTTGACTCCTGCAGGTCTCTCATTCTTCCAAGCTGAGTGGGATACAAGCTTGTACGACTTTTACCACAACACTTTAAGTAAGTAGTTCCAAGTTCTAATCCTACACTTTCCTGTTATTTTCTTTACTTATGTTTTAATTAAAAAATCTAATATTCGATAAATAAATGCTAAATTCACTAAAAAATTAATAATTATTTGCAGAAATGAGGTCGCCATCCTTTGAGTACGATTTTCCGAAACCGTACATCAAGCCACAAGTCTGGTTTCCCATTAGACAGCCTTTCAACATCTATATGGATAAGTACAGAGATCCCAAGGACATAAATAAACAGTATTTCATGAAGAAGTTGAAGAAAATACACCCTTTTAAAGAGCCAGAAAAACCACTGAAATACCCGAATGCTGTTTCGTTCAAAAAGACGGTTTATGTTCCTTCCTGGTTGAAACTCGAAATGAGAAAAGAACGTCTAGGTATAGGACGTTATAGGGAAGTGCAGAAATAAAATCTGTTCATGTCTCCACTGTATGCATGTAATTTGTTTTTAAGGTAAGGAAATAAATTGTAAAATTGTTTTAATTAATTGTCAATGACTTAATTCCAATAAGTAAAAAACGATAATTATTAGAAATTTTATTAAACAGTTATTTATACAAGCTTAATCTTCTCTTAAGTGAGCATCGACAATTTGTTTGCTTTTCTTTTTTATGTCTTTTCGGCTCAGAATACTCGGATCTACAATCTCATGCTCCACAAAGATACCTAAAAAATACAAAATAATTGAAGAAAAAGATCTTGATTTGAACATTGAAGAAAATCCTGATTCAAGTTTACCACTGGGCTCTGATTCCTCTTGACCGTATTTCAAATTCGATTTATAATCTGAAACGTATGTCTGATACAGATCTCGAGCTCTTTCTTCTTTCTCATTATCCAGTTCGAAATTGCTCATCGAGAAGAGCAAAGTGGCTTTTTGGGTCACTTGCGTGAGCAAAGCGAGTGCTAAAAAAATTAGAATTAATTTTTCAGTTATAATTTTATGCGAAAAATGAAAAATGAGCTATTAAACTCAGATTGAAAATTAAAATTCAGTATTTTTTCGTTTTTCAACTGACCATCAGTTTCAGCTACTTGCAGTTCTATCACTAGTTTTTCTTTTTCTGTACTTTTATTTGCATCTGCCATTTCCTCTTCTATTGGAACTTTTTTCTCACTTTTATCTTCAACCATAATAAGCATATCTGCCATGTTCTGTAAGGCTGCTCTGATATTCATTAATAGTTTTCCTCGAACTTTCTTCATTTCTTTGCAATCTTCCTGGCGCTTTTGCTGCACTTTTGTCTTCTCCAGCATTTCTTGCTTATCTTTTTTGTACCTAATTAAAATCATCAACTCTTTTCTTTCACCACACACAAATTTAATTAACAAGTGAAAAATAAAATAAATTTTGTTCTGCAACTTACTGTCCTGTCGTAGAAACCATTGTGTGTTCAAGAATAGCAAGAATCAACTCAGCATGTTGCTTTTTCTTCAAAAATGAATCACGTTCCTTTAAAGCCTGTTCGAATTGTTTTGAAAGTCGATCTCTTTGGTCTGTTTGTTCCTCTAGCCTGTTGAGTCAATAAATCTTTCGTTAGTGCGAGAAAGATAAAATACTTTTTTCATCGAAAAAACTTAAGAAGACATTTTTAAAAATACATTTACCTGGAATGCAGTTCTTCAAAAGAACGAACGCGCAGGGACTCTTTTATTTTGCCAAAAACTTCTTCTAAACTTCGGATTTGACTCTCAAGCTCTCCATCAATCTTTGGTGTCTCCTTTATCTTCTCTGCAATGTCAGTGTCACTCTAAATTCAATAAAAATTAAGTAATTTAAAAATAATTTGTATTAAAATCTAATAAGTTTTCTAATATTCTTGTCAAATGAATAACAGTTTGTGAATTTGGTAATATTGTAATATATTCAAAATTATCTGAACCTGAATTCGAACAAGTGATTGGGCATAGGCCCAAATGTCTTCAACTTGTGCTCGAGCGATTTTCAAAGTACGTTCCCTTTCTTTCATATTGACCCAAACTTCACGAGCCATATATTTATATTTTTTACGATTATCATCAAGATCTTCAGTAACGAGTTGTCCCATCACTGTTGCTTTGTATATCACTTTGCATTGTTCTTTTTGATCCCTTTTCAAGGCTTCTAAAACCGCGTCAAAATATATAGCATCCTGCAATTTTTAATTCATTATTTAATTCATATTTAAATATTTCATCAGACCCAGTCTGGAAGTTATTACAAAGGTGGATGTAAAATATTACTCAATATCTATTCTCGTTTCAATGAGAATAAGATCAGTCTGCATGAAACAGAGCCGATCAATCCGCTTTATACTTACAAATTCTGACCTCGTTCTCATCTGCGAATATCGAGAATTCTGAATTTACAATCGTGGAAATTCAGAAGTAAGTGGATTATGATGTTTGGATGCAATTTTACAAATTTAAATAGCCTTCGTTGCTGAATAAATTTAAATTAATTGAAGCATATGTGACGTGCGCCGAAGAAAGGGGGCTTACTCTGAAAAAATCGATATCGAAGTTTTTACACCTTTCGATAGTTTTTGTGTTGTTCTTTTTAATGGTGTAAAAACCTCGATATAGATTTTTTCAGAGTAAGCCCCCTTTCTTCGGCGCTCGTCACATATTTAGATATTGATTGTTGAATGAAAGTAGAAAAAAAAATCCTAGATATTTGATATTTGGTTTCCGAATTTAAAAAATTGCTAATTTCTTTCTTCACCTTTTTTAGAATATTTAGCATCAGCTCGTATGTGGTTTGAATAGACTGGGCTGCATTGTGTCTAGCCATCGATCGTTGATAATGAGTGATTAAGTTTTGTTGTTTTCTATCTGAAGGATCATCTTCCCGCTCAATTTTGTCCGACAGAATGGTGTACTCAAGCTTCATCATATAATTTCCGTAATTAAATTCAGTAGGAACTAAACTCTGTGCATCCGTCGCACATTTGTTTGAATTTAAGCTTAATGCTGTTATGTACCTATACATCAACGTTATTGACATTGATATAACCCAGAGGGAACAATTCTCTATCAGAGCACTAGAGAATGTGTTTAGTTGTTTATCAACATTTCTCTCCAACGAGAAAATTGTTCCAAATATATTTTTAAAAAAACATTTGAAATTGTCTAGTTCTTCTGTACCTTCAGATCGAAAAATTTCTTCATCGTTTGTTTCTTTTGATAGTAAACTTTATCGAGTTGTCTTCGTTTTAGGGAACTATCTTGGTAAACACCAGCGAAAATTTCCTAAAAGATTTTTAAAAAAGTTCACATCAAATAAGGTGTAAAGGTTGTTAGGTTTTCATTCTTCTATAAATTTTGTTTTGTTTGCAAGTTTACAGATGGTGGTAGATTTATTAGAGCTAACAGAAGGTCCTTGTGATCCTGGAATAAAGTACAGATGCGTCTTTTATCTCCAGTTTTAATGTCATTAATGATGCCCCGATATTCCTGAACATCTTTAGAAAGTGAGTTGAGGTCTCTGGAGACTTTTTTCTTCAATTTTATTAAATTGGCTGCTTGTAATTTCTTTTCACGAGCTATATAACAGACAAAAGTATTTAATTTAGAATTGTGTTTAAAAAATCGAAATAAGTTTTCAAATAAGGATCATTTCTGTTATATGAATAGTAAAATAAGTCCTTTGGTTATTGATTTGGGTTCATTAACCATGCAATTTGAGGACCCCACGATACTGTTGCAATTTATCTTTTGTGGTCCATTTGTCGTCCTTCATCCCGTGAATTTTGACTAATTTGGCGGACAACATTTTCCGAAGCAAATTATAAATTATCTGCAGTTTGAAAAACGAATAAAATTATATTAAAGTGTCAAAGTTCGTTTAATGAACATTGATCAGCAGAGCAAACAATCGAAAGCCGGGGTGAAAATTCGAACAAAATTTAAATAAACTAGCAAATCAACACGCGCACAATTATTTATTTTACTTTTTACAACTTAAAGTCATTCAAAAACTAATGAAAATTCGCTGACGTTTCTAGGAATTTTAAGTGATTTTGACAATTTTCAAGTGATTTTTACGAAATTCATAAGATTTTTAGGATTTTTTAAAGATTTCGTAGAATTTTAGGGTACCTCAGGATATTTCGCGGAATTTTAACTTAAAGTTAAGGAATTTTAAGAGATTTTAAAAGTTTTGAAATTTTGAAGAATAATAAGAGCTTTCTAAGAACTTTAAGAGATTCCAACGAATTTTAATCGATTTCTAGTGTTTTCCTGAAAGTTCGAGGAATTTTAAATGAATTAAAAAGATTTTTATGATTCTTAAAAGATTTTGTGAAATTTTTAAGGATTTCATGGAATTTGATAAGATTTCTAAGTATTTTAAGAGATTTTTAATGTTAAGAAATCCCAAGAAGTTTTTAGGAATTTTTAGAGATTTTTGCGAATTTTAACTTGGATTCCAAGAGATTCATGATTTTAATGATTTTTGTGGATTTTTAAGGAATTTCAAGAGGTTTCTGAGAGTTTTAAGAAATCTTAACGAATTTTAATAAGGGATTTCGTAGGTTTTCGTGAAATTTTCTTGCGCCATTAGTTTGTTATCCTTCTTTCAACTTCAAGTCATTCAAAAGCCAATCAGGTTTGCAACAACAATGTATACGATATTTTCGAGACATTTCATTACACCACTTTTTTAAGATAGGACATTTAACTTTTCAAGAGAATGCAATTTCAAAAGAGTTGGAATCAATTTGAATTACCATAAATGTTTAATAAAGCAAATATCAAATTTTTACTAATTCAGACTTAGAGAGTGAACTTAAAAATGTAATCAAGAATTTTTTACACCCTTGTAAATCTAAATTTCAAATTATTTTTTTACTGTTCTGTCTTGTAATCATAAATTAGAAAGAAAGCAACATCAATGACAAATACTTAGGAAACTTAATGAGATGATACAATAACCATCATAAATCTTGAAGATCGTAAAGGGTGGCTTTCTCTGTGGGTCGCGCTTAACAGTGTCAGCTATCTCGTCATTAAAACTTTGATTAAAGACTCGTTATCTATCATGGAGATTAATAATGCTTGATTGGCAAGGGAAAAGGCATGTTTGTTTAATGAAATTTCTGATCAATACTTTCAAAGAGTTCTTTACTTTTTTTTGGAATATTTTTTAAATAGTTTTATTCTATTTTAATATAAATCGTTAAATTGGACTTCGGACTGTACATTGTACATTTGTACAATGCCAATGTCTATTGATTGGCAGTTCAATCACTCGAGAACATGGACACAATTATATAAATAAATTTTGTGTGAAAAAAAAAAACAATGGATTTTTCGTGTCAGGTAATTTAAATTTATTTAAAACATTCTAATTGGCTTGTACAACTGTATTGTCAAAAAAGAATTCAGATTTTGATCATTCAAGAAAAGAATTGAATTTCTTCTTTTGAGCTGTGAGGGCTGAATTTGTCGATAATTTGTAAAGATGCATGCATCATCTGTATACAGAAAATTTGAGATTGATCGCTGTAAAGGAAATAGAAAGGAGAACTTCAGCATCAAACGAGCTGCTGCTAATGGTGGGCATGCACTGATGAAATATTCATGTCTCGGGAGAACGGATCAGTGGTTCAGGTGAACCGTCTAAATCTTGACGTATGACCGTAAAAATAAAGTCTCTCAAGCTTTAGCTCTTTTACCTTCAAAGTGGAACGAAAATTGCACATGCATGTTGCAAAGCAAGAAATTTAAACTATAATTTAACAACTTTCAAGATTTACTTCAAAGAAATTTTTCAGGGCTGTTTTTGGGATATTGATTTATCTAAATCAATCATATATTTTCGATGAAGAAAATTAACTATTTACTTGTATCTAATATGATTCTTTAAAATCCCTAGAATTGATGTTCCCATCCGAAAGGAAAGCCTTCGAGCCAAAGGAGTGAATCGGATTTGATCTTGAAGAAAAACCTTCCAACAAGTTATAGAGAACCAGCGACCACTTAAGATACCACCAGCATTTAACGTTCCATTTCTGATCAAAGGATTTCTCATCTGTACACGGCGTTCTCTCTACAAAACTCTTCTCGTGATTTAAATCCAGGCTAGCAATTGGATCAAATAATCTATTATTGTCGAAACAAAAATAGTTACATTCTGAATGCTACACCTTAAAATCGGCCAATATTGGTGCTTGAAGCAAGACCAGGGCTGCCACACAGTCCCTTAAGTCACTTGTAGTCACTTTTTTCTTGCAAATCACTTTTTAGTCACTTTTTTAAGAAACAGTCACTATAAGTTACTTTTTTAAAGGAAAAGGTCATTTTAGAGTTTTT
>JAUESH010000040.1:8481031-8494526 GCA_032275165.1 Synergus magnus
AAAATCTCTTAAAATTCCCAGAAACTTCTTGAAATTCTTTAAAATTCTACGATAACATTTAAAATCCCTTTATATCCAATATCCAATAAATATCCAATAAATGTAAAAAAAAATAAATAAATAATATGTTAAAAAGTGACAAATATTTAAATGCAATTTTTAAAGAAGATCGGTTTCACCCTCATTAAAGTTTAAAATGCTAGGTATGTAAAATAGAATTCTTTCAAAAGACTTAAATCCTGATATGTGAGGTGCTAAATAAATCATTTTACTTCACATGGATTAGAGCAGCACCTGGATGCTGCCAGACAGATTAAATTTGAATGTGTCAGCATAGCACGAGCTACCCGGAAGTCCGGCTTAATAATAGCACTCCTATAATCAATGCGGAAGAGAAGCTTCTCTCTCGAAATGGTTTCTAAAGTCTAGGCCTAGACTCTAGAATAAATTCTCGAGCCTACAGATGTGCAAGTGCACGCATTAATACATACATTCAATTCACGATAACGAGCATCGCATGACTTTCGTTAAAAGTTTTTCTGCACCTTATACAAGATGCTTGAAAAACCAGGTCTGAACTCCTGGAAATAATTTTCCAGGAGTTTATGCTTTTTATGAATCAAGTAAAGTGTGTTTGCTTCCAAAAGGGTTAACAATTGCATGAAAATCTTAAGCTCTGACACCCTCTAAGGTAACACAATACATCTTCTGTTACCTTTAACTAATAATCCTCGTCTGGAAAAAGATCTACGAAAAGTGGGTCCATAAATTGACGCCACAATAATTTGGGATTTTCCCAGATGGAACCTAATCTTCGAAAATATTACCTGGAAAAAGATGTTTCATCTGACCATAGAATTTCAATTAGAAGTTCAAACATTTAAGGTTTTGATGTGTCAGAAGTTTTGAACATTCAAATGAAAGAAATACCTTTTCCTAATATTCTATTTTATCCAGAAATATTGTTTCAACTAAAAATAAAAATAGGTATTGCCACTTTCCTCTATACAATATTATTTTCAATGCAAATGAATCGATATTTAACACTGTTCTACTTCTGACTTCAAGATATTTCAGGATATTTCAATGACTTCAGAAGATTTCAATGACTTCAAGTGAATTCATGTGACTTCGTATGAATTCAAATGACTAGATATTTCAGGAGATTGAAGACAATTGAAGTAAATTCATCTGAATTCACTGATTTCGGGAAATTTCACTGAATAAAAGTCACCTGAATTCACTTGAAATCTCTTAAAGTAATTGAATTCTTCTGAAATTTCTAGTCACTTTAAGTGATTTGAAATTATTTTTAGTGATTTTTACAGATTTTAAATGATTTTTAAGAATTTTAACTAATTCTAAAAAATTTTAAGGGCATTTCAAAGAATTCCAAGGGATTTTTACGTTTTTTGTGGAATTTTAAAAGACTTCAAATAATTGTAAGTCATTTTAAACAATTCATGGATTTTTAACGAATTTCAAAGTATTTTCAATTATTTTACAGATTTTCAAGGGATTTAAAAAAATTTTAAGTAATGGCAGATAATTTTAAGACTTCAAGTTTCTTCAGATATTTCAGAAGAATTCAATGACTTCAAGAGATTTCAAGTGATTTCAGGAGAATTCAAGTGACTTCAGATATTTCAGGAGAATTCAGTAGATTTCTATGCAAGTGTACGCCTGATTTCACGAGTCGTAAATCCCTCGGTATCTGCACAAAAGGTATAATTGGTCTTTCCTAATGATTTATTAAAGATTGGCCATTTTATCGGAATAGCCCATTTTAGATATAATTCTCCTAAGTAATGTTTTCCTGATTCTTTAAATCGCTCTAGTTTAATTCAAATAATATAAATTATCAATAGTTTAATCCCTGCTAGAATTTCTATAGGCGGAAGGCGATTGCATCAGGATTGCACTTTGCTTTTACCGCATTGTAAGTTATTTGAAAGTTTTTACGACCCGAGTCTTAAGCCCAGAGTGCATATGAGATTAAACTTTCTCACACACGTTGTTTATATTAACACGATATATATCTGCTGGGGGCGATATAGGAGATTTGCTGGTTCAGAGTTCTGTACATCTAAGAATCTCATACGGGGTCAACGGTCGTTTCCCTCGGGGAGAAATTCAAAACTCTTGACTTTTCTACACGTTTAAATCCATTGTGATTTATGATCATTAATGATACACGCCTCGTTCACCGGATAAGCCCCGCTGAAAATTCTATTCAATGAATTTCCTTTCTAATCCACTCCACAGATTCCCGCCTCATCGTTACCAGCTATCAAATTCTGTGAACGATTTAAAAACAATGTCAGTCATCACAGTACCTATTGTCGATTACAGTTTGTAACTCTAGAAAGTTCTCAGAGCTTTGTGTGGAATTTGTGGATTTGTTTTTGGAAGTGAAAAACCGTTTGATCGTCGAAATAACGATGTTAACCGCACTAGGTTCTCTATGAGAATGATTGGATCCATGAAACGGAGTGGAACATAGCCGAGTAGCGTGACTTTAATCCTCGAGGCAATTTTCTTTAAAAAGTAAAACGTTCGACGAACCGCCAGTAATACCGTTCACAAGAATTCTCGTGCAAACGTTTCCGCCTCTTGACGACCAACGGACACCGCATCTGCCATTCCTCGCTCTGCTTCGACGTTATGAAATAAATACGTAGAGATTTTCCATAGTGTGGTTGGTTCTATCGTGACTCCAAGAAGACTACATTATCGTCGAGTTATAAAGAAAGTATTTATTAAAGACAGATCCGGATGCATCGCCCATTCCAAGCTTGTTACGTGATTTTACTATTCAAACTAACGTGAGATAAGCCTTCGACGAATTAATCCCTCTTTTGAGGTACATTGGAAAATCCGAGGGTTGACGACTCGTGAAATCAGGTGTACACTTCCATAGAAATCTACTGAATTCGCCTGAAATATCTGAAGTTACTTAAAGTCACTTGAATTCTCCTGAAATTTAGGACATTTTGAACGAATTCAAAAGACTTAAATACATCTTAAGTGATCCTTCTAATCGCTTAAAATTTTTTAGAATTACATAAAATATCTTCATATCTCCTCAAATTCTTTGAAATTTCTTAAAAGCACTTGTTTTGTAATTACTTTAGTTTTATAAAATGTATTTAAATCTTTTGAACACTTTCGAAATACTTTAAAATCCATTGAAATTCTTTAAAATCCTTTAAAGTCTTTTTGAATCTCTTCAAATTTCTTGAAATTCCTTAAAATTACTTAAAATATACTTACATCTCTTGAGCTTGTTCGAAATCCCTTGAAATTCCATAAAATCAAATGAAATTTCTTAAAATCCCTTGAAATATTTTAAAATCCTTTAATAATACTTGAAATCTTTTGCAATCCTTTAAAGTCTCTGAGGCAGTTTATACCGTAGCACAAAATTTTAGGCCACTGAAATATTAAAGAATCATTAAACGAAATGACTGATTAAAAAGACTGCTCGCCTTCCACACCTTAATTCATTCAGTTTTCTTTTCCAGTGGCTAACAGGCTTTACGATTAATAATTGAAGAAGTTCTCGATCAAACAATAACTTCAAACTCGTTATCTGATAAAAATGGTGAAACTACCTAGTCTCTTGGTTCATTGCACCGTTGCAATGTGTGTCGCACTGAATACGTATTTAAAACGTCCTTGTCTCCGATTTACGTTTAGAGCTCGACCTCGGAGATATACACTTAAGGAGAAAAGTAAACGGGACGATCAATTTCCATAGAGCAAAGATGCTTATTTAATGACTTGTGATAACTAGACAAACTTCCATTACGCCAGAAGAAAAGGGCGTGAGAACGTTCGAAAGAACTTTAATAAACTGCTTGAAAAAGAAGTTCTGCGATAAAAAAAGGAGAATAAGTCACTTTAAAGAAAATGAATTAGGCTGACCGAGATTTTTTAGCATCGGCTAATATAGATTGATCGATAGTGCTCTAATTGAAGCCTAAGAAAACAGAAACTATCATCTTTTTAATTAATCTAATTGACATGAATGTATTCTTTTACGGTTCAGAGTGTATTTCTTACTGGAGCGTGATAGGCCTAAATCGAAGTGATTCAATGTATGCTCAGCATTAAGTAAACCGCGACAAAGCCTCTATTCAGAAACCCGAGTGAATGAATGAAGAAAATAACTGATCATGAATCAAGGATCATTGTTGCTTTTTATACAGAGCATGTAAGACTAATTTGCAGTTTAAGAATGAAAGGTCTCATATTTTGTATTTCATTTTTGATACCGTTTCGGTATCAAAGATGCTATTCAGACCTCCTTTGAGGTCAGAAATAATCTGTTAAGAATTGAGTGCGAGAAATTTGAAGAGACGAGCGTTCTAATATATAAAATTTCACGTAGAATCAAGTTCTTACCTCAATAAGTAGATACTTTTTATCTCTGTAGAGGTACTCTTTTTTGAAATATAATTGTGTCCTTTTTTGAAGTGAAAATTAAAATGAAAAAAGTTCAGTGCAATTTTTTGGATCAGTATTTCGAGTGCTATAGAAATATATCAATTTATGTTTGCTCACCTTGACCTCATGATAACGTTCCTCCAGATAATAGGCCATCCCTCTCGCTTCCTCATATTTAGCAGACAATGCCACATATTTATCATAGTGCCGTTTAAAGAGAACAAATCTGTGGACAGATAATAAAATTGCATCAGCTGTTAGGCTATGATGTTTTAATGATCAAATACAATGTATGTATACATTATACAATAGTGCTGTCATAATTATCAATAACGCTTATTCACTAGCATCAATCAATTTGTCACGTGCGGCATTCGCCTCCTGTTTTATTCAGTATTTCCTCTTTGCTGCCGTTAAATCTTCAAAATTTACAGGCAAACATGCCCTTATGTCTGTTTGCCCGACGACCCTTCAAATAATTTCAGTTAATTTAATTTTACTTTATAAATCTATATAAATTCAAATGCAAAAATGCAACGCTAAAGATTATACAAAACGAAAGCCGTTACAGTAAATAGTACTATCACTTCAAGTGTTTCCAGAAATTACTGTAATATATTACAAATAAACTATAAGTAGAGATCTATGATATCAAATAAGTGCATCCAGCCATGGCAGGATGCACGCTTTGTGCTTACTTATGCCTTTTTTATATTAAAATACGTCATGAATTTAAAGAACCTTAGTCGTCACGCTATCAGTTTTTTAAAATTGTAAAGAGAATTTTCAAAGAGATTTTGTGTGCAATATTATGGTTATCAAAAGAAATAATAAAGGTTAGCCATTTCTTCTTGTGTATAGTTTACGTACAGCCAGAAAAAAAATTCTCTTACTTTTACGTTTAGAAAATTTCTTTATAAAAGTCGATAAAAGGAAGCGTTTCATTGTATGCAAAGAGAAATAATTTTTGCACTCAAGAAAGCGGAAGAAGTTTCGGTTCTTATGAGTCATGTGGTGAGAAAAAGTTATATTGTCAAACTTTCACATCTTCTTGAAGAAAAGGACCTTCATTATTTTCTGATTGTTATAAAATATAAAATGGAGGTAGAAGCAAACAGGTTGAAAAAAGAGTTAAGGAATTGAATTTGCCGTCAATAATTTCAAGCAAAACCTTCAACATCATTAAAACTGGAATTCTTCATTCACTAAAAAGGCTCACTACGCAGAGTTTGTTTTAAATCAATCGAAAGCAATTTTACGAAGAGTCATACAGATAATTGGGTAATAAACTAATTTCGTAATTAAGATTATGAGGGGAATTTCGTAATTTTAATTAAGTCTCAAGCTTAATCTGCATACTAAACACTAACATTGATTAACTAACACATAAAAAAAAGGAAGAAAAAAAAGGAGGAAAGATTGTGATGCCTGAGTTATTTCGCTAAAAATCGAAGTTTCTGAAACAAACCTGTAGAGATCATTTTCCGTGACGATATCTCGAATGGAATCCTCAGGATCAACTCTATCAGCGAGTGCACCAGGTGGTCCAGCAGCTCTAGGGAGTAAGGTGCACGGTGTGCAGGGTGGGCTACAATCTCGTAGTGCAGTTGCAGCAACTAAATCATCCTCGGAGGCTGCGGCCATTAAAGGACTCGGTGTCCTAGGCGGTGGATTAAGAAGATCCTCACTCCTCGAATGTCTCATCTCCGAGTTTCGAAAGATGCTGCCATTTGCAGATTTATTCCTGAAGACGACTTCCCCGTTGATAACTCCTCCCGACCCGGGAAACCCGTTCGGCACTATCCCGATCAATAGTTCTGTCATCTCACTCACCCTATTTCCGGCCCGGTAAACACGGTCACACACTTCCTGGTTCTTCTCGCTCTCCGTACCTGCTCACAGCAATTCCGTTCAAAAAGGGGTGCGACTATAACTATTTAACTCGTCCGTTGTCAGGGGGCATTCTTTCCCTGCGGAGAAAATACCCTATTATTGTCGTCAGAACTGTTGGAAGCTGAATCAATACGAACTGTGGCTCCAAATTCTGTATCTCACTTCGCGGATCTTGTGTTTCTTTTTCACGAAGGATAAAAATGACTCTGGTAAAAATTGATCGGATTATCTTTCACTGGATCACTGTTGCTGGCAATGCCTGCTTGAGCCTGTTCCCAACGTTCCGTGGACCGGTATCAGGTGACGAGTATGTGTGTAACGTTGTATCAGGCGCAGCACGAAACTCGAGATGTACGTTTGGAAAAGAAATTGAAAAAAATATCAGTCACGCCGAGATGGTTAAGACCTCAGAGGTTTCAAGCACTTAAACACGTTCTAGCACCTAGAAATTACCGCACTACTCGGAGTATACCTGTGAACTGGAACTGTTAACTTAGAATGGCGGGGTTGGCGTCAAGCCGTCAACAACAATGGCATGCAACCATTAAATGGAGGGGACTAGGGAAGTGAAGTTATCTGCATTTCACTTGATTGGTTTATTCTAAGACATGGCGGGAAATTCGAATCCACATATAATTAGGAATTTTAATTATGTATAACTTTCATTTTTACCTTTAGATATTCCGAGCCTTTTCTCAGAGAAACTAGTTGGAAAATTTTTTTCTCAATTTCTATATCTTTTTTAAGAGCCTGTGTTACTTACCATATCAGCAAACGTATGAGCAAATTCAGATTACCCGGTTTTTTTTTCTACAATTTTTACTTTCTCAAAAAAATAATAGTATAAAGACGTAACGTGAACTCGGACATCTGCGCACTATTATTTTTTTGAAAAAGGAAAAATTTTGGGAAAAAAAATGAATAATTTAAATTTGCTCATATGGTAAGAAACAGATGCCCTTAACGGTCATTTTGTCCATATGTTGGTATGGAAGAAATTTTTTATCGTTCCTTTGGTAAATTGCAGCCATTAGTGTTACCAACAGTCGGCCCAGTTTACTGACCTTTACGGTCATCGCCGAACTTTTAAACGTTTTAAACACTTTCAAACGGTAGTGACGGGTGACGGTTGTTGAAGTGGGAGTTTATTTTATGTTTTTATATTTATAATTATTACACTCCGAAAGATATTAAATTATTAAATTAGTGATTTAAATGACAGTTCACTTCAATTAACCATAAGAAATAGTTCAACAGATTTGGAGCAGCTTTTTGATTAATCCTTTTACGAAGAAGTTATTTTCGAGGTTAAGTGTCAATCAGGTAAACTTGTAATTTAATTCTGATTGTTAATTTATTATATTTTCGAAGGTGCTTGACTAATCGGATAAACTTGAATAAACAGTTTTTCATTTAATCTACCTATAAATAAATGTTTAGCATGTCAAGTTTAATTCATAAATAAATTCATTCTGAATTTTCATGGGCAAAAGAGATATTTATTAACTTTCTTCTTTGAGAATGCAATCAATTTCTTTAGGTATATGAATGCTTTATTAAAGATTTCTAAATTTTCAGGTAAATTTGTTACTTTTGAATATGGATTTCAATAACTCTCCCACCATGGAAAAAATACAATGGGGAACACCAAATAAAAATGAAATGATTTTCGACAAAGCTTCGCTGCAAAGTCCCATTGCATTTAAAACTCCTGTTAAGCAAACTGGAATAAAGCTGAGGCAAATGGCTTATCAAAATAATTCCGGATGCTTCGCAGTTTTACCCAGTCATATTACTCCACCTTCTGGATTAACGAAATTCGTAGCGAGAAATCCTTTCGAATCTGACTTGACGAACAGACTACATTTGTCTGTGATCAGCCCCACTGTATTCACAAAGGTACGTTTAAATTTACTTAATCAATTCCTTTTTATGTTAGTTATAACGAGACTGTTACATCTATATTCTAACCACAAAATTCGATCTCTTCATTTTACTTAACAAAAATAATATTAGGATTATATATTTTTTCGTTTTCTAGCGGTACTCATTCTTTAAACAGATTTGTGGGTATACAGCGAAAAAATATATAATTACAATATTTGTTAAGTAAAATGAAGAGATCCGAGCGCGCTTAAAATATGTAATATGTGTTATTTATGCTTTTAATTTTTTATTTTCAATAGGTTACGAACTCTTCCCAAGACTCCCCGATATTCAGTTGGAATATAGATGAATTAGCTGTCATGCATCCAGCTAAAATCGAAGAATTTCCCATTCAACAATCTCACTGTACAGATCCAGAAGTCGAAAGAAAAGCGCAAGCAGCTATAGACAAATTTTTTAAGGAGAATCAAATAATTCCGAGTCCTTGTAATAGTAGCGATAAAAATAAATCTAGACAGGAGGATATGCAAACACCACTTCGGCATTTTGACGATACAGTGTCTACTAAAGAATCCCAGATTTTCAAAAAAGAGTGTAGGTGTTTAAAATTTATTAATGGTTTTATTTCAATATTTTTAAAACTTTACTAAACGAGCTTCTTGTTCTTAGGTTGGACACAGACGACTTTATCTCTTCCTCCGAATCTGCCTCCACATGTAGAGGAAATCCTAAAACCGTATTTCACTTTTACACAGGTGATTTATATTTATTTTAATGCTAAAAATTCACCTGATTTCACCTCAATAAATAATTTGTTTAATTTTTGGAACAGGAACAAAATGTGGAGAGCGATGAAGCGAATTCTAGTGGAAACAGTTCTCTGCGGAGAAAATTATTTGCTCAAGACGATACTCACGAAGATGAGTTAGAATCTTCTTTCTCGACGAGTTCAATGCAATCACGAAGCATTGTTAATTGCAGCCCGCTGCAAAGTGGAATGTTCAACCATGGAACTCCTTTGAGGGTAAGAATCTCAGGTCCAATTATATAATTAAAAATCATTATTCATTCTTCAAAATTGCACTATAAAAGCTGAAAGTAAACAGGAAAGACTTGAGGGGTTGATCACTCCTGAAATCTGGTGTACACTCAAAATTCGAGTGAACAATTCCTCGGAAAGGCCACAAAACTTGTATAAAAAGATCAGAAAGAAGTTTATATTTAATAAAGAGCCATATGTTAATTTTTTTATTACAAATTTCCAGGGACGTTCTGGAAACCTCCTGAGGAACCATGGAACGCCTTTAGCATTCGAAAACATGTCACCTTTGAGTATGTCTCCCATTAGCGAAGTTGCTGATGAGATGTCGTGTCAAAGTATAAAATTTCGTGGTCGATCTACAGCTCGATTAGATTTTACAACTGACATGAGTGTTGATATTTCCGTTAAAGAATTTGAAAGAACTGAAGAAATTCACAGTTCTCCAGGTAATTTTATTCTTTCAAGTTAGGTTTTAAAATCTAAGATTTAATATCTTTAGGATTTTTAAAATTAATTTATTTTGCAAATAATTGCAGATAACTGCTGGGCGGAGACAAAGAAACCTCTAGACGTTTTAAAATCGATTGATGAAGAGGAGAAAAACGAGACTGTAGATATGGCGATGCAGTTCGAAAACTTTACTCATTTTAAGTCCGACGAGAAGGAAAATCAACACCCAGATTTTCATTCTGAATCCCTCAAGCGACCCAAATTTGCTACGGATTGGTGCAAAACTCTTTCTGGTGAAAGTTACAGTTATCAACAGAATTTTACACTTTCGGTAACAAACGGTCAGCGGAGTGTTTTCAGTTCCGCTCAGGATACTGGATATCAAACTTGTAGCATAAATAACACTGCTAACAATACCGAGAGTTACACTGCGTCTTTGACTAAAAACAAACTTCACTGGGATGAACAATTGTTGCCTTCTGAAGACGATTTAAAACTCTCGGATTGGAAAGGAAACATGAAGTACATGTGCAGTTCTACTCCCTCTAAATTTTTAAAGGACAGAATTAACGAATAACACTAATATTTAAGTTTTTTATTGAACGACTAAAGGAACAGTGTCAATTTGTACAAATTGTGTGTACTCGAATTTAAGACGCAATTACGCAAACGTCTTTTATTTTTATAAAAGAACGTTATTTTGAAACTGTTGTGATAATATTTGAATAAGAATTCAAAAACATCCAAACCCTAACATCAAAAAGATTTGTATAATTGAATCGTCACAATGATCAAGAGTTGGGCAAATCAACAATTTTTATAAAATTGTTGAAACCTAAGGAATTAATATTGATGCACTGGCTTGTAATTTTTCGTGATAGTGACTTCAAAATGTGATAATATTGATCTCACTTTACAGCAAAGCGCAGAAACTGCGGAAACTTAGACAACTGTAAGCTTTGCAAACTACTCGAATTCGTACCCCTTTATTGCAAGCCATATTTGTATTCCAAAATTTTGTATTTCTCTGTAATTTAGTCGATAAGATCTTTAATAATTTTTTCTTTGCGATTGCTAAATTTCCTTTGAAGAGAAAAACATCTTCCATGATGTTTTATAATTATATTGTATCTTATCGTCGACGCAAAAATTTTATTTACGGAGTCAATTACTTAAACTAATTTTCTACCGCGCTAAGATATTCTTCTAGCTTAAAAATTAATTCTTTTTATAATGTGATTGTCTAAACTTTAGCTCACATTAGATCTTTATAAAACCCTAACAAATTGTGCAATCTCATTACTCTTATCCACTTTTCTATTTTTAATATTAGGAATTTAGTTTCAAAGTTTTCGTGGTCTTTTTTTTTTTAGGAAAGAATTAAAAATTTCAGATAAAGACTACAAAATGGAACAAATCTTATAATCGATTTGCAAAATGATTTCTCCATGCATTGCTCATTTTTATAAAATAATAACTAGAGTAGTTTTAAGGTTTTTTAGACTGATTTACATCTTTTGTATATTATTTTTCTATTGTGTATTACGTCATCGATTGACACATGTTAATCATTTTTTATCATGAAATGAGGAAGTAAACGATATGTATCTTATATAAATGTGTTTTTATTGCTTTAAACCTCAAAATTGTCTTAATTTATTTTTTAGTCAATTAAGGATTTAATATTAAAAGTGATATAGTTTTAAATAAATTTAATTATAATTATGTATCAATATATTGCGTATAACCTAAAAATTATTTTTAAAATAAAATACATATTTTTATAATAGATAAATGAAGGTTATACCATATTTATCCAAAAAA
Organism: Synergus magnus; assembly: GCA_032275165.1. Lineage (NCBI taxonomy): Eukaryota > Metazoa > Arthropoda > Insecta > Hymenoptera > Cynipidae > Synergus > Synergus magnus. The sequence continues at coordinate 8,492,577 of JAUESH010000040.1, forward strand.
ATTAATTCTTCGTTAAAAAATAAATCTAGTTTTTAAAGCTCAGTTTAAATTACGCGCCAATTAAAAAAGAAGGAAATGTTTTATACCCAGAATGCTCTGCGTTTTTTGTTATTTTACATAATTTAGCCTCAAATTAATAAATATTAAATAATCTGGGCAATATTTAGATGTTATTATTTTTAAAAGAATTTTTTGCATGCATCTACGTATGTTATTTGATTTTTCAAATAATTTGTTTAAATTTTTCAGCAAAAACATTATTTTCCCTCCAAAACTTTCAATTGTTTTTTAGAACAGCCAATCACAGCCAGGAGGCAGTCAGTGATTACTGGTAGTAGTGGTTGGGGTGCCGCGCGGAGAGGAATACCTTTTTTGGTCGCATTAAAAAAAGTAAAATTTGGCTAGATTTTCTCGTTTTGAAAGCTAATTTTCCACAAATCTCAAGAATTTTACTCAAACTAAGTCAATTCCGATCAAATTTATCGACAATTGAGCCCCAACCATCCGTCGAAAGTTAAAATTCGGTCCGTGTCGCGTTGATTATTTTGCGATGTGTCATTGTTGAGAAATATTGTTGTAGAGTTATAGATTTTTCTGCCAGTTGCTAATTTCAGTGTATCGCGTATCGATTTTTGAGGATTATCCATTCCTACTTCGGTAAATTTAAGAAAAACCGGGTGCTAAATGTGTTAAAATGTTCATTTCACGACAAAATTGTTTGCGAATTGGTGGAGGGGAAAGAAAAATTAGCCGCCATTTTTTGTTCACATAAAACAAAGTTGACGATCGATTTTTCTCATTGGATCATGTATAGTGCATTTTCCACCAGTGGATTGGTAATTTCTAGGGCCCTAGTAATTTGGATAACTTGCATCTAATTATATTTAGAAAAATCAAATCATTGCTGTATGGAGATGACGGAGATGATGTATAACTTCGTAATTACACGGTTGAAAATCCGGGTCCTTCTTTGACTCGCTAATTTATCAAGGTGAAAACAGCAGTGTTCACAAAGTTGGCTGTCTGCGCACGCATCGCACGTTGGCTTCCCGCTGGAGAAATGCTGTCATTGGTCCAAATTTGGCGCGCGATTCAAAATCGAATTAATTTAATTTGATTTTTAATCGCGCGCCAAATTACAGCCAATGGCAGAATTCCCAGCGGGAAGACAATACGCGCTGCGCGCGCAGGCAGCCAACTTTGGGAACACTAGAAAACAGTGATTGCTTTAGTTTTGTTTCAAATATTTTCGAAATTCGTATTTTAACGTTCTCTAGGATTCGGATTCGCGTCGCGAGTGAAAAGTGTTGACAGAGTGAATAATGGGTAATGATAGACGAATAGGAGATTCCAGCTTTCTTGGTAATTTTTTTAAAAATATATAATAATCTTCTGTTTATTACATATTTCATATTATTATGTTTCTGCAAGAGATCTAGAGTCCGTCAATTTTTTTTATACTTATTGAATTGAAAATATCAACAAAAAATGTTCTCAAAACTTTAAATTAAATTATTTTGTCCTCTATTTTGGATTTCATTTAATTCCTTTGAATTCCCATCAAATTTTTTTGACTTAATATTGAATTTTTTTTTCAATTTTCCTTTAATTATCTTCAATTCTTTTAATTGCTGTTAAATTTACGTTGAATTCTTTTCAAAAACCTTGAATTCTCTTGAAATTTATCGAAGTAAATACATATTTATTAAAAATTTCGAATGTTACATTTTTAAAACATTTTCTTAAATAAGAAATTGTTTAATTTCACACAGAAACATTTATGCTCATGAACAATTTTGATCCAATTTGAACATGTTGGAGTTTTTATTCCGTTTTTAATGTTAAATTAATTTTTTTGTCATACCACCCCTGTAAACGCTCCTTTTAAGGCCCGTTTTGCGGGCGTAAAGTTGTACTTTTAAGACCAGTGACGATCAGCGGGCGTAAAAG
>JAUESH010000040.1:8494626-8545827 GCA_032275165.1 Synergus magnus
ATTTTCACGGTAACTTCTCGGTAACGTTACCGAGAACGAGAATATTACCGCGGTAATATTACCCACTACGAACTCTATCTCTCTGGGGTATAAATATATAATTTTTTTTTAGACTCGCGCCGTCTATCGGCAGAAAATATCACCATTTGACAGTTGTCGAGTCGTAGACAAGACATTCTTGTGGGAGAATGACATATGACGGAAGTAGTGACGTCGATATTTTTATCTTTGATCTATTAAACATTTTTTATTGAATTTTTATCGTCAAATAACAATGGAAATATTTTATTTATCGTGATGAAGGTGAATAGGGATGTGAATTAAATCCTGTAACAGGTTATGATAGAAAAGATTTCTGTGACAAGTGTTCGTTAACTGTTTGACATTTCTATATCTTGACAGATGTCTCAGCATTGCCACTTTACACACTGGCTTTAATTTAAAAATTTGCTTTGAATAATTTCCATAAAAGTGTACACTCCTTATACATAAACAGCTTCTTTCTAATTTCTTAGTTTTTCCATAATTATCTCAATTTCTTTTCTTTTCTGATGTGTCAACTTCACGTATTTTGTATTTATTCATTATTATTATTATTATTATTATTATTATATTACTCATATTATCTGTTTTTATTTAAAATCATTTTGTAATAGATTTTAATTTGCGCAGAAGTACTAAAATAATTTTTGTTTTAGATTCAATCAGTGTAAAGAGAAAATGTCGGAGCCGAAAGACAGAAGCAATGTACAAATAGACATAATTTTACCAAAGGCGGGTATTCTTTGCCAGGAGGAGATTCCTGATTACATTCTCTGTAAGCCGAAACTAATGCCTTTGAAATCACTTACTCTGGAGAAATTAGAAAAAATGCAAAAGGATGCCGAGGAAAAATTGAAAGAAACTCAAGAAGCTCAGGAAGCAGAGGCTGAATCTCTGAAAGCACAATAGACTACAATTTTATTTACTTCTGCAGTTAGGAGAAAATAGAACCAATTAAAGATGAATCTTGCACCACTTTTAACTGAAGTCATCTTAGCGTTTTGCCTCGCAGTGACTTTACTTTACAGATATGGAAATCCATTCAGACAACATGTTATTGTCACCCTCTCAGTTTTAATTGCTTGGTACTTCTCGTTACTGATTATATTCGTTTTGCCTTTGGATGTCTCCTCTGTAAGTAATTTTTAATATTAATAATAATGATTAATTAATAATTAATTTAACAGTCAGTTAAGTTAACCTCAAAATTCGATCTTTTCATTTTACATAACAAATATTATAATTAGATATTTTTTCGCTCTTTAGCGCTTCTCTTTTTTAAAATAGAAGTCTGTCTATAGAGCGAAAAAATATTTAATTTTAATACTTTTTACAAGAAACAAAGAATTCGAAATCTAAGTTTAAAGTTCAATCTTTTCATTTTATAAATAAAGTATTAAAACTAGGCGGGTTTTCACTCTATACCCTTAATTTTATTTGAAAAATGAGTACCGCTATAGAGAGAAAAAATATCTAATTATAATATTTGTTGAGTAAAATGAGGAAATCGAATTTTAAAGTTAGAACTTTGATCCAAAATTTTTAACACATTTTTACAGACTGTATTTCGACAATGTATAGAGCAGGATATCCAAAATGCGTCTACAGTAAGCCCTATCGAGAATGTAACAGTAAAACCTCCGCACATGTGTAAAGAGCCTTGGTCCAACGTTCCAGAAGATGTTTTTCCAAACCTCTGGAGAGTTGTTTATTGGACCTCGCAATGCTTAACGTGGTTGATACTGCCTTTGATGCAATCTTACATAAAAGCTGGTGATTTCTCGGTTCGGGGAAAGTTGAAGTCAGCTTTAATCGATAATGCAATTTACTATGGGAGTTACCTGTTTATTTGTGGAATACTCCTCATATATATTGCTCTAAAACCAGGATTGGACCTAGATGGGTAAATATCTTTTTGAACTAGATAAATAAATTTTTCAGGCCAAAAGGAGCTCGCAGTCTAAAATAAATGACTTTTTCAGGCCAAAACTGAAAGCAATAGCTTCTTCTGCATCGAACACATGGGGATTGTTTCTCCTCGTCTTGCTTCTCGGATACGCTCTAGTCGAAGTGCCTCGGGGTTTATGGAATGCGAGCAAACCCGGATACACTCTGCATTATAGTTACTTCAAAGCTGCTAAAGTCAGCATGGAGAAATGTGAAGCCGAAGAAAGTGTAGACGATATTCTCGAGGTAGCGAATTATGCAAAGAAATGGTGGTGGGATTCTAATTTCAATTTCAACATATAATTGAAACAATGAATTTAATTGTGGAACTTATTTTTTTTTTTTTTTTAGTTTTAAATCTCTCTTAGTTTTTAATTTATTTACTTATATTTACAAGTCCCTACAAGCTGCATCGGCTGCGATTAATCCTGGACACCCCTTTCATCGCAATCTGGAAACGATATTTCAAAAAGTCCCGGCGGAGCTAAAAGATCGGATGAACAGGAGACAATTGCCTGAAGACACTCCACTTGATGTACCTTCAGAAAAAGCCTTGATTCGATTACATAGACAGGTTGGTTCCCGACAAATGAATCAAATCTTTTGACCATAGTAATTATAATACTTGGATTCAACCCTTAAAATATCTTAAACTATTGGTTTCAGACTATTAAGGCATTGCAAACTTTGCAAAGAACAGAGACCCAGTGGGGAGTTTTGGTAGATAATATTATTGAATTAGAAGACGTTGCTAAAAATCAGGCTAGTCATGATAGAAGGTTTAAACATACGTATCCAGTATTAAGACCTTTTCCGATTCGCCTTATTTTCAATCCCACAGTTGGTAAGCTTTAAAATTGATTATAAATAAATACCATTAAAGAGAAGATTTTTTAACAAATTTGGATTATCAATTTGTGGTGTTTATTTATTTCAGAATGGTATTGGAAATGCTTTCTGAAAAGCTACGTCCAGAAAGTAGCTGCGATTGCTGCTGCGTGTCTTTCATTTGCAGTTGTTTGGTCAGAAGTGACGTTCTTTAATAAGTCCCCTGTCCTTTCGTTATTCGCTCAATTTGTTAACATAGCTAGAGCGAAGTACGACTACTTTACTATAGAAGTAAGCAATTCAAACTTTAAAACTCTTAATTCCTTATTGACGGGTTGATCAATCTTGACGTCTTTTAAAATCAACCCCTCGTTTCTTATCAAGTTTAGAAAAAATATAGTGCAAAGTAATTCATAATATTTTTATTATTATTTTCAGGTTCTCTCTACTTTAATAATAGCCTATTTGTGTTATTGTGCTTATTCCACTGTGTTGAAAATCCGGGTGCTGAATTTGTATTATTTAGCACCCCATCATCAAACCAATGAATACAGTTTAATATTCAGTGGCATGATGTTCTGTCGACTGACGCCTCCCATGTGTCTCAACTTTTTGGGTCTCATTCACATGGACTCACACATTATCAAAACGCACATTTTAGAAACCCACTATACGCAAGTGATGGGGCACATGGATGTTATTTCCATTATTTCCGATGGATTTAATATCTACTTTCCGATGGCGATTCTCGCATTTTGCCTGGCTACTTACTTCAGTCTGGGAAGTCGGCTTCTCTCGATGTTGGGTTTTCAACAATTTCTCGGTGACGACGAACTCACTTCAGATCTCGTCGAGGAAGGGAGAGAATTAATTAAAAGAGGTGTAACATCATTTTATAAAATATCTGAAAATTATTACATTACAGTACTAGTCAAAATTAACACTCTACGTGCTTTTAGTAAATTTTTAAAAATAATATAGGAGAAACGCTATATAACAAAATTAACATAACGTATTTTATTGTAGTTAATTTTAGCTTACTTATCCATTTGGACTACTTGTTTCTATTTCTTAAAAAAATTGTCCGTTTTTAATATTGTTATTTTTTAATTTTAGAGAGGCGGAAACGTCAAAGGGTAGAAGATTCAATGAGTAGACGGCGCGAGTTTCAAGAAAGATTCAACAGTTCTGGAACTGCCTCTAGATATCGAACATCGAGGCAAAGTACGGATACAGGTGTGTCTACAATTTCTGAAATAGGCATGGCTAATCTCGCTAATCTCAACAATTCCGAAAGTAATACAGTAAACGTTCCGTAGTAAGATCCTTGAAAAGAGACGACTCAACGGAATCTGCACGAGCTGGTCTTTTAGGTGATTTCGAACCCTCGGAATACTACGTTGGCACGACCTTTGGAAGTGAAGGTTACGGTGCGAATAGTCGTGTCAATCGCGATTATCAATCAGAGGGAGTTCCTGATTTAACCATCGAGAGTACGAGATTGTACTCGACAAACAGCACTCGGGTAGGAAATCCACCTAGAGGGATTTTCGACGATATATAGATTCACTAGTTTCATTAAGTAGGCAATGATATTATTTACTTTTATTCTCTTGTGTACATACTACTTCCATACAGGGACCTTCACCAAACTTTTGTTTCGTTTTTAAAATCTCTTGACTTTCAATCATTTCGTTTAGTTATTTCGTCTTATTTTGAGAGTCCCTACTTCCACAGTGATAATATTCTCAGAATAAAATGAAACTTTGTTTTCGAAACTAGTTTAGAAAGGCATAATAGAGGAAGTTTTTAAAAATTCATAGAACATTTTCCACCAGGCTTTATGCCTTTTTCTCAGTACTTTAGCCTAAGCAATTTCTAAGAACTCGGAGGAACTTGAGTATAGTTGTAGGATAGTAATTACTATTATGCAATTTTAGATAGGAGTAAATCAAGTTATGTACGTGTCAGCGAGTGAGATTTCGCATCGTTGGTTGATCTCTCGTACTTTTAACTGTAAATCTTACTTTTATGGCCACGATTTATTTAGATATCAAAGAGGCCTTTTAGCCTTTGATCTACATATTCTAGCTTGGAGTACTTTAATAAATCGGTAACAAGTGTCAAATTGGTTTCTGATGTAGATTTAAAAAGAGAATGACTTCGTTATTAAAACTGCTTTAATTTGGTCAATTACTTTATTCCAAGAAGTTTATTTAGAATATGATTCAGTAAACTAGTAATTTATATTAAATGTTTATTTTTGAAATTGCTTTGAAGAAATAGAACGAAATTTAATTTCGATTTTAATTTAATTTAAATTTAATACAAGGCTTTTTATTTAATATCCAGACTTCACAGTCTTTCCCCTGTTCCCTTTTTTAATAATTCCTCTTTTTTTCCTTGTTTTCAAGAAAATTCCCCTTTTTCTCGTCTTTTACTGAAATATGGACTGAATCAGTAAAATCGCATAAGAAAATTGAACTATTTTTGGTTGAAAATTTACTTTTTTGGGTTAAAATTAAACTACTGAAATTTTTGGGAAACCTCTAATATCCTTTGCATTTTTTCTATACTCAAAATTTTTTTAAATCTTTTAAAAATCTTTGAAATCGTGAATCTGGTGTACACTAAAAATGTTGAGAATTTTTTCAATGTGAAGCTTAAAATAATTTTAATATACTATGAGCTTTATTTCTCGGAAAAAATAGATTCTGTATAAGTTAAATTTCGGAAATGACAAATTTTTTATTTATTATTTTCGTGACCGCAAATGGATCAATAAAACTAGTAATTTACAAACATATTTCTTTATTATTGAATTTTCTCATATTTTGAAGATTGTTGACCATCCAACTATATTTCGCACGTTTCCTTTTCAATATTATCATTCAGAATGTTACAAAAATATATATCTTGTACACTGCAATTAAAGTTGATTAACAGAGTATAATCTACTTAAAATTATTACAACTTTAGTTTCGGAGTATTTGCGTTAAAAATATAGTTATTAAAAAAATATGAACATTCAAAAATCGAGTGTTATGGCGAAAATGAGATTATGTTTTCTTTAAGCATACTAAACATCTCTTACATTACGATTCAACAACAAATTCATTTAAATATAACAAACTTTATCCTTATTGAATTAATCGAGTGATTTCGTAGGATAAGTCAATCCAAATAAATATAAGTGGAAGCACATAATAAAGAGCTCGAAAATCCACTAGGACTCTACAAATAAACACAGATTTGACGATCTTATTGGACGTAATAATAAAAGGTTAAAATTCAGTTTTTAAAATCATTATGGCTAAAAATATAACGGACTGAATTATTACAATCTGTAAAACGAATCGAGCTGACAATCTTCGGGGAAATTATCGGAAACTATTGTCTTAGAATCGCACAATCTTAATTTCACTTTACCAAGTGTAGATAAAAAATCACTATACAAACACTGCCTAACATTTTACATTTTACATTCTTTCACTCGATCCGTTTCAGGTACAGAGAAAAGCGACTACATATTTGAAATTATACGGAATATAAAATTGAGAAAATCTACTTATCTGTGCGATTAAGTAAAATATACTACGTAAAAAGTGATAATCGTAACGATGACAAAAGCTAGCGTGTAGGCGATTATGATTTTTGCTAAAGTTAAATTCTCAGTATGACTGATGCGATTTTTTGAAAAACTTCTTTTGCCTTGGGAAAAACTTGGCATAAAAATAAGCGGTTCCAGAAGCAAAAGACTCGCCCTGTTTGGCTGGGAATCTGCAGTCAAATACTCTTTGTCCCTCGAATTTTTCATCTTAACTTGATGACGAAGATTCACCCAGTTGTGCAAATCTGCATCGAAACCAAAGCTCTTGAAATTTATCAAACTGATCTTTCTGGATTGAAATCTCATCGGTATGTTGGAATTCTGAGAAATGCGACTGTAGAACTTACTTCCCTGACGATGATATATTTCTGTATTTATTATTCCCCTGAACTCGCTGTTCATCAACACGACTTCGGGTCCCAAGACCGATTTCAAGTCAAAAACGTCCTGAGGGCCAGAGAGGTAAAAAATCCCAGAAGCATTAGTTTTTGCTAAATTGCAAACTGGCATGTAATCGCAAAGCTGAGAAGACTGAGGTGGATCGTTTGATCGAGGACTTGTGAAATGAACTGAATTTTCAAACTGAAACATTACAATTTCTCTCGCATAGAGATTTTTTTTTGAATAAATTAATCGATCAGTATAAACAGGACTGTCCTTGAATCTGGCGCACTCTTTGCAAATTTCAGTTCTCGAGAGACGAAGCGTATCTATCAAAGTCTTTGCTGTAGTAGGACTGTATTTCTCGTAATAATCCAAAATGTCGTACTTCAATCTAGATCGCGATTCTTTCAAATTAATATCTTCATATTCATGATCCATAGAAGGTCTCAAATCGTCAATGACACTATTTCGAAATTCGGAGTTCGAGTACGCGACTGCATTTTTATTTTCATTTGATTTTTCTATGGATTTTTCTTGTTGCCCACTGCTTTGTAAATCTGGATTGAATTTGGAATTGTAGATAAATCGAGCCGCTCTGTGAATGACTTCGGAGTTTAGATTTGCTTTCCAAGATGGGAAGTTGGTGTCTAAATCGTTTGGAGGCTCTTGTCTGATTTCTTCCAGGCTCGGGAAACTTGAGGTTGTTTCTTCTGAAGAAGGAACAATATCTATCGTTATTGAACTATGAGAGGGTGTGGCTTTTAGACCTAGGTGTGTGGAGGATGCGTGTGTCTCCGTGCGTTGTGCAAATAGTGCTCTCTCGTCAGTACATAGCCTCTCTCTTTGCGAATTTCCTACGCTATGTTCCTTTTCTAATTTTAAATACTCTAAGTGTATGTAGCGGTGGTGAACACACGCGAAATTGTATCAATTCTCAGCTCCATTGTTCTCAGTTTTCAACTCACGTTTCAGTTTCTCCAGCTCGTAAAGGACCTGAAATTAAATGGGTCATATGATTACATTTTATGTTGATCTTACTTTTTTTATCAATTGGTTGATCACTCTTTACATCTAGTGTACACCCCCTTATGAAATCTCCTGCAATCTTTTTCAATTCTCTTGAAAATTTGTTAATATCCCTTCAAATCTTTGAAACTTTTTGAAACCTGCTTCAAAGTTTAAAAAATTTTTTTGAAATAGGTACCTCTAAAATTGTGGAAGCACTCCATGCCTGGGTGCGACAACTATCCTTGCAATATTCGCCGTCTTTGTTCGTTAATTCAGGTAGTCCTCTCCAGTGGTTAGTTGAAGCTTCGATCAGGTGTCGAGAAATTATGGCTTCCGTTGATTCTATCGTTCGTTTTAATTCCTCTTCGCCACCGACTAGTGAAGCGAAATGTAGGCGAGCTCTGAGGAAGAAACCTATCGGCCAAAGCCATTCCTACAAAACAATATAATAAATAACTTAGGCAATGATTTATAAAGGAATTGATCCTGTAAGAAACGGGACTTCGAGAACGGTTCCTTATCAACTTACCGGACCCTGATGATAATTCCAGCCATGTGCCACTTTCGGGTCGTTAGAGTCATTCGAATTGTCGTAATAACCATTATAAGCCCAATCAGCAGGATCCAAAGTCTTCATTCCAAGTGGGCCCAGAAGAACTTCTTCCGCTTTTTTTAGAGCATTCCATGCATGTTCTGGTTTGAACAACTCTGGGGCCTAAAAAATATGTTAAATCGTTCTTAATATTAAAATCACTCCTAAATATAAGAACGGTTTAAAATGTATTTTAAATACTTACAGCTACCATAGCGATGGGAAAGTTAGGTCGTAGTTGGTAATCGGTCCAGGGTTGAGTGGCTCCGTGACAGTCTTTAATAATTCCCCTTCTGTGAATTAAATCGGGTCGCAATTCACCTTCTGTCGGCTCTTCATTAACATAGAAATATGTTTCGAAATTGGCAACAATTTTGTCAGCCCACTGCTTGTAACTCCACGTAACAACAGAACCTAACAAATAGGTACAGAATAAAAATTAGTGAAACACAAAGTCTTCTTAAATTTGTTACTACAATTTTTAGAATTCTCACCATCTCGGTTTTTCCTTTGAACGCTGCCGTAAGGGAACAAATTCTGCTTGTACAATTCCGCTAAAAAGCTCAGAATGCTTTTGCTAAGACCTACAATTTCTACAGCTGAGCCATCTCTAGGCGTTGCGGGCTTTCCTTTGTTTCCTGCCTTTTCAGAAGATCCCATTTTGTCCATCCATGTTCCACAGTTGGCTTCGTTGCCACCAAAAACAAAACCAGTGTCGGGATGAACACCAATTTGGTTGTTGAATCCACGATCAGTCATGTGTTCGTCAATCTGCTTTCCTGCATTTCTTTCTCTGAAGCAGAGACCTTGGAAGTGAACTGTTAAAGCTTCTTGGATCACGTCGTACAAGGGCTGATCCTAAAAAAATAGAAATAGAAATAGAGTTTTGTCCAGTGAAGAAAAGTTTTTACTTTGAGGAAAATTTTAGAAAAATTAGAACGTACACATTCTCCTGCAGGTAGAGGAGGAGAATCGTCACTTGGATAAAGCCTCGAAACTTTGTCCGAAAGGAGTTTTAAGCCATTGGGAACTTCTTGCACGTAACACTGAATGGTGTAGAGCCACCACCAAATTGCATCGCGACAATTGTACCTGAAATATTCGACTTTGATTTAGTATTTTTCTTTTTAATCATTAGTAAACTCACCAGATTAAATGTGATACACTTACCTTGCACATTTACCTTTGTCGAGCAAATTTGGAATGAGCCCATGCCTAAGAGTTCCAGCATATCCGAGAATAATAAATCTGGCTTCTTCTTGTCGACCAGTTAACAAAAAGAGACCCCTGAGGGCGATGAAAGTGTCTCGTCCCCAATTTCTCATATAACCTGATGCGAAGTGAGGTAAGCCAGCAGACAAAGTTACACAAATTTGTTCAACCTTGTCGTTTGTCTCTCTTGCTTTTGGTTTTGGTGGGTCCAAATTAGGAGACAAATCTGGAAGCTGTGCTGACTTTACTGCGCCACCAACTTGCACGGAAACCAGGGACAAAAGTTTAATGAAGGTTGAACCAGTCTTCACGAAACTGGAAAATGGATTTCTCAAGTCAGTAGGGAAATAAATGAAGTTAATTCAATAATTCTAGGCGTTGATCACTCTTGACATCTAGTGTACACCCCCTTATGAAATCTTTCAAAATCCTTTGAAATCTCTTGAAATCTTTTGACATTTAACCGCTCGAAATTATTTATAATATATACCTTGACATGGAGGTGTAGCATTGATCGAGTAAGGTCGTGTATACGTTAACGAGAATCACATCGAAATAGCTGGGAACCAAATATCGGGGAATTATCTTCAAAGGCTCTAGAGCTTGTTCCAACCATTCCCCAAGAGGTCGTGTTGCTTCTTCTTCTTTCAATCGTTTCCACACATAATCTAAAAGAAATAAAAAATTGTTTAATAATGTAAAAAAAAAATATATATATATTTTTAATTTGAATCCAAAAATGAAGTATTTACCGATCAACCAATTTCCATTTCTCAGATTGGCACATAAAGGATGTCCAAGATCATTATTTGGTCGAATGTCAGCTAGCAAGGAAATTACGCCTAAAAAATAAAACAGTTAAATTCCAGCAGTTTGTTGCGTTTGCAAGAGTTTTTAAAATAATTGTTAGAAATAATTAATAAATAATCACCTTGGAGACCAGCGTAAACGAGAGGGCCATATCCTGGAATATCATAAACTCCAAAAGTATTTGAAGTTTCGTCTCTTTCTTCCTGATCGCAACGATATAAAGCCTTATTCAAATCCGAAAGGTCCATTCGAGAAACGATAATTTGCAAATCTGAAGCTTTTGGTGAAGTTAGCTTAGCAATCGTACTATGTAATTCCAGAAGGGCGGGTTTTATGTTCACGTGGAGCGATACTCTGCAATAAAAAGAGAAATTAATTTAATAATATTACTCGGCATTTTATCTTAAATTAATAATAAAATTTATAAAAAAATTTATTTCATTAGAATTTTTAAGCCGCGTACCGAATCGCTACTACGGAGCCAGGTTGGAAGTTTACGAAGTTGAGTTGCGTAATTTTAGGATCGCCAGAGTCGACTTTTTCCAAAATTGATGAATCACAAATTTGAATGTGTTCTTTTAAGTTTACTAAGTACTCGGAGATTCCGTTTATTATCTTCTCGTCTTTGACGAACTTCTCAGGATAGTGGAAAGGCGAAGTTCCATTTCTAAAAATCATTTTTAAATTATTAGATAATGTAAATTCAATTGAGAGTAACATTTGGTGAAGATTCTATCGTACTCACTTCGCATCTTTGTGAGAGAGGGAAGCCTCTAAAATAATTTCCTCTACGACTCCTTCAACTCGTAAGGGTCTGACGTGACGTCGAAGATCATTAGCGTTGGGATCAGGATGCTTGAAAGCCGTGAAGGCGACTAGAACTACACTTTCATGAGTAAATGGAGAGTGTCTGGTTACTGCGACTACGTCCGCGTCCATTTGATCAACAAAAACCTGTTCAATAAATTAGTAAATTAAAAATGCTAAATATGCTGAAATTTATAGATACGAATAAAATTTAATAATACATATAGGGCGAGAGGTTGATCACTTTTGAAATCTATTATACGTCTTATATTTGAAACCTTTTAAAATCATCTTTAAATCTTTTGAAATCCCTTAAAATCGCTTTAAATCACTTTAAATCTTCTTAAACATTTTTAAAAAATCTTCTTGAAATCCCTAAAAATTTTAAATCTGATGTACATTAAAAATTCGAGTGATCAACCCCTCGATTTGGTCTTAATTAGTATAAATGTACCTCACCTGAGAGAAATTTTCTCGACCAAGACTGTTGTGGAGATCATTGAGAGCTTTCTTGGCGGAAATAATTCCGGATTTTGTTCCGACCAGACTTACATCTTCCTCTGCTAGTTCGGGCTTGTCTGTCCAGGAAGCATATACTCTCTCTTCATCTACGACGTGTATCTAAAAAAGTCGAGAAATATTTCACATATAAAAATATTTAAAAGCAATTTAATTTAATTTAGATAAATTAAGTTTTCAAAACACTTACATGGTGAGGAACCAGTTCATCATACCCACGGTTGCTACCGCTGGCACAACATGCCATTGAAACTAGACTAGCGCTTGGCAGTAAATCGAAGACACTACGTTTTTCAACAGGACTAGGATTATCATGAGTCAAGTCTAAGAAGAGTGCATGGGCAATGCACGGAACCAAGGGTCGAACTCTTGACTGCAAAAAAGCTCCAACAGGTTCACCACCATAGCGATAAACCAATCGACCTTCTTCGTGACTATCCCATGCTGACATTGCCTCTGAAAATAAAATTCAAACGTATTCAATATTATATTTTGAATTCAAAATAAACTAGAGTATTAAATTTTACCTCTGATAAGTGATGTGATTCCAAGACGATTAACGAAGATATTGTCCTTCTGATCAGAGTTCGTAAACAATTCAGCCACGACGTACAAATCAGGTCGAACTTTTCTCGCTGCGTCTAACAAATACTGAAATAAATATAGTTTAGTTTTCTGAAATACAACTAGAATAGAAATGGAATTGCAATAAAACAAATCAAATAAAAATATAAATGGTACCTCTGCGATGGGAATTGGTGTTGAATGACAATTATCCAGCCTCACACCGTCAAAAATTTTTGCCATTTGTTGAACGTAGGCTTCCATTCGCTTCCACAAAAAGGGACAATCTTCTAGTTTCTCTCCATATCTGAAAATTACCATTGAAAAGTCTGTGAAAATCAGGGAAGTCAGGGATTTTTGAAAATGAAGGCTTGCTGTCACCCTGAATTAAAATTGATTTTTCCATTTTTTTAGACTCAATGTTACTGGCAGTTCTGGAAGTCTTAAAAAAATTTTATTTACCTCAATTTTACACTGTCTCCCCAGGCGATCAGCTCTCTCCGAAGGTAAACATTAGAATCTGGATCAGCAAAGTTTTTTAAAGGATCGCTGTTCATAACCCAACCGTTGTGAGCCATTAGATATCGACCTGCGTCTGAATACATCGTCGTTTCTCTTTCTGCCAGATTCCTTGGCGCTCCATAATCAGTAAAATACCTTATAGACACAAATTCTTCATTATTAATAAAAACTATCATGATTGAAAAGTTCTGAACGTTCAAATGAATGAATTTTTGTAGTAATTATATTTTAAACTAGAAATAGTTTTAAAATGTTAATTCATTTGCATTGAAAATAATTCTGTATGAAAGAAAATTGTAATGTCTATTGTTATTTTTAGTTGGAACAATATTTCTAGATAAAATAGAATTGGGAAAAAAAATTTCGTTCATTTGAAAGTTCAAAACTTCTGGCACATAAACTATCTTCATTTTCTTCTTAAGTATAATACAAATTTTCACTTCATACCTTGGAACAAGAGGATTCCTTTCGCTTATTTCTTTCAGTCTCGGCCCATCGGGTTGTATTCTGAAGTAGCGAATTCCAGCAATTGTATTTTCAATCGCTGCGTTCAGATTATTTTGAACTTCGTTCACGATTACGTCGTTGAGTTCTTGTAATTTTTTTCTCAAGTCCTCTGCACAACGTTTCAATCGTGTATCTTCGTCAAAACAGTTAGCCCTGTAAATTGAAAAAATAAGTTTCAATCATTGGATATTCATTTTTCTTCAAAGGTTATTATTATTTAATTTTTTGTTCATATAAAATGGCCGAGGGGTTGATCACTTTTGAAATCTGGTGTACACTCTATCGTAAAATCTCTTGAAAGTTTTAAAGTCTCTTAAAATCTGCATAAATTCTTTTGAAACCAATTGAAATCTGACGAAAACTTAAAATTCGAGTGATCAACCCCTCGGTAATGAATGTCTGAAATTGACTTGCCTGTAGGTATTGTACAAACGCAATGCAAGAGTCATATCAATGGACGATTTTAGTCTTCGAAAGAGAGGGTCCCTCTTTATCTGAATAGTTTCCTTTTCCGTAAGTGATTCTTCCTGTGGCATTTGATTTCGTGCCAGACTCAAAAATTCTGCAACGATTTCGTTAATGTCCACAACGTAGAGCTCGTGAATTTTAATTAGTGGCAGAAAGTATGTGTGAAGTGCGTGACGAATGCTCTGCAATTAATAACAAAATATTGTGAGTACTTTAAAATATCTTAGCTTGAATTAAAATTAATTAATTAAATGGAAAACTGTTTTTTGTGTTTAAATATACAATACTCAAGCTTACATTCAGGTGTTCTTCAGTTTCAACGACAGCAGGGATACCTTTCATTTCCCATTCGCCAGCTGCAACTTGAACAGTTAATTCGAAAAGAGCCGCATCCAAAAGATACGAAGGTCGTAAATGAGGACTGTTTGCACAATTGTAAGTGCATTCTGGATTCGTTAAAAGGAAGGGACTCTCATTTGCTGTGTGGTTCAAAACGATATCGCAAATGCTGGTCATCTGAAAATAAAATAAAAATCATTTTCTAAACAATTAAGAAGAAAGGAATAGCCCTTATAATTAAAATAGAAGAACCTACTCTCCATTCGTTCCGCATCTTCTTGACTAAGGCTTCGACATCATCAAAGGTTGTTTCTTTCTCTCCGTTACTAAATGCAGAATTTAGTTTCAGTTGATCGCTCAAACTGTATGATGACTTGGAAGCCCCTAATTCCTGAAAAAACAGAATTTAAAATTAATAAAATATTTATTATTTTGAAATATAATAAAATGGTTATTTTTGTTAGAAATTTAGTGAAGACATACTTGAATCGGTGTGAAGTGAATCATGTTGTAACCGGAATTTTTCGCGACCAACAATTTGCTTTCCCAAGTCGAAAAAGGCCCGAGACATTTCGACAATACTGTTTGACACTGAATACAATCTAAAGGAAGTTCCTCGCCACTTTCGCCTATTCTGATTTCAGGATCCACTAGAAGGTATCCAGAAGCAATGGCTTTCGCACCATTTTCCATTCTGAAAAATAGATAATCCAATTAGTACAAGAAAATTTATTTAAGGAGATTCGAGAGATTGATCACAGGAATTTTTAGTGTACACCAGATTCAAGATTTCAAAAGATTTTATAAGGAAGTGTAAACTAGGTTTCAAGAGTGATCAACCCCTCGAGGAAATTCTATTCAGTAGTTGAACATTTTTTTTGATTACGAATCCATTATTTGTTTGGTACTTACTTTGCATCTGTGGCATAATAGTGAAAAGATCCAGCAGAAGTTACTCGTAAAATTGCAGTTTCCTCGTCCCATTTTAATTGGTAATAGGTGTGTCTCTCAAATTGTTTATCATTCGTTAGAGGATGATTGACGAATATATCGATGTTTCTTCCAAGCAGCGAGGGTCCTAGTCTGAATTGAACTTGCCATCCTAAAATTAAAGATCTAATTAAATCTCTCAAATAGAAAATAATTATAGCTAAGAAATTTCAGTTCAAATTTATAACTCGCCTTTTTTAAGTCTGTACAAAATTCCATCTTGGTGCTCTCCTTTATTTACGGTCAGAACTCTTATTTGCTCCTCATTTTTAACATGAGTGGAACCTTGTCTTGCCATTTTTTTCTTCTCGGCCTAGAATTTAAAATAGAAAATGAAAACTCTGTCTATAAAAATAAATTTATTTCTATGAAATCCCTTGAAATTGCTTAAGGGCATGTGATACTTTACCATAAGAGCAATTTAGTTTCCCCAACTTCACGCTCGCAATAATAAATATTTTTTGCTAAAACTAGGCCATTTACCTCCGTCTGTACGAAACGAAGGTAAATAACCTAGTTTTAGCAAAAATATTTATTATTGCGAGTCTAAAGTTGGGGAAACTAAATTTGCTCTTATGATAATTACCACATGCCCTTAAAGTCACTTTAAATCTCTTTAAAAAAATCTCTTAAAATCCCGGATAAAGCCGGGTAAATTTCTGCTAGTTATTTATACCACATAGAAAATATTTGAACATTGATTATTTGTGGTTCAAAAAATGTGGAACCTTCTAAAAATGGATTCTGTATTTTGAATGAAGCGATGTACTTACACGTGAAATGGCTTGACAAATAAGCATTTAGCTAGCACTTGCCTTAATATATAAGTTATTGGCACAAAGCATTTACCTAGCGTGCAAGAGCAAAATATTACATTACTAGGTTCTGCTACATGAACATGCATAAAGCTGATGTCTGCCCTTATTCTACTTCCTAGAGTTACCACTTTATATTGACGCGTCTAGGAATACAGAAGCATTTCCTGTTCCAGCGTCTATTTTTGCAGTCAATTCGTTTGAAATGAATCCATCAAGGGAGAGTAATTCATCGTCAAGTGAAATTCAACACTGCTTGATCTTCACCTGAATCCTTTTTGCTACCAAGGTCTTTCAAGACCTCTAAAGCAACTTATTTAAAACGTCTTATTTAAAAAATAATTCAATTTCTTATCTACTATGAAATACTCAACAATTTATTGGTAGGTATTTCATTTCTCTTGACGATGAATAAAAATAAAAATTAATTAGTCAATGTTAATGGGACTTACATTCGACCAGAGAAAATTGAGAATCTGGCAAGTAAACACATGACGAATGAAATTTTGAAATTTCTTGACAAATTGCTGCGTCGACTGGCAAAGAAAGTTCTTTATTGCGACCATTGAATCCATGAATAAAGCAGTGAAAATGAGCAACGCAACCGGCGTATACGGTTCTTCGATTTACTTTAAACTTTGCACCGGTGGCTTATCAATTTTTGAACAAAATATTATTGATTTCCTTGTGTGTTGCCTATAAAAGATAGATACATGTTTTGTCAGATAATGGCAGTTTTAAATTAGACATTGCGGACAAAGACGAAGACATCACTTTTATCTCAAATATCATCCGTTTCCTGCATGCAAATTATATTTTTAGAAGTGTTGGATCCAAGTTCTAGCTTGAAATATTCGATTTCTTCATTTTATTTAACAAATATTATAATTAAATATTTCTTGTTCTGTAGCGGTACTCATTTTTCAAATATAACTATGTGTACAGAGCTATATACGCACAATTTTATTTGCAAAATTTTTGTTGAGTAAAATGAAGAGATCGAATTTTGGGCTTAGAACTTTGACCCAACAACCTTAGTGAGGAAAACAATAAAATTTCAGAAATATAATTAGATATGCATTTCAAGGTCAAGAAGATAATCTCAGCTGATGTAGGGTCAATTTGTTCGTTACTTTAGTCTTTAGTAGATATATAAGTCCCAATAATGATTTTAGTTAAGTTTCTAGAATAAAAATGAACTGTAGAGGAAGTTAGACAGCAAGCAACGTATTATTTCTAGAAAAAACGTTTAAAACACAAGCATGAATTTTACAGATATAAAAAACTGAACATACCAAAATTAGACAACATTTCTACATACTAATGGAGGTTTGATTTTAAAATAAATCTAATCTAAAGATTCGAATTCATTTTCCAAAAACTAGTCTTTATTTTATCTTTTACTTAAAAAGAGCATGCAATAAAAATTATTGTAAATACCTGGGTAAATACATACTTTTTCACATTCAGAAAGCAAAATTATGTCGAATTATTTGATAATCTAACGGATTTCAATGTTGAAGCTCAAGTTGAAAGTCTTTGACCCAGATGATACTTTAAGAAAGCCACATTACATGCTGTTATTAAAATAACACAGTGTCACGTTAGATTATAAATTAAGAATCACTCACAGTCTTATGTAAAATCTTCTTTGCTTATGCAATAGAGAATTGGGATACAATCTATAAATCTGCACGTAGAGAGACGATAGAAGTACACACACGAAACTTGAAATAATCGTTTATTTCGAATTTGACCTCTATGTATTTGAATGAAACAATTTGAAGGACACGAAAGCTGATGCTGGGTCTTCTTTTCGCCGACGTTCTAAAGTTCTTGGTAATTTATGTTTTGTCCTTTTCTTTCCTATAGCATCATCTTTTTCTAGACAAAGATGGTACTATAGGAAAGAAAAGGACAAAACATAAATTACCAAGAACTTTAGAACACTATAAGCCGACAACAACATAGCAGACGACAGGCTAATATTGCACCTTAAAGCTTTAAAGTTCAATATAAGTATTAAATCAATCATCCAAATTGCGGAAATGTATTTATTCAGCCAACTTATATATTAAGGAGCTTTATTTTTAGACTTATTATGAAATAAGAAAATTATTTTTTTACCTTTCTTGTCAGATGTCAGATCGAAAAGTGAGGTTACGTTGTTATTCAGATGATTCAGATGGAAAACTTTTAATTGGTGGATGAAGATATTTAGCGGCAGATTAAAATAATTTGAAGATTATATTTTTAACTATAATAAAATTAATTGTTAATAGGTACATTGGTAGAGAATAGATTTTATTATAAATATTCTACGTAAATAACTTGCGGACAAAAAGTCGGAATCCCACAGAAAAGAATTAAGGGAATTAAGGACAAAAACAAAGTTCTGGATTAAAATTTTAATTCCACAGTTTCTGAAATTACACTCTCATGTATTTCCATAATAAAACTTCCAAATGACGAACGGCATCTAAAAATTCTCTCACAAAAAAAATTACCTGATTTCACAATTTCACTCATCAGTCGAGTATTTATAGGTTATAATTCCAGATTCGTTGACATTTAATATATCTACATTGCATTATCAATTTTTCCCAAAACGAAAAAAAAGAAAATGGATTAAGCTAGATGCTTTTGAATAGCTGGCAGTGAAATTGAAAATAATTTGACTTTTTAAAGGGATTTTGAAATTGACAAAACTTTCTTCATTTTATACGATGTCACCCGTTTCGCACACCAACACATACATCAGTTCCAAAATGGCAGCGGCTACGGACGAACTGAGTAAGTACTCTTGAAAAAAAATTATTTTACACTTGGAAAAAGCTATTAATCGTTATAAGAAGGCCAATCTTTCATAAATAAAGAGTTGCAGAATCCATTTATCTGTCTTTCTAATGCTAAATAAGCACTCTAGTGCGTTTTTTAGACGAAAAAGAAAAGTCAAGTATCACGCCGTCGTGTAAAAAGGCAACTTCAATCTTGTAGTGGGCTGTGTTTGTGTTGACATACACACTCACACATTTGCTTAGTAGCACGTGGTTTCATCTGTCAAAGTAGGTTAGAAAATATTTATAGGGATTTTAATTTTTAAAAGAGCGATACCGATATGTTATTGTTGAGAACGATGAATTTTTATTTTGAAGAATGTTTGAAAATTATTCATTTTTTGACTTCTCAATTTTAATAAGAATTCGTATACCTCTATGAAAATATTAGAATTTAGAATGGGATTATAATTCATTTCAAGTTTTTATCATGAAATTCTATTAAAGTGATTTGTTATTTTTGTAGAAATTTAAATTGGATTTGATAAAATAAGGTCGGTTATTACGAGAGGAGTGGGGGAAATAATTTATCGACCACCCCTAGATTATATGATGGAAAAATTTCAAGATGAAAGCACACATTTTAAAAATAAATGTATAAAAAACGTTTTTTATCTATTTTTTTTTTTACTCATGAATTAGGAAAAATTAGGAAAAACTTGTAAATATATCCTTTTTTGTCTCTAATATAGTTCTCTTGGAAAGAGTTTTTCTCCGTCTGGGATCTGCAGAGACGGATGAGCAACTACAAGCATCAGTATGCAAATTCCTACCTCCTGTTTTACTGAAGCTTTCGAGCACTCAAGAAGGTGTTCGAAAAAAGGTGATGGAACTTTTAATTCACATCAACAAAAGAGTGAGAAGTCGACCTCAGGTTCAACTCCCAGTGGAAGCTCTTTTACTTCAATACCAAGATCCTGCAGCTAGTTCGTTTGTAATTGTAAGCAATTTATTAATTATTTGTTTTTATCAGGGAAAAAGTAAATTGTAAGATTTACAGTTTCAAGATATTTAAAACCGAGTTTGTCGAAGCAGACGAGAGATTTTGCAATTTAAAATTTCAATTTTTCCATTTTACTCCACGATTATTAGAAATAAATATTTTTTTCACTCTACAACGTTACTCTTTTTTAAAATACATAGAAGTTTGCCTATAGAGCAAAGAAGTTTTTAATTTTTATGAAATTGTAAAATCTACATTTTTCAAAATTTCAAAGTGTAAAATCTCTCGTCTTATTTGACGAACTCATGTTTTCGTAACTTTAAACTGTAAATTTTACAATTTACCTTTTTCCATATATTTTTTTTTTGTAGATGAAACTATTAAGTCAAAATTTCTAATTATTTTTCAGAATTTTACGATTATATACATAAAACTGGGATATCCTCGAATGGATATAAATAAACAAGCTGAATTGGTACCTTGCATTTTAAACGCCATGGAGGGAAAGCCCTTGTCTCATCAAGATAGGTAATTATATCTTTTCTTTTTAAATTCCTTAAAATCATTGAATTCTGTTTAAATCACTAGAAATTCTTTTGAATTCTTTAAAATTGCTTTGAAATGCCCAAAAAATGTTCAAAGTCCATTGAAATCTTTTAAAATATTTGAAATATCAAGAAATCTTCTGAAATACCTTGAAATCTAAAAAAGTCTTCTTGAAATCCTTAGAAATCTTGAATTTTATGTACACTAAGGATTCAAGTGATCAACTGTTCCACTTTTATCCACTGCAGTTTATTTGAGAAATTACTTTACTGGTTATAACTTACAAATTGCGAAACATATTTAATGAAACTAATATTCTTTGTTACTCGTTTTTCAGCTTAATGCTTATTATAATGCCAGCTTTGACTCATATCAAAGTTCCAATGGATCCAGACAAACGAAGAGCTTTCCTTGGTTTACAAGACAAACCAAACGTAGCCAAACAACTAATTAATTTTATGCTCGATATGCTGTTGTTACCCTACGGGTGCGTAGAATTTTCGAAAATTAGTTCATTATAATTATCACCATTTGCATAATTTATAGCGATGTAAATAATTATTTTTTAAAAACAGAGCTGTGGGAAACGTAGAAAATCAACAATCTGGTCAACCGATCGATTGGTCCAAATTTCAAGTTCCACCTGGCTTGAGTACCTACGCTTTCAAAAGAGTAATTGGAGAAACTCCACCAACTGCAGAGCAACTCGAACAAACTAAAATGGGAATTTTGAAGTTCATTTCTGGTGGTGTTTTTGCCGACTCTGATATACTCATACATTTAATTGTTGCTGCGGCAGATACAAGATTTAGCGTTGCGAATCTGGCTGACTTGGAGCTGAAGAAAATTGTTGGGTAAGTTTATTTGGCTGAGGACTTCAATAAATATATTTCATTTTTACAAATGCTTTCTTTACTTTAAAATTCTTGCGTGTAAAATTACAGTACACTCGATTGGTCATCAATGCAACTTGCTGCTCCGCTATATTCTCTATTTTTGGGAACTGAAGGTTTAGCTACTCAGGAAGTCAAAGAAGAGATGAAGAGATTGCCTGCCAGTACTCGAATTCGTCTCAAACTTTTGTATTATCTTTGCCGAGTTACAAAGGCTGGGTTTATCATCCCTCCCTGCATTCAGGTAATCGTAATTATTATTCTTTTTCTTTAAAATTCATATTTCCTATTTTATAAATCATCAACTTAAAATTAATTATAAATGTTTCAGGTTGTATTCGACTCTCTTTACGGAAGCAACACCAATCCGAAACTGAAATCCTTGGCATTACAATTTACTTCCAATATCGTTCAACAGTGTGTATAAAAAATATTTTTAAATTTATATAATCCAATTTTTTGCAGATACCTTACATAATTTATACAAACTTTTTAGGTGTAATTCTGCTTCACTGGTACGAGTTGCAGCTGTTATTTTGAACGGAATATTGAAGTTAATTTCGGAAGAAGATCCAGCCCACAAACCAATGGCTTACACGATTGTTGGCCAACTAGGACAGAGAATTCCTGCATTGATAAACAAGGATTTCAGTTTACTGGAAAAATTCTTCGACACCCTCGCAGCCGTAAGTAAACTAGTGATTTTAAGTCATATAGAATTTGATCTGACAGCAAAAGTTGAGCTGATTGTTTTTAATAATGAGACCATTATTAATTTTCAGACGGATGGTGACTTGAGACACACAGTCCGAAATGCTTTGATTAGCATGTCTTCTGCATTTAAACTGACCAAACAGGACGAAATAACGATGATGAATGCTCTGTTATCCGCGCATATAGAGTCACCCGAATCACATGTTAGGTGAGATTCAATGAAGGATGTTGAATCCAAGTTCTGACCTCAAAATTCGAACTCTTCATTTTACTTAACAAATATTATAATTAGATACTTTTTCGCTCTGTGCCGGGACTCTTTTTTCTAAATAGAATTATTTGCATAAATTGAAGATATATCTAATTGTAATACTTTTTGTGTAAAATGAAACGATTTAATTTTAAAATGAAAAATTTAATTTGTTTTAAATTCATTTTTGCAGATTCGTTGCGGTGCATTATGCATCCACTGTTTTCCCAGAAGACGACGCTCCCTCTCGTTATTTACTTCTCCTAGCTTGTGGTGATACAACCCAGGAAGTTAGTCTGGAAGCCCTCAAAGCTTTGTATGGAACCGCTTATAAAAATGAGAGAGACAAGCAAAACATAAAAGAAATCCCTCTGCCGGAGTTTACAAAACTGATATCGTACGTGCATTTAAAATCTCAGGCGAAGATCAATGGTCCGAATTCGGGAAAGAAAGACTCTGCAATTAAAATTTTGCCTTATAACAATGCAGCTTTTACAGAGGTGAGCCTACTTTGAAAAATAGTTTTAAAAATCGGAGTCTGTTTCCCTGAAATAGATTCAGGTGACAATTTGTCCTGAAACCGAGAAATGACCTGAAATTAGAAATCGAAACTTGAATCGCCATTCTGAGATTGTTTTATAGATTGAAGAACCCAATATTGTTTTAATTTTTAGATCGTTCTTTATTTGCGTCTTTGCCTTGCCAAGAGTGCAAATATTTCCGCTCAGGGTGAGCAGATTCAACATCCCTGTGAACACAGTCCTTTGATTGGTCGTTACCTTGAAACTTTGATGAAAGACCAACCTGAAGTTTTGAATAACTACCTCAGTTTTCTCAACATTCGGATCGGTCATGCTAAGGATGCTGGTAGGAATTTACATGACCATATTTACATTTGTAATAAGATAATTTATTAAAAATAATTGTAAGTAAAGTTAATAAAAATTCCAGATGAAGTTTCCTTGAGTGCACTGCTCGAAGTTCTGGGCACGATGTCGCCAGAAATATCAAAACGTTACGAGAAGGAGGTGCCCTGGTTCAGAAAGTTGATGACATCCACGAAGGAGAATATTCGGGAACTAAGTGCCAAGATTTATGCCTTTATTGTTGCCCACTTGCCTTTGAACGAGTTCGAAAGTCAGGCGGCAGAGATTGTGACTTCTAGTAAAAATAAGCTTGTTGAGGTTCAGCATGGTGCTTTGCTAGCTTTATCTTACATGATGGAACAAAAATTGGTATCTTTGAAACAAGAAAACGCAGAAGAGATACTTAAGTTGAAAATTTATTCTATTGCAGTGGAGATTATGTGTAAGATATTATTCGTAAATTAGTATTAACTGAGGGGTTGATCACTCGAATTTTGAGTGTACACCTGATTTCAGGATTTCCAAGATTTCAAACGGTTTCAAAAAATGTCGAGGGATTTCAAAAGATTTCAAGAGTGATCAACCCCTCGGTATTAACTAATTATAATCAGAATGTCAATTGGAAAAATTTAAATCACTGTTGTTTTTATAGGTACACTTTTAAGTGAAAATAATCCTCTCTTGCTGAATGCTGCAACCCAAGGAATTGGAATAATGGGAAAAACCTTTTCTCTCCCTTTACCAGATAATAGCGATAAAGGTTTTAGTAAAATGGGAATCGTAGACAAACTATTTTCTACCCTCACGAGTCCTAAAATAAATACTAAGGTACGTTTTTGAACATAAATTGGAAATCCTAAGTCTTTATCTTTCAGTGTTTAGGAATCATTTTTAATATTTCAGATGAAGGAAACAGCTGCTCTTTCGTTAGGATTTTTGTGCGTCGGGGAAGAATTTCCTCACACGAAATTCATAGCAGAAAAGATTATTTCGATTTCAAAGGAAGTGAGTTTATTTATACAAAAAATCAGTTTATCAGACAGAAAATTCTTAAATTCAGAAAATAAATATAAATATTTCTTTTGACAGACTAAAGATGTGGAAATTCATCTGACGTTGGGAGAATCTTTGGTGTGCTGCGTCCAAGGTAAAGCATCGTTGGAAGGAAGAAATGCTTGGAAAGTTCTTCCTAGCGAACATCAGATTCCTTTTAGTAAAGAAAGTGATGAGCTTCTAGCTTCAGTTCTTAACAAGTTGTTTCAAATTGTTAGAGAACCTCATCCCAACTTAAGACAGGTAATTTTATATATTTTCAAAGAATATTTACTTTTTTAAGAGAGTCCAATATTCATTTTTTTCCTGCAGGCTGTGTGCATTAGTTTACTTTCGTTATTGAAACACAATTCGGATCGTCCTTGCGTAAAAGAGAATCTCGCAACAATTCAGAATTCCTTTATGGATCTTCTTTCTGAAAGCAATGGTAATTAAAAAATTATATAAAATGACATTTTGATTAAATATAAACTTTCGGATTAAGAATAAATGCTGATTACCTTTTCTGCAGAATTTGTACAAGATGCAGCATCAAAGGGACTCTACCTCGTTTATAATTCGAGTGGAGAAAATAATCGCGAGTCATTAGTCTCGAATTTATTAGATCAGTTCGTCCATGGTCGAAGAGATGGAATAAAAGTGACATCTGAGACAGTCTTGTTCGAAGATAACGAAATGGGAAAGAGTCCTTTAGGGTAAGTTTATCGTATAATAAAAATTGAAAGTTAAATTGTATTGCAATCATTTAAAATCAAAATAACATCCACATTTATGTTTTCATAGAGGGAACTTGTCGACCTATCGTGAGATTTGTTCTCTTGCCTCAGACCTGAACAATCCAAAGTTGATGTATCAATTTTTGCATTTGGCTAATCACAACGCGATTTGGACATCGAAGAAAGGAGCTGCGTATGGCTTTTCTGCATTTGCAACTCTAGACAGTGCCGAGTTGAAAAAATATCTACCCATTATTGTACCCAAGTTGTTCAGGTATCAGTTCGATCCGACTCCAAAAACTCAACAGAGCATGGCCAGCATCTGGCGCGCAATCGTACCGTCGACAAATAAAGCTGTAAGTTGAGAATTAGGAATTAAATACTAAATTTAGAATTAAGTATTGAATTAATAATAATAAAGTACGAAATTATTGTTAATTTCATAGAGTTTAGAAGATTTCGAAGGATTATAAAGAACTTTCAGGTATTTTATGAGATTTTAAATTGTTTTTAAATATTTCAACAAATTTTCTACAATTTTAAGGAATTACAAAGAATTTTCAGGGATTGAATGAAATTTTAAGGATTTTGTTAATTTTAATGAGTTTTTGCTAGTTAAATAATGAAGTATTTTGTCCCGTATTTTTTAGATTGAGGAATACCACAAAGAAATTTTGGAAGACCTTACCATCAATTTAACAGACAATCAATGGCGAGTGCGTAAAAGTTGCTGTCACGCTTTAGCTGAATTACTTCGATCAAGTGCTCCAATAAATTTGACTGATAAAGCTCCTGAATTGTGGAAACAACTCTTCCGAGTAATGGACGATATTCACGAGGCCACAAGAACAGCTGCAGCAAACACGGCCAAGATTTTCAGTCACGTGAGTTTTTTCTTCAAATATATAGGTGAAATAGTAGTGTTATTTTTCTACTATGTACTTGTTTATTTATATTTTTATACCTATTTTTAGACTACTTTTAACAACAATGACAATATAAAAAATGTCCAAATTCGATTTTCTTTTGTTGACAGTATTGCATTCGTCGATGTGATGCTTCTCACGGAAAAGCAGGAGAAGAAGTCCTACAGGCAGTGCTCCCAGTTTTGATAGATGTTGGTATAACTCACACTGTGAGTGCAGTGCGAACAATTTCCTTGCAAACTGTATCTCAACTTGTGACAGCAGCTGGCAGCTTACTAAAACCTTCTCTAGTCAACTTGATACCCGCATTATTAAACGCCACAGGAGAACTAGACAGTCCTGGTCTCACTTATTTTCGAAATGCATATTGCACTTCACAAGAGACCCAGGAAGCTTTCGATAGCAAAAGAGCGAGTGAAGCTAAAAGTCATTATTCTACAGAAACTATTACAAAAGTACGTAAGCCATTTAAGTATGATTGGATTAAGTTAAGAGGATTTAAGTATGTTGAATTCAGGTCTCATTCTTAATTACTCAGTTTGATTAAAAATACATTAAAATCAAAAGACTAAGTAATTTTTCTTTGCAGTGCATCCCTTATATTGATGCTGCCATTCTGAAAGAATTGATGCCTAAAGTGATAGACATAATGAAATCTAGCATAGGACTCGGAACTAAGGTCGCCTGTTCACACTTTATAATTCTCACGACTGCACATTTGAAAACTGAGTTACAACAATATGCTGGTTAGAAAAAGTTCAAATACTCTAATTATCTATACTTTTATTTATTTTATTTTATTAATAAATCGATTTACTTGTTTGCAGGTAAAATAATGACAACTCTAATGAATGGTCTCACGGATCGGAATGCTGCAGTGAGAAAAAATAATGCTAATACTATTGGTCACGTTGTTGGCTGCGCAAAAGACTCTAGCGTTGAAAAATTGTTGAATACTTTAAATAAATGGTACATGGAAAGAGAAGGTATTTCTTTTAAATATTTTTAAATTCTCCGAAATAACATTAAATGCCTTGAAATTTTGTGTAATCCTTTGAATTCTATTGAAAATTTATTTAAAATTCTATTACATCTCTGGAAATTCTTTGTAACTCCTGGAAACTTAACTAAAATATCATCGTCCTTTATTATTATTAATAGTAGTAATAGTAATAATAAATATGATCTGATGTTATTTCTCGAAATTACTTTACAGACGACTCGATCAGACTCGCAATTGGACAAACTTTGCAATCGGTAAATAACAATAACCAGGAGATTGTTAAAAAGTATACAACAATCATACTGCCTTTAACTTTTTTTGCTATGCATGCTGAGAAAGTACCAGGTTTGTTATTATTTAATTTCAAACTCTCAACAAGTTACGAATAATAAACTTTATTACTAGTCTATTAATATTTATGAATTAGGAAATGAACCAACCATCGAAGTCTGGACAGACCTCTGGGGTGAAATTTCCCCAGGCACAGAAACTGGAATTCGTCAGAATTTAACTGCCATTTTGGATATTTTAAAATCAGCTTTGGAATCTGCTTCTTGGACGACTAAAGCCCAAGCTGCGAATGCTGTTTCCACTGTCGCTACCAAATTAGGTCCTAGCATTGATGATAGTGCAAGAGAAACGTTGCTGAATATTTTAACTAATGGTTTGCAAGGAAGAACTTGGAATGGAAAGGAACGTCTTTTAAACGCTCTTGCTTCTCTTGCCTGCAATAGCAAGTATGTTCCAAAATTATGTATAGAGAACAATTTATACTTAAATCTATTTAGCGAATTTATTTATTTTTTAAAATATTTATTTCTCTTTATAGAGAAGCCTTGAGTAAAGACACTAAGTTATCAGAAGAAGTGGTAGGAACTTTGTACAAAGAGAGTAAAAAAGAAGCTTTGGAATACCGTCGACATGCACTGAAGGCATTTTCGGATGTGCTGCATGAATTGGATATCAACAAATTCACCCAGATTTATAACATAGCTCAGGAAGTTCTACCAAAAGTAGGCTTACTTCCATAATTTTTATACAGGGTGTCCAGCGAAGCCCAGATTTAAAGACACATTGAATTATAGTTCAAATTAAAGTAACTTTAATCAATTGAATCGCATTCTAAGAAAATTCATTATTTTTTAGTTGTCAAATAAAAACACCGATGACGATGATGATGACGTTTCAATGTCAGAGAACTCCAAGAAAGTAGAAGATAAAATGAAGCTCCAGGAAACTATTTATGAGTCGTTGGGTAAAGCTTGGCCTTCTTGCAAGGAAACTCAAGGTAACTTTTATTTTTCCGGTTTTCTATTACTATTGGAATGCTATTAAACCAGAATTTTTCTTTTTAGATAAATACTGCCTACAGTTCGTAACTCATTGTAACGAAACGCTTCCTAACAGTACTAGAGTTGTTCAAGTGGCTATTTTGACAACTTTAAACTTGTTTGTCGACAAACTTATATTGTTTAAAATTCCCCTCTCAGAAAGCAATCCACAAGATCAAGAGATATTGAGCACAGTTTGTGAAACTCTGGAAAAAATATTAAGACAATCGATAAGTAAGTTTCAAAATTTTTCAACTACCGAATTCAGGATTGGTATTGAACCTGAAAATCCTTAAAAATCTAGAAGAGTCATAGATTTTTTTTTGAGAGTCATGAAATTTTTTTATTGAGACCTCTTTTACTATCCTGGAAAACTTAAAAATCCTACAAAATTAATATTTTTTAGGTATTTCAAAGTACACTAGGATAAGGAAGGAAGCCCTGAACATTATTTTGTCGCTTACGAAGAAAATGACTGAAATCAACAACACCAAACAATTGGAGAACATAACTTCCCTTTTCAAGGAATTCCTACCCGAGTTGACTAAAGATAATCAACCGGAAATTCGCACCAGGGTAGTCGACATCAAGGACCTGCTCAAAATTTAATCAGCAATATTTAAGAAGGACTCAAGTTCTTCATTCTTAATTTCTATTTTCAATAGAATATGCTACGAAATCCTATTGGGATGATATTTAAAAGGTTTCTATCTCATAAAATAATCTATTCTGAATCATATAGTCATCCTGATGTCATAATGTGGTGTATAGTACAATTTCCTTTTTTAAATACTATAGTAAGAATAATCTGCACTCTTTTCAATTAATTTCTTTTGCTAAAGTTTCAGGAAAACTGGCATTTTGGACTCTTTGATTAAAATTGTTATCTGATTAGGCGTAAAATATTTATAGTCTTATTTATGTAATCTTAGTCAAATAAAACGGCATTAACGTGAAGACGGATTTTTAAATACATTTATTATCCTTGAATATAACTAGTATTCTTGAATATCTTGTATCTACTAGTATACTTGAATATCA
The DNA here is from genome assembly GCA_032275165.1 of Synergus magnus. Lineage (NCBI taxonomy): Eukaryota > Metazoa > Arthropoda > Insecta > Hymenoptera > Cynipidae > Synergus > Synergus magnus. The sequence continues at coordinate 8,523,710 of JAUESH010000040.1, forward strand.
CTAGTACTGAAATACATTTGATACTTGAGTACTTGAGATTTGAGTACTTGAAATACATTTATTATCCTTGAATATCACTAGTACTAGTTACTTAATATAAATTAAGTATATAACAATACATTATTTATAGTTTAATTATTTAATTTCTTTATTAAAATTTTAGATCCTGGACTGTCTAGAAGCATGAGTTTCTTCTTCAGGGACGATAGTTTGTCTAGCAAAGTTGAAACAACAGTTGGACTCACATTCTCTAAGATAAGAATTAACAAAAAGCAGCCTCTGTTTACCTGGATCCAGTTTTCTAAAATTTTTTTGTCCAAACGCTCTTCAAGAACTTCTCCAAAAGAGGTTTTATTTTTATCCAAGAAGGTTTGATTCATCTGAATCAGTTTCTTCAGAATCATGTGAAGACCTGCGTGTTCAATCGCCTTGTGTTCCTTTTCTTCCTCGACAATCTTTGAATCCGGATTTACAATAAAATCCGAAATCTTCTCGAAAACCGGTTTTAAATTCTCCTCGTGATTCGATTTCAAAATTGCAAGTGTTACCATTTGAATCGGAGCATTCGAGAGCCAAGTTTCTGTCTCTGAGACAATACTCTCCAAAATTTTATCTATGACACTATTCAAAATTTCCTTTTCTCTCACATCTGCAGGTTTCTTGCTAGTTGCATTTTCGTCTCCTTTTTTTAAAAACTCCACTAAGGCTGGGTGGAAGTAGTGAGTGTCTCTTCGAGCTACAAGATAGAGAATCACCTTTCTGCCATACTCATTGAGAAGAATTTCTGTTAAATTGGTTAGGATTTCAGAGAGGATTATTTTTTTCAGCACAACTGTGTCATCCACGCTGTCGATCAGGGCGAGAAGTAACAAGTGTCCATGCTCGGAAATGCAGATTTCCTTGACGCGTTCCTTAAAATTCTTCATTATGATCTTCCTGTCTTTGTTTGATCCGTGCCAGATTGTTACCATCCCAACCATTGCGCCGTCCCTAGTTTTCGATAAATCAACAATCAGAGTCCTTAGCATCGGAAGCATTTCGTCTCTGTCTTGAGAAGTGCAACTTGACAAGTATTCCCATAAAACAGAGTGAACTAACGGAGAAGTTCCCAGTTTCTTGTTAAATATTTTGATTAAATTAGCTTTCACAGCTGAAAGAGTTGGTATCTTCATGTCTTCTGCGGTTTTGAAAACGTCCTGGAGAGTTTTCACTTTATCGTCCTTTGCATGTTTATACATATTCCCATAGAATTCCTGTTTAAATCTATTCTTGTCTGAATCTGTCGCGAATTCGGTGATTGCGTAATCGAAAATTGGAGCGGAGATGAGATTACTTGTAAGTTCGACGACGTGACCATTGCAAGCTGCGAAAAGTTTTTTCCTAAGCTCGTCTGACCCATATTGAAAAGCAGCCTTAACACAATGATTGGCATACCTGGAATTGAACATTTCCATTAATAAAATCTCTAATTCGGATATTATCTCTTGTCGAATTTGCGCGTTGGAATATTTAATTAGCCACTGAATTACACGAGACATGTCATGCGTGAGAATAAATTTGGAATAGTTTCCTTTCAATAATTCGTGCAGATCTGATGATAGTTTTGCTCGTTCTTCAGTTGCACATTCGAGCACACGTAATTTTTCGGCAATTTTTTTAGCTTGTACTGAGATTTCGTACACGTTCTTGATTAATTTCTTGGCCTTTCGCTGCGCCTTGAGAGCCTTTTTCTTCTTTTTAAAGTCGTTCCAGTCGACCTTCTCACTTGAAGTTTCATTGGTTTGGGAATGAAGTTTGCCTTTCTCGTCTTTTTTTTTATCAGACTTTTTAAATACAGGTTTATCTGGGCTTTTCTTCACGGCTCTGTCTATCTTTAATGTTATATTCTCTAACTTTTCCACTAAAGTTGACTTCCCGAATTTCGCCATCTTTTTCTTCAGTTTCTTGTTGCCCTTCACAAGGGATTCTGGTTTATCATCGTTACTGGGGATTTCTCTCACCTTGACCTTTGACGCGAAGTTCACAGATTTTTTCAACTTCTTTTGGCCTGGCTGGGAATCTCCTTCGTCTTTTCGTTTCATGGTGATAGTTTCTGAAACAAGTAAAGTTTGTTTGTGTGTCTCTCTGTGACGACTTAGTTATGTACAAAAAATACCTTTTTTTATGAAAGTTATGACATTTTAATATTAATCGTGCACGCTATTAATTAGTCACTATGTTTAGCACTTCACTTATAAAAATATAGTTAATTACTTACTTTTATTGTCTGGATATAAATGAAAACACGTGGAGTGGAGTTGATAAGATGAAACGTCGTGAAGCAACGTGAAGTGATCGTCAATCGAAAGCAACGCGGCGCGGCTGCCACTTTATTTTTTTTTCAATTTCAATGCTGCCAACTTAAAAAATCCATTTCAGATTCTTACGATATACTCACATAAAACTTTACACAAAGCATAAATTGATTAATAAAAGCAACTTCTATGAAGACTATGTATTATTTTTGTATTAATTGTTGTTAAAATAATGAATTTTCTTATAACTAAGTAAGACTTAATTATGCGTTTTGAAATTCGCGCGAATCTCGAAATGAACGTGCTGCTTTACGCACGCGCAGTAACTCAGGATGTCAACATACCGTCACTAATTGTTCGACGCCTGCGCAGTGGCGTCATGGGTTATTTCAACAAAATGGCGACTTGTACTCGTTGACGACAGAAGAAACTTGTGAAGTGTGTCATATTTTGTCCAGTGAATTTGTGACATCAACAAATATATCGGAAGCATTTTATTCAAGATGGGGTAAGCAACAATATAAAATATATTACACATCGGCTATATTAGTGCGCTACTAATAATTTACACCTATAATCACTAATCTGGATTTCATGGAAGTCATTCGCCCTATTTACATTTTTCGGAATCTGTCTTATAACCCCTTAAACAATACAAAATTCATCAGTTATTCAATAATTTAGAACACATTTATTTCCAAAAAAATTGGATACGCGGAAGAAATTTGTTTGAGTGATTAACAAATTTGCTAATAACCTAACAAATTTGCTAATAACCTAACTCAGGAAATTGGTTATAGCATCATAAGTATCGGCTTATTACGTATCGAAATCGAAGTAATTTGCATCTGCTTTATAAATTTAGTTTACTTTTAAGAAAATAGTATTGTTAAGGGTTATATTATTGGTCTAGGGACGTGTTATAAATATTAGCTATAGTTTTACAATAATTATTCAATAATTTTGAAAATTTATTTGACAAAAATCATAATTTAGGAACAAAATAATACAAAAATGTACAGATTTGGAAAAATCCATGATAATTAGTTTCAGGAGAAACATATAGAATTTAAGAGCGTTGAATCCAAATTCTAATCTCACAATTCGATTTCTTCATTTTACTTAACCAATATTATAATTAGATATTTTTTCGCATTGTAGCGGTACTTATTTCTCAAATAAAGGTTCGTTTATAGAAGGAAAAAAATATGAAACTATTACATTTTGAGGTTAGATTTCGGTCTCTATTTTACGATTTTACGCAAAAGGTATTAAAATTAGTCATATTTTCGCTTTAGTCTATTTGAAAAAACAATACCGCTGGAGAGAGAAAAAATAACAAGTTATAATTCTGTTTAGTAAAATAAACCCAGTGGGCACGAATGTCCCAAGACGTTTTTAGGATGTCTTAAAAACACCCTAAGTCAAACCAAATAATATTCTAAAAACATACAATGTTCCAAAGACGTTTTAGGACGTATTTGGAACATTGGACGTTTTTTAGGACGTTCTAAATACGTCTTTTAAACTTTACGTACTGAAAATGGCCTTTAAATTTCGTGCCTGCTGGGAAGAGATCGAATTGAAGATAGTTCTCGAATGAAAATATTTCTCGGATTTAACACCCTTAATTGATTTCTCAAAACATTGATTATTTCATATTTTATATACAGAGTATCAGACGTAGAAGCTGTAGATTCCAAGGGAGAAGTACTGGAAGTAAACTCCGAATCAGAGATACTTAATGAGCAAAAGAAAAAGAAGAAAAGAAAGCATAAGCATCACAAACATAAAAGGGAGAAAGTTTTGGAGAAAGATGACGGCAAAGTTGACAAGCAAGATAGGTTGGTTTTTTCTCTTTCGGATTGACTTTACTCAAAATTGATTTTCTCATGATTCTTGATTTTCTTTTGCAGAAAGAAACATAAAAAGCACAAGCGTTCTAAGAAGGTGAAAGAAATAGAGAATGGCACAGATGTGATGAAGGTAGCGCATCGTTTAGGTCAAAAAGTTTCGGATGCAAATGGAAAAGTGGATGGCGCTTGTCTGGAGGTACTCACTACTGACGAAAGTGAAGAGGAAAAGCTTGTAGATTTGGATTCGGACGAAGTGGATTGCACGATTATAGAAGACGATATTGATCTAGAAGAATTAATGAAGCAAAAGGTTAGTTATTTTTAAATATGTGTGAGAACACTTTGTTTTGATTCTTACTGATGAGTAGTAGTCTCTTTAAAAATTGTTCTCGAAATTATTTTTTATTTAAGTGTATTATCGACTTTAATTTGACCCTGATTCTTTCCCACTTCCATAGGAGCGTCTGCAGGCGTGTTTAGTACAATATTTGTCCGACGAGTCCGATAAAGGAAAAATTGCCGAAACACCAGATATTATTCTTGTAGAAGATGATAGCGGAGACGAGAATGTTTCTAAAAAGCGTCACAGAAGTAGATCTGGAAGCAGAGATCGCAAAAAGATAATGAGAACTGAAAGGCGGGTTGTTGTTGACATGACAAGAGACAGAAGAGGTAGGGAAGATTTCAAGGACAAGAGAAGAGATCTCGATAGAAGAAGAGACGACAAAGGTCGAGTAAGGGAGGACTTGAGAAAAGATGACAAGTCGGCACGTAAAGTAGTCGATAAAATAAAGGACGACAGAAAAGATGATCTGAGGAAACGAATCGATGAGGATAGACGTAAAGAGGCTCTGAAAAAGGAGGAATTACGCAAGAGGGAACATGAGAAAAGGTTATTAATTGCGAAATTCACATTTGTGTTCAATCGACACGCAAAATTCTAAAAACGATGTTAACAATTTTTTATTTTCTTTTGCAGAGAAGATGATCGGAAACGAGATGGAGATCATCATAATGCCAGACCCAGACATGATTCAAAATCGAGGGACACAAGAGCCGATTCCCGACATCGTACTCTCAAGCAGGACAATCGTGATCGTAAAAGTAGGGACAGACCATCAAGCAGAGATCGTGAAAAGAGAGACAGTAGGGACCGATTTGTAAATCGGGGCCGAGAGAGATTGGATAATCGCGATCGGAGAGACACTCGAAATCACGATCGGACTAGGGATAGATCGAGAAGCATAAGAAGATCCCGTAGTCCATTCAGAAGTCGTATGGATCGAGATCGTAATGATCGATACAGAAGGTCAAGATCTACATCCAGAGGACGCAGAGGCGATCGCCATGGAAGGGATTACGACAGGGACAAGGACAAAAATGGAAAAAAGGAACGAAGCGATAAATACAAGGATTCCCTGTCGGAAGGGCTTAAAGTTGAACCCTCGGAGAGTTCCAGTGAAGAAGAAATCAAGGATATTGATATTGAGGACGAAGAAGACGAGGAAGCGATTATTGAACGAAGGCGAAAGCAGAGGGAGGAACTGTTAAAGGTAAATAAGTAATTTAAAATGCTAGTTTTCTGGTTTTGACTTATTTTTTATTTAAATAATTTAATTTATAATTAGCAAATGTAAACAAATGAATGAGTCTATCGTACTTTATTATAGTTATAGTAAAAAATTAACAATTATAATTATTTATTTGATTACAGAGATTAGGAGGACCAAATGAAGACTCAAATCTTTCTGCCGAAATAAATACCACGACAGTTTCTCCTAGGTCGGAAGTTCAGTCCAATATTTCCCCGAAATCCGTTGACGCGACGTCCAATAATAATGGATCTACCTCAGAGAGTCATACTCCACCATTGCCACAAAAATCAAATTCTTCAGAAACTGTGAAGAAAAGAAAGTCCAGATTCGACAACGAGAATGAAAAACCGGAGGAAGCTACGGAGAAAATCAAGACGGATGATAAACAGAACTCAAAGAAGTCAAATGAATGGGATATGTTTGCTGAAGTGGATAACATTGGAGATTTCAATGTAAGATTTTTTGTCTTTTTTTTCTTTTGTTTGTTGTTGTGGTTTTTTTTTTTTTTTTTTTGCAATTTCAATCCTTTAATATCTTATGTATTTTAGAGTCCTACTGTTGAAGGAAAACGCCATGGGGGACCTGATAATCCGAGCCTTACGGACAACTGGGACGACGCTGAGGGTTATTATCGGTTAGTAAATATATTTTTTTATATCTGTAACAAAATCACTTCATTTTTAGGCTTCACAATATTTTCTCTATTCCCCTGTTTTTCTCATTATTCTTCTTATTTTGTCCTATTGAAGCCTGCATTTTGGAAAAATAATGTAAATATTTAATTGATTACATTTTTTTAGGGTTCGCGTGGGAGAAACTTTAGATTCTCGTTACGTTGTTTATGGATACACAGGTCAAGGTGTATTCAGTAACGTCGTGAGGGCAAGAGATAATGCCAGAGGAGGCCTCGATGTAGCCGTAAAAATTATTAGGAATAATGAAATAATGTAAGTTTTAAACTAACTTTTATTTTCAATGGTTATTTCCAATTTCGAAAATGTTTTCTTACTAACATTTTAATGTTTTTATATTTTCATAGGCACAAGACGGGTCTGAAAGAGTTGGATATCTTGAGAAAACTCAACGACTCTGACCCAGAAGATAAGTTCCATTGTTTACGTTTGTTTAGGCATTTCTTTCACAAGAACCACTTGTGTATGGTCTTCGAACCTTTAGCTATGAATTTAAGAGAGGTAAATATTCATTTTATCCTTAAAAATTTACTATTAAACTAATCAATCTTTTAGCATGCTATTAACGAAGATTCCAGCGAATCACTCTTTTCAGTTTTTTTTTAAACTTCAAATGTTGTTGGATAGCTTGTATTGAATACAATGAATTATAATTAAATAATAATTATTTTTAATTAACGAGGATTATTTTTCCCTCAGGTGTTGAAGAAGTATGGTAAGGACGTTGGACTGCACGTAAAAGCGGTGAGGTCCTACACACAACAGTTGTTCTTAGCATTGAAGTTATTAAAGCGGGCGAATATTTTGCATGCGGACATCAAGCCAGACAATATTCTAGTCAGTGAAAGCAAGTTAGTGTTGAAGCTTTGCGACTTTGGATCTGCATCCTACGCACACGAGAATGAGATAACACCCTACCTTGTATCAAGATTCTATCGTGCTCCTGAAATTAGTAAGTATTTTTTATCATATTTTATTTTTATATTTTATTTCTTTTCAAATAGTAGAATTTTGATACGCTATAGAGATCGCTTTTCATTTTATATTTGCAATTTAAATGATAAGATTTTTCGGCATATTGAACTCGAGATATTTCATGATCACTTGCAAAAAAGAAATGTATTTAATCCAGAGACCCTCATCGATACAATATAAGATTTACCTTGAAATAATACAACCATTTTTTAGTTCTTGGTATACCATACGATTATGGTATTGACATGTGGTCCGTGGGATGTACCATATACGAATTGTACACTGGAAAAATCATGTTTTCGGGGAAAACAAACAACCAGATGCTGAAATTCTTTATGGACCTCAAGGGAAAGATGCCTAATAAACTAATTAAGAAAGCCTCTTTCAAGGATCCACATTTTGACAATAACTGCAATTTCCTCTACCACGAAGTTGATAAAGTTACTGAGCGGGTAAGTTAATTTATCTAATTTTTATCGGCCCAGTCCTCGCTTAGCGGTAAGTGCCGTTTTATTTTTGAACCGGGTCTGATAAATTTCTTATAATAGAATTGACAGGGTGGCCGCTAGACCAAGCAAACCATAAAATGATTGTAAATTTTTTGTAACTGTGAAATAACCGGAAATTTGTTTTTGACTGGGAATTTTAATAGTTTTTAATCAAAAAAGTTTTAATGGTTTAAAAATTGGACACTAGATATTACTTAAATTATTTCTAACGACTTGCTTAAAAGGTTTGAAACTCCTTAAAATCCCTTGAAATTCTCTAAAATTACCTGAAATATCATTCAAAATATATTGAAATCTTGTTAAATATCTTTTGAAAACCCTAGAATTTTTTAAAAATATTTTTAAATTCCTGAAATTTCTTAAAATCACTTGAAATTTTTTTTAATTTGTTTGAAATCCCTAAAAGTCGTTAAACTCGAGATTAAGCGTTTTAGAATTCTTTTAAAATCACTTGAAATTGATCGAAACTTTTTTGTTCAGTTAAAATGTCCACCCTGAATTACTGCATCTAACAAATCCATAATAAATTTTTAATAAATCTCTTTTCATATTCTCGTTAGGAAAAGGTCGTTACAATGTCTACACTACCAATAACACGAGATCTCAATGCCGAATTGGGAGGAAATTCACTGCCACCAGATCAAAGTCGAAAGGTCAATCAACTCAAGGAGCTACTGGAAAAGACTTTGATGTTGGATGCTGGAAAGAGAATCACTGTCAACCACGCCCTGGCTCATGCTTTCATAACAGAAAAGATCTAGGTAACCCTAAGAAGTGGGCCTTCCTCAACGGAGTTATTTTGAAATAAGTTTGCACATTTTTAATCAGCGTTTCTCCTAACGCTAACATCATCGTCAGTTGCTGATGAACAATAAGCTTTATCCATTCAAGGTCAAATTTCCGCCATGGAAAAATACCTGCCTATTTGGGCGGAAGAAGGGTTTTGAAAGTTGGAAATTGATAACGGAATGACCAGCGCTTTTCCCGAACGCGGTAAAAAGACTAGAAGCATTATAATATTCGTATTATATTCGCCTTTTTCCGCAGGATCAAATCGCGTAAAAATAGCATAAAAGTAAATATTTTTTTTCAGTCCGCTAAACACGGCATCTTCTCTCCCGATATTAATGTTTTTCGTAATTAAATTACTGTACTTCGATAACTCACTAGCGATTATACTTTTCGTATTTTAAATCGAGATAGATTTCAGTATCTCATGGAAATTGTAAATTATTATGTTTTAACACATACAGCAGTCTTACGTTTTTTTTATTGCGAGACAAGTACACAATAATACGAATGAATTTATCTTGGCAGATAGTGACAAGCTGTTTGGTGTATTAAGGAATCAGATTTGTATAGTAAATAGGACTGCAGTTGAAATAAAACGACACATGCTTGAAAGATCACGAAGTATTAAGATGAAGTTTTGAAAAGAAAGACCTCTATTCGTAGTATTATTTTTTTATCGGTGGCCTTGAATTTTTTTTTTAGTGCCTTTCGAGGGTTCATTAACTTAGATACATTGCTCTACTTACTTTCATTATATCTATACCATTACTTTTGCGTCGCGAATAACACCAAGATATTTTAATCTCGAGGATGTAAATTTTAAACATTTCATAAAATAGTTTTTATAACTATATAACTCGATAATTTCTTGGTGCTATTTGCCTTGATGCAATGATTAGGAAGGAAAAAGAATGGTTCTCAAAAACTGTTGAAACGTGACAAAATTGTACGAGGCTGCTTATGTTTCAGATGAGTCGTCGATTCAAATCATCGATAAGTGCGGGTGGACCTAACAAGAGCCTTTAGTGCTGTTCCCGTTGCAAGGTATTCATGGGGACTGCCTTATGGGATATTTAGTATACCCATTCTCATGTATCGTTAGTTACATTTTAATCGGCGCTATATGGTCCAAGTTTAGTCGAGCTGAAGAATTTCTTATGAAAGCATTTTTCTGATACATTTTATAACTAAAAAATGAAATTTTTCATTTCAACTTTAGTGATTTAGCTTTGCTCGAATATAATGTAAATTGAGTTAAGGGTGTTGGATGCAAACAAATGTTTCTTGTCTGAGATTTAGACTTGTTTTTAATTAATATGGTACACGATTTAATTTTATCTTGGAAAATTTATACATAAAGTAACAAATCGAATTTCGATACAGAAGTAAAGAATCACTGAAGTTATATTAGTGCATCATTTTTCTAATTGGCAATTTGGTAATGTTTCACTTGTAGCCCTCCTAGTGAGGAGGGGAGGCGATGGAAGAGATGAAGGATTCGGGTCAAATCTCAAGTCTGCGCCTACGTCTTGTCACCTCCTTAAACTTCAGCTTCGAGTCCTCAGAGATTTTACTAAATTGGTCAGCTCAAAGGTTTTTTTAGTCTCAAGTTTTACGTAGAGAATAGTAAGTATGCGACAGTGAACAGGTAAGGTGATGATTCTAAACTTATTTATTTTAATATAAAGCATAATCGAGATTAAATTAACTAAAAAGATAACTAAAAATGTATTTTAATTTCGACTGTGTTTTTTTAAATACTGGAAGTTTGTTCCATTTTTTACTTTCGACAAATATTTAAATTTGAAATCGAACAAACTTTCATCACACTGGAATGAGGTTTAACCATTTAATTATGAGCTTTCAGATTGAGATGGATCAAAACTGGAAGTGGAAATGTTTGGAAACTATCAGAAGTGGAATATCGAATATTTTAGAAACGAGTTAGTAAAGATAGCAAGTGTTTCAAGATTTTTGAATAAACATTTCTGTAGGCGAGAAATTAATTGGGAATTCTCTACCAACCCTTTCCTCTAACTTCGTTTGAAATTGTTAACAAGAAATTAGAATTTTCTCATGGTAACTCATTTATTGAAACACTTCTTTGGAGACAAAAGTAAAGTTTTTGGATTTTTTGGTTTAAAAAAATATTTCTAACGTTTTTTCATAAATGCTGATTCAGTAACGATAGTTTTTAACTCTGGGTACCAATCCAACTTTGGTAATTAATCTCGTTCTGGATAATACTGGGTCAACACTTTGGCAATTTGCTGTGCGAGCGACATCGACGATGCGCACAATACTCTTCTGCTCATGAGATCAAAGGTTCCGCCTAAAAAGAAACAAAAATGTTATTTAAAGAGAAATTAAAAGTTATATTATATTTTGGGTTTATTTTATACAAAAATTAAATACCAGCAGGATCGATGCAGACTCCACCAGCCTCTCTGACGATGAGATCTCCAGCTGCAACATCCCAGGCGTGAATTCCGTATTCATAATTAGCATCTGCTCCCCCCATTGCAACCATACACATATTCAATGCTGCCGATCCCAGGGCTCGGGTTCTGTTAAAAAAAAAAAATTGGATGTTAGACAAACAAGAGAAAAATTGTAAAATCTTGGAACTTTCAAATAGATCTCGACCGGTTTCATTTACCCGTGAATGAGGGGCGTCAACGTTGTTATATTTTCTAAAATAACCTTCAGTTTTTCTGGATCTCTAGAAGTACCCATTTCCATCATTATCAGAGCTTTTTGCAATTCTGAAACACAAAAATATTTTTTAAATCATTTATTTAATTATAGAAAATGGTAAATTGTTATAGTTCAGTTTAAAAAATTAATTTAAAAAAATTCAAAAATGTACATATATAGAAGATACCTGTCTCCTGAGAAACATGAATAGGTTTTCCATTTAAGAAAGCTCCTTTTCCTTTCTGGGCTGTAAAGAGTTGTTCCAAAATTGGGTTGTAAACAATTCCAATTTCCGCTGTTTTATTTATCCAAAGCGCAATTGAAATACAGGTGTGAGGCAAACCGTGAACGAAATTCATTGTTCCATCCACGGGATCGATAATCCATGTTGGATCGTCTGTTAGTATTATTTTGTTGTTCGTTTCTGCTGTAGTTTCTTCTCCAATGAATCTACGATAGAGCGCAACGTTAGATGTTTTTGTCAGGCAAAAAATAAAGAATTGATTTAGAGTTCTAAAAAAAAGTATTCCAATTTTCACTAAAATTCTGAAGTGAGTTTTCAATTTACAAAATATAGCAATAGATTGGTCAAACGAAATGCGAGTGGAAAGTTCCATAACCTTTTCTTATGATTGACTTAATTCAATCTGATGTAACGGATGGGATAATTCAATTAACTATCTTTATTGAAAGGGGCCGTTGAAAACTCCATTATCTCAAAAACAAAGATTAAATAATTTTTTTTTCATTCGGAGAATAAATTATTTTTATATAAAATTATATTAAACTAAATTTATTCTATTTAGAGATTCAATGGGAAATTTCTTGTTTATTTTCAGATACTAAATTGATGGATGGAAAATTTATTGCAGCTGTTTAATTAATACCTAGGTATGAACGGTAACAATAAGTGCTTGAAAATGATTAGATAGTGTACTTAACAAAAATATTGACTCGAAGATATTTAAATTATAAACCCGTGGTTTATTTTTGTAATACAAATTTTTTGCAAGGACAGTTGAAGTAAAAGGAACTTTACCAAGTGGGTAATTGAAATATTTGAAGCCCTATGTCTGTGACCAAGTTAATAGTCTCAGAGGCTTAATTTAATAATGAAATTCGGAATTGATTTTCAAAACTCAATTTCAACTCAATAGACATACTCATTGATTTATTGAGAGCGTACTTATGGTCAGGAAACTTTGCAGAAATTCCATCCATTAAAAGTTTTTCCACTTGGCGATCAGTTTCCGTCACCAGGTCAACGTCACAGGATTTGATCAAGACATTCTTCTGTTTAGATATATTTTCCCTGATGAGCTGCAATGGTTCATAAAAAGTAAGTAAACAATTAATAAATTTAAATTTCTCATCTTCTGTTGCATCATTTTAAAGAGGATGTTTCAGAGAAAAGATTGCTTATCGAAAATTGCCAATAATTTAAATGCTAAATGAATGATATCAGTTTCAGGATAAAAGAGTCAACACCGAGAAGAATTTTGATTTCAAGTTTGATTAAAAAGTCATGGATCTCCAGTGAAAGTAGAAAAACAAGCAACCTAAAACGGAAGATGCTAAAAATGTTAAAATCGATACAACGTTCATCGGTGGAGAGACTAATCTTGATAATTCAAGGTAGTTTATTATCGGAAAATGTCAGTCTTTAATTCATGTACCTATGTATTTTATTCACTGAATGGAAATGAATATCTCACCTGTCCAGACTCGTTTACAAGTTCAATGACAGTTTCGTAACATTCATCTATGTTAGTCATTTTGCACTGTTCCCGCCTTCTTAGGAATTGAATTAATCTAGCAGAAATAAATTTTCAGGAACAGAAAGCTGTTGATCAAAGGAGAAAGAAGATGCGGTTAACGATAAACGATAATACTTCCAGAGTTCCAGCTGACAAGCCGGTTCGTTTCGTACTATGTACTCTATGGTAGTGGCTTATTTCATCATCCACGAATTCCACTTTGACGGCTTTGACGTCAATCTACAGAAAACAATGCGCAAACGCAAGTTCAAACTATAATAATTTTCTGATAAGTATTTAAGTTTTGTGTTACTTATTAAGTTCTGAAGAGTGTTGGGTTCAAATTCTCAAAATTCCATTTCTTGATTTTACTTGATAAATATTATAATTATAATTTTTTGCGCTCTGTAGGTACACACTTTTTAAATAGAATTATGGGTGTAGAGCGAAAGAATGCCGACTCTTAATACTTTTTTGTAAATTGAAAAAATTGAATTTTGAGACTAGATTCGAATTCTTCGTTTTATGGAAAAAGTATTAAAATTAGACATTTTTTCGCTCTATACCCATAATTCTATTTAATAAATAAGTACCGCTACAGAGCGAAAAAATATCTAATAAAAATATTTATTAAGTAAAATGAAGAAATCGAATTTCTAGTTGTTAAGAATTCTCTGACCTTGTTATACTTTTAAGCGAGCGCACAACCCTGGAAATCTTTTGAAATCCTCCAAAAATCTATTGAAATAGTTTTAAAATCCTTGAAATATTTTAAAATTTTGAATCTGGTGTATACTAAAAATTGGAGTGATGATTAAACCCTCGATTAATTTCTTGAATTCTTCAAAATACAAAATTGCCGATTCTCAATTTCAAGGTCCTCAAATTACTATTTATAATTTTGAACCTTTTAAATTTAGTTTATATTATTATGGATTATTTTATTAAATCTTTAATATTTCAGACCATTCTGATATTCGTTAAAAAAAAACTTCCAAAAAACAAAATGACTCTTTCTCTTTCAAAGTTACAAAATTAAATCTGGACAAAATATTCTATTTCATTGGATTTAATGAGATTTCATGGGATTTTGAATAATGTTAAGGAATTTAAAAGGATTTTACGAAATTTTAAGGGATTTCATGTGATTTTATATAATTTTAAGGAATTTGACGATGTTTTATGAGATTTTAAGTAATCTTAAAGGATTTTACGATATTTTGTGGGATATTAAGTAATTTTAAGGATTTTTAAGGGATTTAAGGAATGTTACGAAATTTCATTGGATTTTCAGGAATTTTAAGAAATTTAATGAAATTTCATGGAATTTTGAGTAATTTTAAAAGATTTAACCATATTTTAAAGAATATAACGATATTTTGTGAAATTTTAAGGAAAATCAAGGAATATCAAGTGATTTTACGAAATCCGTGTAGCTTTTGTCGAATGTTAAAGGGATTTTGAGGAATTTTATGAAACTTATTGAGATTCCTGAAATTAAACAAGGAATTACAAGTTTTTATAATTTAAATATTAAAAATTCTGAATTATTTTACATACTTCTGAAATCCCTTAAAACATTTTAAAATCCTTTGATTTGAAAATGTTTAGAATCCTGCGAATCTTTTTAGCAAAAGGAGTGCAAAGACGAGAAATTAATGTTGATAATAATTAATATTGATCATACTTGCTAGTGTCTTAAAAATGAATGAAGATAACGTTAAATGGAAATTTTCAGGCGAGGCTACAAATTAGAGATCTTTATTTTAACAGAACGATAAATGTATATTTCAACATATAATATATACATATATTTATAGATTCGCAGTTCATATATCACACCTATAGTTACTTTTGTTTTGTTCCGCATGGAATGATATGTATGGTTGCTCGCCTCATCATTGACGGGGCGATGGCGTTTTTTTTTTGTCTTTTGTAAATTTCATAAAATACATAATACAGTACATAAGTGCGTTTAATAAGTGCGCGTAAATCCAGGGCCTCGTTTTGTTTCTCGACGATCCTGAATCCTGCTTTTGTAATTTTTTAGTCGTTGTGCTTTTCTAGTTTCAACAAATCTTTCAGTACAGTTTACAGCAACTTTCATACGTTTTATACTTCATTATAATTAAAAGTATTTGTGTATTTATATATTTATCGTTCGGACCATCTCATCCGTGTAGCGTTTACTTTCAGCAAATTTTAATTTAATTAATTAAAATTATTAACTATACATAACGAAGTCGCTTGTACGTTTCAACATTTCACCGTCCTTGTCTTTTATCTCAGTCGTTTGGAACATTATTTTTCTTTGATTTGAGATTCTGGCATATAAGTATTGAGACTTTCATTCATGCGAACAATACATCTCTCATTCGCTGAATTTCTTCATCATAAAGAAAATATTCATTCGACTTATCTCATTTTATTTTAGCTGCAGCATTCAAGGCTAAAGAATACTTCATTTATGCTTGAAAAAAATAACGGACTACTTCTCAGGTTTTTTGGTACGTACCTGACACACTTTCTAAGTTTTAGACAATTAAATTTGACTGATTTAAGGACGTTGGGCTCATATTCTAACTTCGAAATTCCATTTCCCCATGGAAATGAGGAAAATTGGATCCAACACCCTTAAATTTAGAAAATAATTCTCAAACAGTGCTTGCTCAAACTAGCGACTAAACGCCTCAACGCTGCGAATAAATAATCATTACATCGTAGAGTTTTAAAGATTGCATAAAGCAGCGAAAGCCAAAAAACTACTTATCTATATTTATATATAACACACTGCTACACAGCTCAGGATTATTGACCCTTTAAAAATAGCAAAGCTCGTACACTGAGAGAAAAATATTGTATTAGTATATTTTATATTTACTCGTTTTTCATTTAAGTCTCAAAAACGTAGCTATATTTGTAAAATCTTGGCTGCGATTTCATTCTCTCAGTATATTAGAAATAATTTAAAAATGTGAACAAACAATTGTATGAATTGGATTATTTAGACGCAGCGTAAAGCGTTTTTGGAAATTAATTAGACTAGGTTTCCGCCTGCGAGTAAGACCGGAACTCGATTATCCCCGACGTCTTCTGGTACACGGCAGCTGCAGAAAGGAATTAACGAAAAGCCATTTTTCGTTCCTAACATTGTGAAAATTACTAGTAGGCTTGTTTTAGGACTAGAAGCCGATTTGGGCCTAGGGCCTCAATTGGAATAAAAGATCCACGATTGTTTCGTCGGCCAGCGTCGAGGTATCTCCAACGTTTTTATCTCCAACTGCAATTTTCCTCAAAACGCGACGCATTATTTTTCCGGATCGCGTTTTTGGAAGGCCTGGTGCGTGCTGAATGACATCCGGTTGAGCGAAGGGTCCAATTCTTTCTCGAACTGCAAATATTCCAGGATTTGATTAACAGATTCTTGTAATTTGATTTAATTTTTAAAGCGAAATAATACAAAATAAGTACCCTTCTTCTTTAATTCATCTTGTAATTTCTTGTCGAAAGTAGTGCCGTCATTTGGAGTGATGAAACAATATAGACACTGCCCTTTGACAGGATGTGGTTTGCTAACAACTGCTGCCTCGGCTACTGACACATGTTCAGCTAATACACTTTCCACTTCCGCAGTTGACATCAAGTGACCCGAAACATTCAGCATGTCATCTATTCGTCCCGTCACCCAAAGGTAGCCATCTGCATCGCGTCTTGCTCCTAAAAATATGCAAATAAAATTTAAATATATGTCCACTAATATTAATGCATTATTTGATATATACTTCATTTTTAATATTTTAGAAATTTTTACTTTTCAGGAACGAATGGAAACGAATATCGACATCCAGGGTGTCGATTCTCAAAAGATTTCAAGAGATTTCTAGAAACAATTTTATGTCCTATTTACAAGAGACTGTACTTCATTTTTTAATCTCCATCGATTGTAAAACACTAACTTCAAACCCTTTCAAACCAATCATGGAAATTTTGACGTTTCGCTAAACTGAGGTTTTCACCTCAAGTGAAATTTTTCTAAATTCAATTTTCAAGATTCAATCCTCAAGATTCAAAATCATGAAAAAGAGTCTGTAGAGATTAGAAGTTTCCAATAGCACAAAAATTTAGAATAACTCTAAAGAAATATAAATTTTCAAGACCTAAAATTCTAACCATTATCTTTCAAGAAGATTTCAGCAATGCCTATACTAAAGATCAAAGCTCGTCAAATATTTGATTCCCGAGGAGATCCCACCCTGGAAGTCGATATGATAACCGATATTGGATTATTGAGATCATCAGTTCCTTGCACTCTATCTCCAAATCCAAACGAAGCTGTAGAACTCAGAGATGGAAACGAAACCTCCTATAACGGTCGATCAGTTTTTAAAGCAGTGGACAACATTAATAATATCCTGGCACCTGAAATACTAAAATCGAAACTGGATGTTTGCCAGCAGAGACAGATAGATGCCCTGATGATAAAACTCGACGGGACGGAAAATAAATCAAAATTAGGTGCAAATTCCATCCTTGGAGTTTCGATCGCTTGCTGCAAAGCTGGAGCTGCTAAAAGAGGACTTCCACTGTATAAATACATTGCTGAATTGGCAGAAAATGGAGAATTGTATATTCCTGTTCCTGCATTCACTGTCGTTAGTGGTGGAAAAGCTGCTAATAATCAGTTGCCTTTTGAAGCCTACATGATTATGCCAACAGGTATTCAAAATTATAAATCAGAAATTGGTACCCTAGATTTAAATCCTATCTAAATAAAAAAAATCTCGCATTGATAATATGTTTTCAGGTGCTGTGAGCTTTGCAGATGCGATGAAAATGGGAACAGAAATTTATCGCGAGATCGAGAGGAAAATTGCAGAACAACAAGAAACGAAAGTGCCACTTTTGACCAATGATGAAGGCTCTTTTGCTCCCGAAATGGAGGACAATCAGGAAGTCTTGACGTTGATAGATGAAGCAATCAAGACAATCGGTTACGATGGAAAGATCAAAATTGCCCTCGACATTGGTGCCTCTGCGTTCAACAAAGATGGTGAGTAATTTTGTTTTTAGTCATTTTAGGCCCTCCTTTCCTAATATTTATTTATTTTATTTCCAGGAATGTACGACCTGGCTTTTAAATCAGATGACACAGACCCAGATGACTACTTGGAAACAGAAGCCTTGAAGGATCAGCATCTTGAACTTCTGACAACGTTTCCGAATATTGTATCCATTGAGGATCCCTTTGATCAAGAAGATTGGGATGGATGGCCCATGCTTGCTGATCAAGATATTCAGGTCGTAGCAGATGAACTAACTGCCATGAATGTTGAAAGGATTGAGGAAGCAGTTGAGAAACAAGCAGCCAATTGTATCCTAATAAGACTCATACAAATTGGAACAATAACAGAAGCTATTAGTTGTTGTAAAATGGCTCGGATCAATGGATGGGGTACTATGGTCTCTGCAGGTTTTGGAGAAACTGAGGATGCCTTCATAGCCGACTTTTCTGTTGGAGTTTCTTGTGGGCAAATCAAGGTCGGAGGACCTTGCAGATCTGAGAGGACAGCAAAATATAATCAGATACTTCGCATTGAAGAAGAATTGGGGAAAGACGCCAAATATGCTGGGAGCAATTTTAGAAATCCTTTTTCAAAGTAGCTGAGAATTTGAGGAAAGAAGATTGAGTCTAGATATGTAATTGAAAGACATCAATCGAAATTGACTTACCATCTCCTGTGCAGTAGAATCCATGGAATCTGTCGAAGTAAGTACTTTGGAAGCGTTCATGGTTTCCGTAAAGTGTCCTCATCATTCCAGGCCAAGGTCTTCGGAAAACGAGGTAACCTTCACCCTCGCCTTCGATTATGTGACCATCCTCGTCTAACAATTCTGGTAGAACCCCGAAAAATGGAAATGTCTGAAATTTTAGAAATTATTTTTCAGAATTCCATTTCTTCATTTTACTTAAGCAATTCTAAAATTATTTTATTTTTTTGCTCTGTGGCGATGCTCATTTTTTAAATAAAATGATGGGCTTAGAGAGAAAGAAGGTCTGGCTTTAATGCTTTTTTTGTAAAATAGGTCAAATGAAAAGATTGAATTTTGAGATTAGATATTCGAATTCTTCGTTTTAAGCAAAAAATATTAAAATTAAATATTTTTTCGCTCTACAGCCATATTTCTATTTTGAAAAAGAGTATTTCTACAGAGCGAAAATATATGTAGTTATAATATTTGTCGAGTAAAATGAAGAAATAGAATTTTAGATTATTTTAGAATCTTCAAAATAATAAGTCTTACAATTTTCAGGTATTATAGGGAATAACACTGGAACTTACGGCTGATCCAGGTTTCATTGGAGTCGCTCCTGGAAGTGGAGTTATTACGTGACCTCCTGTTTCCGTTTGCCAAAAAGTGTCCGCTATACTGCATTTTCCATGACCAATCAAGTTGTAGAACCAGAGCCAAGCTTCCGAATTTATTGGCTCTCCAACTGATCCAAGGACCTGATAGAATACAATAAGGTGAGAATGCCTTTTTTCAATACCCTTTTTTTTGCGTATTTTGAATTAAATTTAAGTCTTACTCTCAGAGAGCTCAGATTGTGTTTTTTGACAATATCATCTCCAAACTTCATGAGGGACCTGATGGCGGTTGGAGCTGTATAAAACTGTGTGACTTTATACTTGTCGACTACAGACCAATACCTGTCGTTCGTTGGATAAAAGGGGGTGCCTTCAAACTGTGAAAATAAAATCAAGGATAGATCCACATCCGTTGAAGATTTTCTTGATTTAGGTGGCTAAATCAAGTTAAATCAATCGATCTAATAATAAGAAAACTAACTATGACTGAAGTTGCTCCATTTGCCAGAGGCCCATAAACGACGTAAGTGTGTCCTGTGATCCAACCGATGTCAGCTGTACACCAGTAAACATCACCCGGATGATAATCAAAGACATACTTGAAAGTTGTGGCCGCATAAATTAAATAGCCCCCTGTCGTGTGAAGAACTCCTTTTGGCTTTCCGGTGGAGCCACTGAAACAAATATATAGATAGATGATTTCAAAACATTTTAAATATTTCGAGTGATATTAAAAAAACTTAAGTGATTTACAAAGATTTCAAACTTTCAGTACCTTGTATATAAAATGAAAAGAGGATCTTCTGCTGCCATCCAAACTGGATAACAACTTGGCTCGACATCCTCCATTTCTTCATGCCACCAGGCATCTACCTCATCATTCCAAGGAATGGCATCTTCACTAGCCTTGCTCCCATTACTCGTTCCATTTATGTCATTCGTTTTGTCTGGAAATGAATTCTCCCTCAGTTTCATATGATTCTTCAAATGAAGGTTGGAATTTATTCTAACGAAGGAATTTAAATTCTAATCTATCTGGGGATCTCACCACTTTTGTCTGCCTTAGTATGCGGACTGGTTATCCTCCTCATGTGAGAAACGACTATACAACTTTCGACCTCGTGACCTTGCTTTTTTACTTTGTCTAATGCTTCGTCACAAATCGACTTTAATAACAAGAGTTTTTCTCCTCTCCAAACACCATCTGCGGTTATTAGAACTTTCGCCTTCGAATCTAATATGCGTTCGGCAAGCGAATCTGAAGAGTATCCTGCAAACTAGTAAATGCTAAGTTAGATTCCACTCGTGAAAATCAAGGTTCTCGAAAATTAAAAACTCAAGCTAAGGGTGTTGGCTCAAAGTTCTGACTTCAAAATTCGATTTCTTCATTTGACTCAACAAATATAGAGTGTAGAGCAAAAAAATGCCTAATCTTAATACTTTTTTTTGTAAAATAAGAGATTGAATTTTAAGATTAGCTTTCGAATTCTTTGTTTTGTGTAAAAAGTATTAAAAGTAAATATTTTTTCGCTCTATAGCCACACCTCTATTTTGATAAAGAGTATTCCTATAGAATGAAAATATATTTAATTATAATATTTGTTGAGTAAAATGAAGAGATAGAATTTTTAGGTTTCCACTTTGGTCCAACACTCTTAACAGTGTAAGAAAATATGGTACTGATTTATTTAACTATTTTGTAAAGTTATTTTGCGTCACGATGACAAAGAATACTCATTAGCACATTTAATTACTTCACGAAACGTTTCCACTAAGTTTTCCTCAACAGTCCGATTTCTCTCGGCGAGAACAGAACTTTCGATATGTCTTTAGGTTTAATTAAATTCATTAGGATTCCAATTTCAAGCAATTGGAATCTACCTTAAATTTTCTCAATTAAATTTCTAAATCCAGTCAGGGTTTTCTCGAAAATTTTAATTTAATCTAATTATTTTTTATTATTTTTAGGTCCGAAGTAATTTCTCACCACTATGCTATGGACGGCACCGATCCTGGTGCATGCCAGCATTGCAACAGGAAGTTCCATGATCATCGGCATGTAAATAGCCACCCGATCTCCTTTTGTGACTCCTTTGGACTTGAGGACATTAGCAAACTTGCAGACCTCTTGGAGAAGTTTTCTGTAGGTCAGGCGGGAGTAATCTTCTGTGTCGTTACCTTCCCTGAAAAGAATGCATGGACATCAGTCTAACATCAGGACAAAGAAATTACCACGCGCAGAATAGGAGCGCGTTTTAAAATTCTATTTGGTTTCGTAAGCGAACACGTAAGAGTCAAAAGTCAAGTATATTCTTTGAAAAGCTACATTTTCACGTTTCTTTTCATCAATTTTCTGAAACGTATCTAAAAAATTAAGATTTAGTATGGAAACATTGAATATATGAATATATATTTCAAATTTGAGTGAAAGTTCAATGCTTTCCCTTACAAAAAAATCTTATAGGAAAATCAGTATAGGCTTATAATGATTTTACTATAATTATTCTCCTATAATTTTTTCGCGAATATAGGAAAATAATTGTAGGAAAAACATTGTAGGAAAATCATTACAGGAAAATAACT
>JAUESH010000040.1:8559718-8570716 GCA_032275165.1 Synergus magnus
TAATCCCGAGGACACTTGTGCTTTTTTCAATTTACGCAAAAATGTACCGCTAAAATTCTCTCTATAATATTGTAATAGGTTCATTGATAAATCCGAGGGGCCGTTCACTCGAAAATCGATTCATTGATTCTACATTTGATTCCACATTGATTCTGAATTGATTATAAATATGATTCATCCAATGAACGGCCCCTCGGATAAATGTATAATTAATTAATTAAACAGAAATATTAATGACATTAATCTATAGCTCTGGGGCATTTCCGCAGTAACGAACGTTGCTATGGAAATCTGAACGTCTTATGTGATGCAAAAAGTGTGCGTAAAATGATATCATCTTAATGTAAGTATTAAGGTGGGATATTTTGAAGAAAAGATATAAAACGTACAATAGTCCGGCACTGTCGATAAGAATTACTGCACATACAGATGTGCGTGTGCATCGTCAGCTTCTTAATAGGCAAGCAGAAGGTATAACTTTACATTCCCTATCTTCCTGTCTTTCTCTCTTCCTCCCCCTATTCTTTTTTTCTAATTAACTATTGTTGAGCTAAAATGGAGGAACGATTGTATCCTGTGATCAAGAAAGCTGGATTTATTAGCGATTGCCGACAATGGGAAATTGTCATTGTAAAAATATAAATTGTTAAAGTACAGAAGCTAGAATTTAGAACCCATAGAAACTAGAAGGCTATATGCGATGAATGTGCAGTGCATAAAAACACTTATTCCATTCTAAGAACTTAAGATGCCTACGTTACCCAAGATGAATTATCAGCTCTAGATTCTAGATAAACATCCATGACATGAAAATGCCTCTTAATCTGCCTGACCCTCTTTTTTATTCAGAGCTGAGGATAATTCACAGTGAAAATTAATAGAAATTGTCCGATCAGTACCATATTTTTAATGTATACAGTATATGATACTTTTCCTAGCGTAGATATGACGGAAGTTGCAGTGGATTTTAACAAGTGCTTATTACTATCAGTTGCGTATAAAATTGATATGAAAAAGGTGAAAGGGATGAGTATCACTGTTCTACATAGATGCAAACATGAATAAACAGAAATGAGATGGAGAGGAGCAATGGGAATTAGCCGGAGATAAGGGGAACTGGTTAGTGGTTATAGTGGTTTCCCGACTTCGATTTCCTCGAGGTCTTGTTGGCCCGCACCCAGGAATGCACTGACTTTAAAGATGCCTGGGAAATTCCAGGGACGATGCTACGAACCTTGGAATTCTCAATGTTACCATATAATTCTTCATTGAGGAAGGGAGACAAGAAGTTCTGTCAATCTGATTTCAAAATGAATTAAATCTCTTCAAAAGACATTCGAGCTTACAGCTTTCTTAATGATGCTTCATTCATAAATAATTTGAGAATTAAACACCTAATTTTACTGTGTTACCAGAATTATTAAATTAATTCAAGGAGCACTGTTACTAATTTCTGTGATAATTTGAAGAGACATGTCTGGAAGTTTTATACAGTTACATGTTTCGTATTTCGTAAAATTCATTTCATTAACGTTTGTATCAAATACAATTTTAATTATTATTTAAATTATGTAATGTAGGTCCGACCCTGTCCCTTGCAGATTGTTATAACCGGATAACTTTTTTTTTCGTCAAGTGTATATCTCGCACGATTGAGCATCGTCAGCTCAGCACTTTCTACATAGTTTACATGCCGTTGGTATCAGAATGCAGTTTTGAATGATAATGATCGAAAACAAGAGCATGCACTGCAGAGGTTCTCAAGACACTTGTAATTTTATTATTAAATAGCGTCAATTCATTACCATTTTTTAATTGACTTATTTGGTTCATATTTTTTAAAATGAAAGAAATCATTGTAAATAATTGTACATGTAGTTTAACAAACTAGTTTTTAGAAGATTTAACTTCTGAACGGCACATGAAGTAACTTTTCACCAAGGGATAAAGTATATCGAACAATAAGATATCGTACAAGTATGTATAAGCGCTTTTTATATTTCTTATTTTAATAGGCTTATGCTAGATCGACTATATTTTTGCGTTATCACGTGTGAAAATGATTTCAGCGATTATAATGGGCGTCCGGAGCGATCGACGATAAAATGCGCTGTTGAATTTATATATTACTTCCCGTCAGAGCGGAAATGCACAGCACTGCGGATTGAATAACTGAACGATTGGAAATCGTTACTGCTGTTCGTGCTTTGTTTAGCTTTGAATCAATTAGCAGTAAATTATTTTCAGGAGCTTTTTAAAAAAATGAGAACTTCAGACAAAATTTCAAGCCGTACTTTACAAAAGAATATTTTTAATTAATTTTCCATTAGAATTTATTCTTCACATGCACAAAGACCATTTTAATTTAGTATTCAAAAGCCTTTGCTAACCAAATAACTTTTCATTGTCATCGAACGTCTTTCAGAGGTCAGGATCTTCGGAAAGGGAATATAACGTAATAATCACATGCACTGTTAATTATTTTGTAACGCGGAAGGACAAAACAATGGGCGAGTCTCACGCTGAAAAATTTCACAGGTGAGTTAGATTTCAAGATGTGATATTAGCTATGTATATGCTTTATTATCGCATTACCAATTACATCCTAATTGCATTTACCAGTGGAGGAAAATAATCTATCCTTCAAAAACCGACAGAAACTAAACAATCTTAGGGAATATTCAATAACATTTTACGCTAAAGAATGGAATATTAAGGTTTTTAAATTAAAAAAAAAAGATTTAATTGAATTCAATAAATTGTGATGATTAACTTTAGGATTGGATACACTTTGTTTTACATGAAATTGTCAAATGGGATTTTGAATTTACCAGAATAAATCTATAAATTCTCGTTGTGTTAACCTTTCTAAATTGGGATTAAACCTGCATAAATCCTCCATTAACTTTATTCACTCTCTTGATTGTGATTTGCCTCACGAATTGTGCCACTCTTCGATTCATTAGCATAGAAGTGAAAATATAAGTGAAGGACACGTCGTGAAAGATGCTCTTTTCGATTGGCGTATAAGTGGTTAATTAACTTCTCAGAGTTCTATGTAGTTTGTGCTGATTCATAATTTTTCAAATCTATAATTTTCTTCACTATCAAGTGTTCTTAAAATTGTGGTAACAATTTGAATTGTTGAAAAACAACCTGAATTAGTAAGAAGTTATTAATGAAATAGTGTCGATTCGTTTAATAAACGCAGAAAAAATAGAAGAGAAAATTTGTTGCGGGTAATTTTCAAGTGGATAAAATTGAATTTTTTTGCATCGAAACAAAAGAAGGTACAATAAGTTGACATATGGTAACCGTACCCTATGTTCAGGGTAATATTTACCCATCTGAAGGTAATTTTTGTTGCAAGTTATATTTACCCGGAAATCGGGGTAAATATTACACTTGGTTTTTTCTGTGAATTCACTTTAGTAAGCATTTTTACTATCAATTAGTTAAAAACTACTAATTCGTTTAGTAAGATAAGTAAATCAATATAGTAAGCCTTACTAGATGAATTAGTAGTTTTTAACTAATTGATAGTAAAAATGCTTACACTAAAGTGAATTTATAAATGAATCAGCACTGCATATTTCATTAGTAACTCTTACTAATTAAATTGAAAAAGAACCCAATTTCAAATTGCAATCGGTTTCAATCAATTTATAATCCATTTTTTCAATCATATAGCATCTTCACGTCATGCATTCCTGCGGAAATTGGATAGCCAGACAGTGTGTTTTAAATACAAGTATATATATACACTATAATTACATAAAAGATAACTTGCGAAGAGCAAAGCGATTTAAGATGATGGTTAAACCCTATTAGCCAGGTGCTTCTATTTCTTCTTCAATTACTCTGTGACGCTAGCTGAAGATTATTAGGTGAATTGCGTTTCTCACGGAGTCTGCGAACCACCTGCGCGCACAACAATGTTACACAAATGCTGTAATGATTTTACAAATGTGACCACAAAAAATAAGTTCCAGAAAAATAGCCGGGATCAGAACCGATCATCTGCGAAATGTTAGAATTTAAATTTTTATGCTAACTTTTAAGATACAGATGATCGAACAAATAACGGTTCAATAAAGATAGATAACGGTAGAGAAAAATAAAAACTATAAATAGCTTCATTCATATGTATTTCCCGTCATTCTCATATCAATTGATTTTAAAACTCAACTAAGAATAAAATATTGTATTGTTAACAGTACGTGCTAGATTATAATATAAACAATAGTTTGACTTAAGGTTGTTAAGGTTCAAGATATTTAGATTATATGAGATCGCTTCAAAAATGAAAAATGATATTCAGGGTATAGTACTAATCGTTGGCACCCCTTTCTAATTTGTTTTAACCAACAGAAAATTGTAAATTTTAATCATATTTTGCTCACATGATAATATCTTGAATAGACTACGTTAAATATTTGAATTAGAGAAGGGTGCCAAAAAATAGGTGAAGGTGTCAACAATTGGTGCTCTTACTCATTATTTGCAAAAAGAAAGACTATTTTTTAATCTGACAGTTTAGGCCCCTTGAATACATTTTCCTCGCGTGTCGCGGAGACAGGCAGGTTGCCTGTCAGTAGGCGCATCCGATTTGTAAAAGTGCAAACTACAAAGTATCATTTACACGAGAAAGTAGATCAACGTGAGATAACTATATTTTTTCCTTTGAGATAAAGTTGACAATACAAGTGCTGTTTTCTAAAATTCAAAGCAAGCACACCTGAGATACTTTTTTAAAAGTGAATTACAACAAATTTAAAGGTCCGAGATGAGAAAGAACACATTTATTACTTTTTTTGTATGACATTTTTATAATCTTAAGTAGGTAAATTTCATCTTTAAAATCTCCAGTTGAATAATTATTTTTATATATGTATGCGTATAAACCTCATTTATGCATATACATCTGATAAGAGTTAATATTGAAAGAGTAATCATGAATAAAAAATTTAAGATATGACACCCAGAGTAAAATAATACGTTTATATGGACTTTTATGATCAGATTAGAATAATTCTCTCTATCTGTGTGTCGAGTGAAAAGATAAGTAATCTCATATACCTGTCTGGAATATGTCGCAGAATTCAATTATGTGAATCTGTGCATTCCGATATAAACGCGTATAAAATGCTATAATTATTTTATTGGAGAATGTCGAAGCTTAGTCGATATAAACGAGTTTTATCAAGAAACTTTATGCTACTAATCGAAACGATATTTACGTTTTATTATTATTTTCTTAGTAGTATTTATAGCAAAACATCGCAAAATGTTCGGCGTGTGCACAGGTGTTTCATAAACAAACAGGTGACGGAAAATGAAAATTAAAAGAGTTCAGAATTATTACCGATAATACTTTTAAATTCTGAATTCAACCCTTCACTGATAATTTCCCATATAGGATTTAATATAGTAAAAATTATATTCTTTCAACGAGGGATTTATCACTCAAATTTTTAGCGTATACCAAATTTCAGGATTTCAAGGATTTCAAAAGATTTCCAGATTTTAATGATTTTACGAATTTCAAAGGATTTTGTGGAATTTTAAAGGATACAAAATGTTTTTAGGAATTTCGTGGAATTTTAAGAGCTTCCAAAAGATTTTTAGGAATTTTAAGGGATTTCATATAATTTAAAAAAACTTCAAGATATTTCAATAATTTAATTTTAAAAATCCGAAACTCGAAAGCTTTTAATTAAAAATTTTTTAATCCTGAAAGCTTAAACTAAAAAATTTTCAGTTTTAAAGCTGTTCCAAAGGTTCAATTTCGACCGCATCCCAACTTGAATTATAATTATTATGAAAATAAAAGACCTATTCATAAATCAAAATACAAATTGACGGCAATAATAGAAAATCATGGCACCTGTTACGCACGCCTATCTTGAACGTTCTGAGCACGCTTATTAATGATACGTTGAACGATAGGGAAGTTTTTGCTGCAATGACGTTTTGTTGATTTAGCCCTCGATGATTCAGGATTGGTTGATCGGGGGCACGTGATACCTCTGTAACGGTCATGACGGGTCGTGCGTGACGACAGCCGGCGCACCCCAGTGTGTTTTCGATCGGTTGCGCGTAATGTAGTAAAGGTAAAAAGTGGTGAGAACTAAATTCTTTAAGTGTAGTCATTTTTATATATTTGACTTCAATTATAAGTGCTAAATTTCGCGGAATACGTTCAAACATGGGATTAAATTTACGTCGTTTTTTCAGCAGATCTCGGTGAGTTTTCTCTTATCTGTCTTTACATCGCAAACAAACTAAATTGAGGCAATTTATTGTAACGCACGCCAGACGCGAGTTTTCCACAATCAATGGTAATATATTATAAAATCCGTTAAAACATAACTCATTGAAAGTGAATTTCTCCTTTTAAAAGATATGCAATTAATAAGTCAATAGTCATGCTTTTTACATGTGTTTTTTTCTTTTGTACTAAAAATATTAAAAGTATTAAAAGTATTCTCGAATGTTTAGGAAAATATTAAAATTTCTGAAATTTCTGAAGCAAAATACGAGTGATGACTGCCTTAGTTTATGGTTAAGCAAGGAAGTAGAGATCTGATGATCGAAAGGCGAAGCATGAACTTTAAAGAAAAAAAAAAAGGAAAAAAGACCTTCCGTCGAATAACGTGTTATTACGCAGATGGAATCGTTGTCTGTTCTTTCTTTTACATTTCCAGACTATCGTGGAAATATCAACAAGATTTTAGCGCAAGGTTTCTATTTTCTAAATAAGACTGAAGTGTACTTATTCTAGTGTACTCTAGATTTCCTTTTTGGGTACGAATCCTCGTGATTAATGATTATTAACATCTCTGTGAATATCATTTCGTCTATCATGATTGAAATAACTCGGCTAATTATATGTTAATATATAATTGCGAGCATGCAGAGTAATTTATTTAGATAATGATACTGGTTAACCCTTCCTGAGAGACTTTGAGGTCATGCTTTTATGTAAAAGTATAATTAATTTTCGATGTTGTTTGTATTGTAAGGCAAAGGAAATTAGAAGAAAGAGAATAATGTTTTTCCATTGCACTGATTTGCGAAACTTTTTATTAGCCTCTTTGTAGTTGTTTTCAGTTATTAATATCGCAATTTTCTGCAGGTGTTGATATATGAATGAAAACTACTTTTTTCTTATCAGGACTTGTTAACAAATCACCGATAGATAAGTTAATATTGCAGTATAAGCGATTAAAAATGATGAATTCCCCAGCATAATGTACTCGGCAACTAAACATTATTTTCTTACGTAAAAAGATAAAATCTAGTTCGCTTTCAGAGTGCATCCGGGGATAAAAGTATTTTCAAGGAAAAATATAAAGTTCCAGGGTGTCTACCCACCCTGGAAAACCTGGAAAATCTGGAATTTTCAGGGAATTTTGTTATACCTGGAAAAACCTGGAAATGTCAGGGAATTTTTTCAGTCAGGGAATTTTTTCGTGCGAACCTAATTTTTTTTAAAACAAATTAAATAACCAGGGGCGTGAATTGACCGGGAAACCGAGAATGACCGGGAAATGACTTGGAATATAATTAAAAAACAGGGAGATTTTATAAAATTAAAAGGAATTTTAAAGAGACTTTACAGGACTGCAAAAGATTTTAAGAGATTTTAAGACATTTCAAGGGATTTTAAGCGATTTCATAAGATTTCAAAAATTATAAAAGGATTTCTGGAGATTTATAGTGATTTTAGGGAAGTTCAAGGGATAAAAAGACTAAAGGATTTAACAAAATTTCAAGGGATTCTAAGAGATTTTTATTGATTTTAGGGATTTAAGGGATTTTTAAAAGAGTTGAAAAGAGTTATCAAACGGTTTTTTCAGAGATTTTAATTAACTCCAATGGATTTTAAGATATTTTAAACGATTTTAAGACATTTACAGAAGATTTAAAAGGTTTAAAAGAATTTCAAGTAATTTTAAGGGATTTTATTTGATGGCCTTCACAATAGAATCAATTCCCTGAAATATCTTAAAATCACTTAAAATATCTTTAAATGTCTTGAAAATCCTTAAACTCTCTTGAATTCGTTAGAAATCCATTGAAGTTCCTTACAATCATTTGACATCACTTGAAATTTCTTAAAATCCCTTGAAATTCCTGAAAGTCATTCAAAATCTGATAAAATCCATTAGGATGTCTTGAAATATTGTGAAACCTATATAAATCTTTGTAACATCCTTTTTATAACTCTTTCAAACTCATTTAAAAATCCCTTGAAATCTTGTGAAAACTCTTGAAAATCCTTAAACTGTCTTGACCTCTTTTAAAAATCTTTTGTAAGTTCCTTAAAATATCTCGAAATCCTTTAGGTTTTCTTAAAATTTAAAGAATTTCAAGAGAATTGCTTTAAAATTACTAAAAATTTTAAGAGAAATACATACTTTTAATTTCCACAAAATCCTTTGTAATTTCTAAAAAGCTTTTAAAATCTGTTTAATTCCACATCAACACGTAAAATTTCTTCAAGAAAATGTTCAAATCTCTAAAAATTCATTTAAAAAATCCCTTAAAATTTCTAAACAAATCTTTTTAAATTTATTTAAATCCCATGAGATCCCTTAACATCTTTTGAATTATGCCGTAATGAGAGAGGGGGGGGGGGGTTTATAAAATTCCGTATTCCATATTTGAATGGCCAAAAATGATACCTGGAAAAATTTAGAAATACCTGGAAAAAACCTGTGGAAAAGTCAGGGGATTTTTTTCAGGAATTGAGTAGACACCCTGAGTTCCCTACTGCAACTATGGTCAAGTCGGACAAAAAAAGTAAATTCTAAGAGTCATATTAACTTTGTCTAGAACATTGTTCTTTTGATTGAGTCAACTTGATATGTACCAAAAGTTTTGAACGTTCAAATGATCGAAATGTTTTTTCCCAATTCTATTTTATTCAGAAATATTGTTCCTACTAAAAATAACAATACACATCCAAGTTTCTTTAATACAGAATTACTTTCAATGCAAATTTATGAATATTTTAAAACTTTTTCTAATTTAAAGTACCATCAATACAGAAATTCGTTCATTTGAACGTTCAGAACTTTTCAGTCATATTAATCAGTCAGATTAAAGCTACTTTTCTAATTTGAAGACATGGCAGAGTTCTTTCTGTATTTTGGTGATTTTTTTATGCGATACACTATCACTACATTTAGATATAAATAAATTGGAGGGAGAAAGTAATCATTGCTGAATCGCTGAAAGTATCGTTTGTCGATCGACATCGTTTTGATAATACGATATATCGACAATCAGGAGCGAGCGTAGCAGGTTGTAGGACAAGTATGTAATTTGATAATCAATGAAAGTAAGAAACTTGGTATTACTACTGCGATGATTTGCTCTGGAAATCATACGAGTGAATTGATAATGTAGTACACATATAGAAATTTAGTGCGCAGAAGGCGATCCACTAAGAATAAAGTATGTCGTGATAATTTCTTTGTCACGCGAAATCATATTTCCTACATAATTCAAATAAATATTTCTAGCATTTTTCGCAGGTAATGTTCGGTGCGAATACTTTCCGCTGGGTAAATAATTTGGTCATGGGAAATCGTCTGCATGACAGCTGCTTTTCTAATAATGTCAAGTGCATCGTACCATCATTATATGCACAAGGACATTCGCGACCTTGAATTCTTCTAAGTCATCCAGATGTTAAATCTATAATGTGTGTGTGAGACGACACGAATAGATTATCTACGTTTTCTTCTTTTTCTAGCCTTATTAGGTACCTGCCATTACATCACTTAATTATAGCTGGTTTTTAGGCCTGGAATTTCGCTACTATAAGAAAACAACAAACAAATAATTTCCTGATATAGCATCTAATAGGTTAGAAATTATAAAAAATCAAATATGGATATATTCTCAAAGATTAATGCTTATCACTCAATACTGGTGGAACATGACTTGGCTGTAATGTTTATTACTTCCTTACTTTTATAGACACATTAAAAATTTTCTAGAATGCAGATCCAGTTTATCCAGATTTAATCAGCAATTCCCTGCAACGATGCTTTATAAATCTTGCATCTTTCTCTAAAAATAAGAAAGAAAAAAGCTTAAAATATTTTTCAGGTCTGTAATTGCTACTACCCTTAATGAATAAGCAGAAATATATCTGCGGTGTCTGCAAAGACGCAATATGTATTAATAATATATAGATTCAATCTATCTATGTCAATCTGCAGTCCGGAGATATAAAATTTCTATTTTCCCGAAAAAAAAACATAGTCGCACTTTTTCTAATTGTAGAAAATTTGTGAGAACGTATAATATTACTTTATATGATTCTTTTATCTTTTGAGATTCACGAAAGTAACGTGAGACCCGAGTAATTATAGATTGCATCTCAAAATCTCTTATGGAGTAATTAGGACTTAGAGGATTAAGACGAAGAAAAGAAGTTTAAATCCTCTTCTGACAAGTATTTTGGAGATTTTCTCACGGTTTCATCATAAGAGAAAGTGAGCGAGTATTGTATGTTAATTATTGCTCAAAACGATCTAATTTCGATTAATACTTATGTTGATGTACTGAATGTTTACATGACCTTGAAATCTTTGGCAATATTTTGAAATCTCTTAAGATTTCACGAAATCTTTTTAAATTGCTCAAGATCTCTTAACATCGTTAAAATTCCACGACATCCTTTAAAATTCTCAGAAAAAACATTTGAAGTCTTTGAACTCTCTTAAAATTTCACCAAATTATTTAAATTCCTCAAAATCTTTTTACATCCCTTAAAATTCCACGAGATTTTTTTTAATTCATAAAAAATCTCTTGAAATTCCTTAAGTTTTACGACAATCTTTAGATTCCTAAAAAAAACTTTTGTAATCTTCTCAAATTCCTTAAAATCTCTTCAAATTCCTAGAAATCTTTTGATATCCTGGAAAATTCCACTAAATTCTTTTAAATTCCTAAAAATATCTTAAAATCGTTTAAATT
>JAUESH010000040.1:8570816-8583345 GCA_032275165.1 Synergus magnus
TAGAAATCTTTTGATATCCTGGAAAATTCCACTAAATTCTTTTAAATTCCTAAAAATATCTTAAAATCGTTTAAATTTCACGAAATTACTTAAAATTCTTCAAACTCTTCTGATATCCGCCCTTAAAGTTCCACGAAATTTTTTTAAATTCATAAAAAATCTCTGGAAATTATACTCTCTAAACTTGAATCAGTGAAAATTCAGTGAAACACTGATTCCCTATCAAATTACACTGATTCTCAGTGACTCTTTTCTCACGATTTTAATCAGTGAAAAATCTACTGGAAATCAGTAATTTTTCAGTGATTCTCAGTGGATTTTCATTGAATAAAATCTTGAAAAGAGAGTCACTGAAAATCAGTGAACTTCCATTGATTCAATTTTAGAGAGTAAGATACCTAAAAAAAAAGACTTTTGAAATCTCGAATTCCTTAAATCTCTTCAAATTCCCAAAAAAAATCGTTTAATATCCTGTAAAATTCCACTAAACTCTTTTAAATTCCTTAAAAGTTCTTAAAATCGGTTAAATTCCACAACAAACTCTAAACTTCCTAGAAAAAAATATACTCTTTTAATATGAATCAGCGATAAGTACACCACTGATTCTGCGTATGATTTCGATGAACTGATGAACCAGTGAATTACGCAATACCTTTGATTACGCTGAAGAATCAGTGAATGTCACGCCCTCTATGAGCAAAATTCCGCTAATTAATCAGCGTAAATACGCTAATTGGAATCAGTGGTATACTTATCGCTTATTCAGATTTAGAGAGTAGGAAATCTTTTGAAATATTGAAATCTGGTGTACATTCAAAATTCGAGTGATGGAGTGATCAACTCCTTGTTTATAAATTAAAAACCAAAAGTCTTTGCGCACTTTATCTAAAAAAAAAAGAGCGCTCAATTTGAAAAGTGAATGCACGAGGAGCTTAAGTCTCGAATACAACCGAACCTTCTCCGGAGAAGGCCGAAGCAGTACCCGGGAAGTCATGTGACCGACCGCGAAAACCGCCGAAGCACTCGAGCCGTTGTATGTCAGTTCAGTGCAGTTCAGTGCCGTCAGTTCACAGGAACTGGTATGTACTCAATCACCACGTGTCGTTGAGTATGTACTCTCTTTTGAGTCACAAATTTCAATAAAAGATATTTCCCACTGTGAATAAGTGAAAGAACAATTATGCATTTAGTGTAGCATATTTTCCTTTTGACTGTTTACTCTATTTCGGTAAAATGTTTAAAATCAGGTAACTTATTCGTTCCTATTCAAAGTCATATGTTTCGAACGTGAGTGAAAAGGCATACAGAGGATTGTTTTCAAACTGTCACTTCCTGAGCTCGTATTTACTTCCTGGTTGAATTTGTCAGTGGAAGGGGAATTTTATTCCTATCATTGTTTTTTTATATCTTCATATTACTGAGAGCTTTTCAAATTTGGATGTGCGACAGTGTGTGACTTTTGAGAACCTATTTTTTGATCAGTGAAAAATTCTATCTGTAGGAGAGGAACATCATGATAAAGAGTTCGACCCCGTGGATTTAGATAGAAGGTATGAATCTGTGATTTTTCAGTATTGATTTTATGATAATGGAGATGCCTCTACACATTTATCTAATTTATTTATTGTTAATAAATAAATTAATTAATAAAGTAACGACCTAGAATCTATCTCTTTTATCAAATAATGCCTAAAATTCAATTGACTCTTGATATACTGATAAAAGTTATTCGTTTCGACAAGCACAAATTTCTTAGCTATCGGAGGTAGTTATAATCAGCTTCAGACCATCTCAATTGTTATTATCGCATGATAACATCAGTTGTAGATAAGAAGACAAGTGTATTTGTTTACATTTCTTCACCTGTCACCCTCTAAAGAACTATTGATAATATCTACCTGCGCATTGGATAAAAGCATGTTTGCAATATGAATATGCAAAATTGGCAGTTGAATCGTCATCTAATTTGTACTATGCAAATTTGCACTTTACAAATTGACTATTATTATTCCTGCATCTATAATGACCTTTCGGATAATTTCAGAAAAGAAACTAAAGCGAAAATCATAAACTTCAGAAAATATTGTGAATTTTCAACTTCTGATTCTCAATCTCTGGTGATAAGAATTTTCGAAAAAAAAAAAATGCCAAAGGCATGTGAAAGGAGAAGTAAAATTGAAAATGAGATCATTGAACGCATGTACTCAATAAAAACAAATTTCTGGAGAGAGTCAGACAAATATTTTGAAATCACCATCACATTTAAGTTTTGGAGTTGAAAAGTTTACAAATTAATCACGTCCCTGATTTATATCCCTTTCTCAGAATTCTATCACGAATTCCTACGCCTCGAATAATTATAGCTTCTACGCAATGTTATTGCAATCGATAAAAACAGGTTATCAGTACATAATTTTCACATCATTGATTTTCACTAATCTGACGATCAGCCGATAAATTTTCTGATTCGAATAAATGAATTTTCGTCATTTTCTGTGTGACATCGATCAATATAAAACTTACAACACTTAGTCACGATTATTGGAAATTGATATCAAGAAAAAGTCAATAATGCCTTAAGGCACTTCTGGATTAGGATTATTAATTTATCAAATCCAAGAGTAGATAAGAACAAACATTTATTCACAAACTTTGAAAATAAATTGAAGATTTATTTGTCTTCGAATGAAGATATCTTCGAAAGTAAAAGAATGTGTCACATTTCGAGTAGGAAAAACCGTTAGGATGATGTGACACAAAACGACAAGACGATCAAATTAGTATGTCGAATCGAATTTACAATCATTTGTCATACATTAAAGATAATACATGCCCATAGGCACATAAAACATTGTTTACGCTCGTTTAACATCAATCCGTTACTTCTTTCCATGCATGATTTGGCAACAAGAACAAAAAAGTAACAGTTTCATATTATACATTTTTTTTAGATAATTTACTGTAATAAAGACAGAAAGTAGAATAAAATCACGCCCTTTTCTTGAATTCTTGATATCTTTTTATCAAGAAAATAAAACGCACCATTTCATGCACATGCAGAATGAAATACCTGAAAACAGTAATTTAAAGAAAGAACGATTTTCAGTACATTTGAGCCTTTACTTTAAATTTCCTCGATATAAACGACTTTGATATTGAAGCTCGCTTCCGCTTTTGGTTCTACACTGTATTTACCCTCTGCAGTATGCATACTTAATAAAATTGCACGTAATTCATGCATACCTTATGCGAACATATCGCAGCAACTTATCTCGTTTGATACTTTTTGCTCTTTCAATTGGATCAACTCGAGCACTACCATTCATTTTCATAGGCGTTCAATTTATCTGAAATTCAGACATTTTGCATCTTACATACAGTTATTACGGTTGTGAAGAGGGTATCGTTTTAAATTATTCAGTGGGAATAATTAATGTTGATTTGAGATGAAAATGGATGAGTTTATTTATCTCTAATCTCAAGCTTTCATTCAAAGTCTAATTAATGTTTCCTGGGAATAAATGAACGATATTTTTCATCAATACTTCTTAAAAGTATATTAGAGAGATCTGATGCTCTTTTGTCTCTCAAGTGCTCTCAGATTATATTTTACAAGGGCAAGAGTGAAATCTGATTACAAATTCCATCGCAGACAAAATAGAAATGAAAGAACGACAGCTCGGCATGATGATTGGAAAAACGAAACCAACCTCTCGAGCTAACGCGCACGATATAGTCTCCAAGAGCACTAGCGTAATCGCATAAGAAACCGCGGAAGTTGATTAAAGCGACTCTAATTAAAGGCTTACGGTCGATTCGGTCCCTTGCCTCTGCGGCAAACTCTGCGAGGACGATTCGAATGCCAAGGATTCGTTTCAGAAGACGTTACAGAGCCTAGTGCAATCTTCTTTATAACATACTCACGGTGATATACATACATATATAAGAATAAAAAAAGCCCAGAGCTGATTAACACGAATGTAATTAACGGTCGACAGACTCTATGGCTCCATAAGTTTTATAATCGCAGAAATCAGAGCGTGTTCTCGTAAAATTAGAGGTTCCTGGGAGTTACCGTTTTTTCATGTTAATGAAATTGCGAAATTATTTTTAAAACGGTATAGTAAGACGAACATGAAATTTAATTCAGTGTATAAGAGAGTATTTTGCCTACATTAGATAATGATTTGCAGTAGATATTTTTAATGAAAATGAATCATAACATTTATTTTTGACAGAAATTTTGATTTGGATTTGTCAGAGCCCTGATGTTTATTTTCTCTAATTCAATTGGAAAACCTTTGAATTTTCAACCAAAAATAGTCGAATCTATATTTCTCTATTCAACTGTTCATTTATTCTGGTACTTTAAATCTTTTTTTAGTCTGAATATTTGTTAATCTGTGAATTCGCTTGTGCAAATATGAACAAGTGTAAAGAGAAGCTTGAAGCTTCTAAGGTGATGTAAAATAATATTGACTCAGTCTGACTAATATGGCGCCTTACTCTTTTTCTAGACAGTAGCAAAGTGATCCGTTTTTTATTAGATCCTTATTTATGAATTCTGAAAATTTTGATAGAAATATTGCTCTTAAATAGAAATTAAACTTATAATAAAAACCCCACGAATTTCTAATCTGTATACTTTCTATAGCTTTTCCTCATATTGAACAGTAACACATTAATAAAAATAAGACATCATCTATAAGACGATTAAAGGCAGTCTATAATTAGCGAGCAAAGGGGTAAATAAAAAATGGTATTAACAACGTGTTTAACGTCTACATATGCAAAAGTCTTGTCTTTGCTGTAACGCAACACGAAAAGACGTCCCAATCATGCACACATGCTATTTATGTAAGTGTATGGTACTCGACAGGGGTACTTAAGTCGCACTATGTTTAAGTTCTAGTTTTACGATCTGCATAAGATCTCACAGTAAATAACGTACCGCGGCGATGTATCGGAAATCGTCGGCGATATTTGCGACAAACCAGGCTAGATAACTGTAAAATGCGACCAAGATCGAGTCGCAGGGGGCACCTGTTTTCCACCTCGGTCATCGATGCCCGGAAAGGATGCGAGAATTGATACTGTCCGTTTTACACTGGTTTATGTAGTGCAAGATCACTCCTTTCAGCATAATATGACTTCATCTTACACATCAGGGCTATGATTTGAAATAGTAGCCCAACTCTCTAAATTCGAGTCAGTTATAATTTTTACTAACATCAGTCCAGTGCCACACAGTGGCGAAAAACTACAGGGAAAATCGGAAATACGTGCCACATCGGGAAATTAGCCACGTGGTTTATGCCTTAGTGACTCAATTCTCGCTACAAATGATGATGATCAATACAAAAATAACAATTTAAAGAATAATTCTTTAAATTATTGAATGAAGAAATCAATTTTTCAAATACGTTATAATGAATAATTGCAGTTTTATATTTCTAAATCATACACATTTCTAAGCCTTAATAAAAATTAGCCGAAATTTGTAGAGCAGCAATAAAAATGTGCTGAATAAAACATATTCCGCATAAATAAACCAATGATTTTCAAGTAGCGTGAAAATTTACATTCGTTTTCAATTGTACTCTTAAAAGAGAAAACAAAAATGCCTTTTTCAGTGGTGACGAAAGCGATCGTAAAAGGAGGTATTTAATTCAATGACTCGACTCTGAGTACAGTGCTTGATTCGAATCATTTCACGAGTGCAGTCTCGCAGGTGTGTGAAGGAAAATGCAGGCGATTGTACCCACACATTTATACTATTTCTGTTTCGTAATTTCTCTTCGTTGTGCCGATCTAAATGTGTGTAATGATATTTATTTAACGTAAAATACGCAACACTCCAGTTGCAATATTCACGAGAGAGAAAAATCCCTATATCCAATTTCTTCATAATGTATTATATGCTCTCTTGAATTATTCAGTGTACGTTTTTCATTTTAATTATTTTGAAATGTGAGAAGTAATTCTAATTTCTGATGAAAAATTGAAATTTATTACCTCGCGAAGGAAATTGTTTGTAATGATTTTAATTTTTTCAGTTTACAAAGCTCTATTAAATAAATTAGAAGAAAAGTCTTGAGGTAGTCTCTGACTTTTTTCTATAGGAGAGAATAATGCGAACATTGAAGAAGCCATAGTTTTATCACACGATCAGCATTAGGAAATCCAATTATGTGGCGAATGAAGTGTCTGTTAGAGTGGAAAAAGTATATCAGATCGATAGTGAACACATACAAAATTATATATTTACATATATACATATTTAAGAGATACAGACAAAATAGGAGTAGACAAATTTTTTTGAATTCAACTTAACGAATTTTAAATTCGTAATGCCGTTTTCTTTTACAATCAATTAGACCAGACTTTATTCCACTCACAGAAAACACTCATATTCGTATGTAAGTTTCGTTTTCTCTATATCAACGTAAAATCCCTCATGCATATGCATTGGACTATAAATGACGTTAATCTAAAGCGAAATCCATAATTCTGCAGAAGGATATTGGTTACAAATCACTTAACGACTTCTAGACAATTATTCAGGAAAAACATTTACTACACTGAAAAATCGTTGAGAAGAAACTTTAAAAATAATTGAGTCTCAATTACGAACAGCTAAGGCGACGCCATTAAAAAAGCACTAAAATTATTTTCAAAGACTGTTTCCTTGCATATATTAAAAAGTAATACATTTCAAAACTGTATATAGTAAAACACTAAATTTTTTTAACATACTGTAAATTATTAATTCGTATTCTATAATCAAACAAAATTCTTCCTATTGCTGCTATTTTGGTGCACACTTAATATTTATCTATCTATGATTTATTAAGAAGAAAAAAGTTAAAGCCTTAGATTAAAAGAAATCATCAACCGATTTTTTACTTGTCAAAGGATTCCCACTCGGTAATGTAAATCGGTAAATGCAATATAAAAAGTTGCTGCTATAAACTCTCACGAGAATAAAAGTGTCTGGATGAGAATATATAAAAGGTCTTAATTTTCATGATTTTGATCTGACTTTGCATTTATAAATACAAGTGCGAATGAAAAAAGAAAGGTTCGTGCGATCAGGTTAATGAGAATGCGAAAAAGAGGAAGAAAGTAAGGGAGAAAGTACTATACGTACGCGAGAGTAAGAAAGAAGTTGATTTTCTGTAATAGAATTCAAGATTGTTTATGAGCACTGTGTAAAGCGATCCGAAGAAATTGAAGGAGTCTTACGAGTTTAATCTCGATTGAAGATATGTACATCGTGATTAAGACCTAAGCGGCCTATCAACTCCTAATATAAATATTCTACATCATTACCCGCATAACTACGGCGTTATAAAATTCTATCTTATCTCTTTTTCTTTCTTTTTAAATCATCCTTGTCCCTCTCAAGTCTCGCGCGTGTTCCGGGAAGAAGAGCAGCAATTAAACGACTCCTTAGCTCTAATTATCAGCTTAATGAGGATTCAATTTATTCCGTTTGTCGATTCACTAGCACTCCCACATTTACCGTGGCACGAAACAAGAAAGGAAATCAAGAAAAGAGTATACTTTGACGAAAATGATCTTTTCGTTTTCCATTAATCTTAATAAATCTCACTCAATTAGTTAAGTAATTATAAAACTTTTAAAAAACTCACCATTTGGACAGAACTGTTACCTTCGAAATGAAACTCGCCTGAAACAGAAAATGAAATACTTTATTCTCGTCTGTCAATATTGACAAGCAGGAAAAATACATCTTTTAATGATAACTAACTTTTGGGTATAATTATTATAACCCAATGGAATAAGAACTAGTAATTGATCCTATACGCAAAGAAACATCAACGAATAATAATCTATATGACAAATCATTTTAACGATCTAGGCGATTATCTTTCAAGGTGTTATTATAATGCTTGGCGTGTATGATAAATTGGTATTTTTGGTTGTGATTCGTTCTCATTCCGTATTCTATGTCCGTAGACTTTTCCCGTTGGGCGGTAGTTAAATCTTAAAACATTATGCGTTCTCCATTGTTCAGATTTTCAATACCTAACAATCAATCCGTTCCACACATTTACAGTAACAATAATTTAAAAGTATAATCTAATTTTAACTTTCTATTTTATTACACTGTGCTAAAAACAATGATTAAACCTCGTAATATTTATTTTCTTGATCGGAGTTAATTTCGCGAAAAGGTGCAACAATTCACTCTCATTAATTATCATTAATTCGCCTCTTATGTTGGCCGTTAAAGAAAATGTATCCATTAGTGTTTCTCAGACGAGTTGCAGATAATTGATCGCGTATTCGATAATTGTGCTCCTTTTTTGTAATTTTTTTTCGCACAACGCATTATGTTACATCACATGCGAAGGTCTTTCGGTCGCGCGTTTTAATTTTAATTGCTCTCCTCACAGTCGATGGAGTATTATTGTTATTGTAAACTTCTTTTTATCATTTTATTTTCCAAGTAGCAACTTTCCAATAAATCGAGTATAATTTTCGACATACATATAGGAAGACATAAATTAGAAAACGATTTGCACGTTGAGAGCACGAGCTATCATTGAAAATTGATAATCCTGTAATTACTGAGGTGTTAGGAGATAGACGATCGATCGGGATGATTCGTTTTGCCGAAGGCGTGGGCTTGTTTAGAATTTAGATTTAGAGGCGTGCAATCCTTGGAAGGCTGATGAAATTTGACACGATGGAAAATCGATGGCCCCACGGCCGACAAGTTGTTGCAATCTAGCAAGGACAGTTATCAACTTTTACGCGGGTCCTTACTGTTGATTCGATCGCGTTGGATGTTTCATTAGATCCCTCTTTGATTTACGATGCGAGCCACGATTTATCGCACATAGCAAACTTTCACAGAGTCTCTTTTGCCCCCAGCAATTCCATGCCACTCGTATTCGTTGTTGCTTTTATGTTGTTGATAGTTGTTACATGCAACTAGTCGTCTCATCATGGAGAAATTGCACAGCGCAAGATATTTACGCGACTTGGAAACCCTCATCAAAATTGTACTTGCGTAGCTCGTAATTCAACATCTCTACGCAGATAATAAGAAAATCTTTGTATCAATTTTACACAAAGTGAGGAAAGTGATTTTGATCGATCAAATTCTTCATTCAATTACATTCCACGCTTGTAATTGTCAGAGACTTGTTCATTGAAACCACGGTTATAAATTTTCGGGAGAATCAAAAATTGATGTCTGAAGTGGATCCTCTCGCTCGAAGAAAAAAGATATAATAAAGAATAAAAAGAAGGGAAACCTGATAAAATATTACAGCTTGCATGAAAGTTGCTGGACCAGGTCGTTCACAATAATCGAGTCCGACTTTTGCCAGAAACGATAACTCGAGGCTTGTCAAGATTAAGAATATTAGAAAACTTGTGTTATTATAAAAATGCAAACAAGAAAATTGCAGCAGCAGATCGAGATATGTAAAGTGAAAAAGGGTCTTTTTTTATTTCGAACTCATCCAATATTTTGCCCAAATGTTACCTAACTCTCAGCCAAAATGTATTTTGCTTTTTTTAAGTGTCCGTGCGTCTCCAGGGCTCACTAGTATGAGAAAGTGTGTATGTTGAATGTACATTGCACACGTGCGAATCGGGGGACCAGTTTTTTCCAGAAACTTTTTAAGGCTCATCACGAGGTCCTTGCAATCAGCAGAATCCAACTCGACCACTTCTTTATTCTTTGCTCAGAATACCACGAAATGCAGACGACATTCGGATGTATCATTTCGTACCATTGTATCTTTATGGCACTTTGAACATAATTCTTTTGATAAACATAATAAAGTTCGCTAATTTGTTTCACTTTGTTGAAGTATTTAATTCCATGCTTAAAAAAATGTCCTGAGTTGTTAAAAGACTGAAGAGAAAGACTGAGAGAATAATATTGATTGTAAGTCAGAGTCAAGTCTGCATTGTATATTGTATTGTGCTCTTGAACGTATTGAACGTTCGATAAATCAGTGATTCTTCGATAGAGTTCCGGACCGTGACTATCCTTTTATTACTTCATATACGTGACCATATCTATTCAATAGTCTTCCTTCACCCTCTTCCTCACGTGCAAAAATCACAAACGAACAATGGAGAACATGCTACTTTCCGTATTGTTTGAGACAGTGTTTTCCTTGCACTTTTTAAAGAAGAATAAGCATGATCTGGAACGCGTTCGTTTTGAAAAATATTGAAAAAAAGCATTTCTTAAGCATTTTGCGCATTTGAACTACTCTTTTCTAAGACAATGTTATATTAGGAATGTTATTTTATGCAGAAAAAAATATTTCAATTAAATTAGCTTATTACTTCTCCAAAGACAGGAAGAAAAGAATCTCGCCTTATTTAGGAAAAGAGAAACGAAGCGAGATCAACTTAAGATAGATTCTAGACAGGAATTTGCCTTATATGGAGCAGTGACACTGAAATACAAGGGAAATTACAACGAGAGCGAATTGTCAAAGTTCAAGGTTAATTCTCAACTTGATGACACTTTATTTTAGAGTAGCAAATGCTGGAATGAGAAATTATATTTCAAAAGTGAAAACCTCGTGTTTCTTGTTAGTTTGAAAAAGTATGCATCAACTGCGGTAGGTATGAAATTATTGGAAGGTCGGATATGGACCGAACGAAAGTAGCATGAATTTATATCGAGGTCATGGTAGAAAGAGTTCAGCGGACATTCTTCGAAGGTACGGCAATTCAGTGTTATGCACGGAATTAAAACGAGCGTCTCCACCTCGGAACGTAATCGTTGTAACTCGACATCAGAAAATGTTTTCCGCCTTCGTCTCATTGAAGAATTCTTCATTAGGTAACAATGACCTCTGTTTTTAAGATCAA
This sequence comes from Synergus magnus, assembly GCA_032275165.1. Taxonomy (NCBI): domain Eukaryota; kingdom Metazoa; phylum Arthropoda; class Insecta; order Hymenoptera; family Cynipidae; genus Synergus; species Synergus magnus. Next base: position 8,581,692 of record JAUESH010000040.1, read on the forward strand.
GAGTCTGTTTTACGCCAGCATTATGTCAATTCACGTCTTAACCAAAAGAAATATACTGTCAGCATACATCATTCAATAATAAAATGAAATAACATTTTTTTTTTAAACATTTCTTATTTTAAATTCACTCTCACTGAAAATTTATCTGTTGATTCTATGTAAAGACTCTTCTCTATTCGCTATCACTTTCTAAAGTGATTCGCGCAACTCCTAAATCAGGCTTCTTGTGAATTGTTAGGTCCACGTTAAGAGATGATCGTTTCTCCATTTATTTATCGAGTCGAAGAAAATGAGAAATCTGAATGTTAATGACCCGGTATAGGCCAGAATCAGCCTTGATATTTAACGGTAAACCGGGTCTGATACGAGCAATATTCTCGGAAATGGCGAAAGTCGAATTTATAAAAAGTGACTGGTGTCATCTCAGTGCAGATTATTGTCGATCGTTACAAAAACAATTCTTTAAAAAGGAATAGTTTGCTCCTTTGAATTATGAGCTCTACTAATCCTGTCAACAACACTTTACTTCAGTGTAATTGCGATTTTCTGACTACATTTTATTCTACATATCTCCCAACATGTAATTTAATGGAGGAACTTTGTAAAGTCAATATTCAGGACTTTATCACTTGATTGTTGGAGGAATAATTTATAGCACTTGAAAACACATGAAAGTAATGATAAACACAAGTTAAGATGAATATATTCAATCTAAAAAATCCATCAGGCAGTGACTGATTTAAAGGTCATTTCCTTTCTCTTCTGATTTGCGATTTTATGTTTCTGATCCTGAACATCACATACGAAGAGGATTAGGCCTGGCTTGCGTTTAATGCTTGTCAGCTTCCAAATTATAATTCTGAAGTCTCAATGTGAGATTCAATTTGGAGGTTTCGTAAATGGGTCACTGATCCTATTTCTCCATTTGAAAATGTGGATTATCATAATATAAATCAGTCAAAATTGAATATATTTATTCAACAGAGGAGTGTGGATAATGTCCCCATATATTGAAGGCATTTTTACCTCTAAAGGTCATAAATAACCCTGTGGTAAACAAATATTTGTCTGAATATATGTAGTGGAAACTTTCGAATGAAATGATATCAATAGAGTTGGACGTGTGAATTCAGAAATATTGACATGATTATAATCGATTTAAAGACTTTAGCTTAGACTCTAAGCCGTCTCGAGCTGAAGGTTAGTAGCCTGGAGTAGCTGAGGCAACGACCTTGCTGGCAGGCTCTTCTAGTCTCTTCTTCAGATGTTCAAATGTACCCCAGCAGCATCCTGTTTACATCCTGGTTCACCTAACGCACCGGTAAATTCGATCTTTTTTCCCCCGCACATGTCACGATTAATACGACCACTTAGCTTCCCATAGCGATAACCTCATAGATAAGATTTTCAAGGATTAGATAGAATATTGCCTAACGGTGGCTACCTTCCGAGAGCGCGGATGACACATTGATTGCAATTAGCATGCAATAAGAGCGTATTTGTTCCAGCTTCGGATGAAAGGGAAATTAATTGCTTCAATGCCCAACAAAAATGATCTCTTTCATTAATCCGTTTCTGCACAGAAAAAACAGAAGTTAAAATTTGTTGCGGATAATTTTCAAGTGGATAAAATTTAATTTTTTCGAATCGAAAC
>JAUESH010000040.1:8595007-8623343 GCA_032275165.1 Synergus magnus
CATTTTTATAGGAACATATCATAGAACAATTTTTTGGTCCGATATAATATGTACGGGAATTTTGAAAAAGTCTGCGGGAAATGTAAGGGAAATGTACGGGAATTTTATCACATGTCTTTACTGGACACCCTGTTTAAAATATAGAAACTAGAAAAACTCTGACAAATCCGCTAATTAAGAAGAAAGAAATTAAATTGGGCTTTCGAAAAGTTAAAATAGTGAACTTTTGAATGGAGTGATTAAAGCAATAGTTTTCAACGTTCTCAATACGAGAGCCCAGTTCCGGTCGTGTTTCCTCGATTTCAATAATTTCTCTGTCTCTTGCTCAAGCAGATTTGCATTCATATCACTTGAACAATACGAGAACGCACTTTTTTCTAATGAAAACTGATTATTTACTTTCGTCGGAGCCTGAGGCATTCGCAAAGTAGTCGCATTGTATTGTATATCTCTGAGAATGTAGGTTAATTGTGGCAATTAAGAACTGAGCTGGGTCGGATTTGTTTCTCTTGCAGCATTCAACCGTCCGGTTAGTCACGAATTGACAGACTCTGGAAAAATAGTCAATTTTCGCAATGAATTGTAATTTAAATGTATGCAAACTCTCAACTTAAACGACTAACAAAATCTTCTTATACAAAAAATATTTATGCGTTCCAAATTATATATTTCAGAGACCGTAAAAGTTTAATTGATTTTTTTTCTGATTTTATGTGTGCAAAAACGGTTCAAAATAGCAAATAAGGTGTCTTGCAATCCTTTTTTTAAGTCTAGAAGAACTTGACTGTTCTTCCTGGTAATTCTGTTTTGCATAACGAGAGCCTTGAAAGTAATTTCCTTCTATCGTTCTAATTTGCTTTCCGTTATCGATGAACCGTCTGCTGGAAATCGTCTTACTTCTAACTCATAGTGCTATACTTATCTAAGTTACCTTCGTAAAAAAAAAAAAGAATGACAGCGGAGTGAAATTATTTTTTACAGGTGTGTGAGGTGACTCATGCGCTATTATATTGTAAAGCCGATAACGTCATTCGTCGATAAAATGATTTGCTAATGATATTTGAATAAATATAGACAGTGATACGTGTTTAGATCACGTTTTCAAAAAGACATTTCATCATTCGGAAATCAATATTACTTTCAAGGTCAAAAGGAGAAAAAAATTTCAAATTTAATTTCTTCACTTGAATATAAATCTTCTTATATGCAACAATAATATTAAAATCTTAGACCTTGAGACATGAAAAATAAAAACCAAAAGGAAAATGATGCAAGGACGAGGTTGAATACTCGATATATAAAATGGAAGATTAACTCAGTGCAATCATATTTTTTTTTGCAAGAGAGGAAAGGGAAGTCTTGAAGGATATTAAATGATCCTATCGATCGTGCATTCGACCGTGCGAGAGGGGAGGCCTGATGCCTGATATATGTAGAATAAATAATCCATGCTCGAGAGTCTTGATAACTTGAATAAAACTGAAATGGATCCAGCCAGGAAGAAATAGTTTTGATTGGTAGTGGAATGGAATTGATTTAACGCTCGCGTGTCCAGGTGAACACGAAACACGCAGTGGGCAGAACGCAATCCTGTTATGACGGCATATACACGGTTCCCATAACCCATCATATATGTAACACATACCCTATCATTTTACCAAAAGTCTACACGTACATTAGAGAGAACCAAAGAAAGATTTTCATTCATTTTCTAAAACAACACCCCTACAAATTGTTGCTTTTAGAGTGTCAAACTGACCCCTGACTTTTGACAGAATACAAAAATATATTTGCCGGAAATTGTACGCCTATGTACGAGAATTGAAAAGTGCATAAGTTTTCCTTCTAGTTGTATATACTATACGATTCGTATGTTACATTCCCTGTTACACAATGGTTGCTAGATCTGGAGAACGCATTCTTACCAAGGGCGTCTCATCGAAATTCATAGCATGAACAAGGATAAATACCGTTTATTTAATAGCCTACTCAGAAAAGTAAAAGAATGCTGAAGAATTTTAATTCTTAATTTTTTAATTTTTAGAACTAATTAGCCGCCACTTAAAAATTGTTTAAAGTTATTTAAATATTCACACTTTACTTAAATTAAATTCATGCACTTTTTTAAATAAAACATTTCTTAATAGAAATTTTCTTTCTGTTCCAGGTACGTAAAAGGACATTTTCAAAGAAGCATTTAAATAAGCATTGAGGCTTATGGTGAGTGAAATCGAGATTTGAGAAACACACATAAACACGACGAAAAATGAAAATTTTCATCGCTCAAAATGAGATGCAACAAACACACCAATGATCTTCTGTGCAATAATTTCTAGAAATTACTAAAATAACTTTCAACTTGGTAACATATAGATTTTTATTCATAAGCTGGTTTCATATTTGATGAAACTTCATATTAGGAAGACATCCGTCTGCTTAATAATGTATTTTGTAACTATATAATGGTCGTCACGCGTTCCATGAAGCTGTGAAGATAGGACGAAAGATAAATGTTCATTTGGTTGGATAATTTCCTTGAAAAAATTTCCACCTAGAGAGGATTTCATATTGTTATATGAGGCAACTATATCAGTGTTTCCTTCCCAAGAAAAAATGTAATACTAATGTCATACTAATGTACTATAACAGGGTGGCCACATGTCAAGGAAAAAAAATATTTGTCAGGGAAGTCAGGGAAATGTCAGGGAAATGCGAGTAGTTGTCAGGGAAAATAGAAATTGATATTTATGCTATGTTATTTTTGTCGTATTATATACATAGTTCTCTTATAGTTTATTTAACTGATTTTAGAAGCTTTCCAAAGATTTCGAAGGATTATAAAGAATTTCTAGGCATTCTTTCAGATTCTTTGGCTTGCTAATGATTTCAAGAAATTTTCAATCATTTCTAAGGATTTTAAGAGGTTTCTAGGAATTTAAAGGGATTACAAGAGATTTTTATGATATTAAAAAAATTTTGTGGAATTTGAAAGGATTTTATGAAAATTTAAGAGATTTTTAAGAAAGTTGAGGGAATTTAAAGGATTTTACGGTATTTTAAAGTTCCTTGTGTAATTTTAAAAGATTTTGTGAGATTTTTGTTTCCAAGAATTTTTATTTAGAGACTTTAATGCATTTTAGGGAATTTCAAAGTTCCTTATTGAATTTTAAAGGATTTCACGAGATTATTATGATTTTTAAAAGATTTTATGAAATTGTAAAGGATTTCATGAAATTTTAACAGATATAAAGAATTTATGAGCTTTTATGGGATTTTTAATATTGTAGTGGAATTTTAAGGAATTTAAAGATGTTTCTACGAATTTCAAAAGATTTCAAGAGATTTTTGAAAAGGTTTTGTAGAATTTTTAAGGTTTAGAGGAAATTTTAAGAGATTTCATGGAATATTAACAAATTTGAAGGGATTTCGTGGAATTTTAAGACGTTTCTAGGAATTTCAAGAAATTTCAAAGAATTTTAAGATTTCCAAGGTTGTCGTGAATTTTAAAGATATTTACGAATTTTACGTGATTTGGAGTGATTTTAAATTTCAAAAGATATAAAGTGATATTATACGTTAAAAAAATTCAATAGCATTATTATTGAAAATTTTTTCGCTTTTTTAATACTTTTCAGTCAAGGAAATTTGTTTTTAAAGTCAGGGAAAAGTCAGGGAAATTGAAAAATTGAATCTTGTAGCCACCCTGTATAAAATTGGCAGGTTCTTCTGAAGAGAAAAATTGAATTCCAACATGAATAATAACTCAAACTTGATTATATATCTAACCAGATGAATAAAAAACTAATCATTTACCCTTTTTTGAATTGTAAATTCTTTATGCTCCTTTTATGATTCTTAATAGCTTGTAATTCATTTTTAATGATTAGCATCAAACCCTGAACTTGAAATATTCCATGATTCCACATACACGTTTTTCGAATGATGACACCTGTATAAGACAACCTTATAGTGTGGGTGCATAAAATATTGTCCTGTTATAATGGCGGGGAGGGTGAGGGGGCAAGGGTAGTTAAAAAAAAGGTGGCGACATTGCAAGGTTGCCGCTGTGTTGCAACTCTGATGCAATCTGTAAACGACTATTCGCATATGAGAGTACGTACTTCACATATGTGAGACTCGTTTCTACAAGTTTTGCAAAACGCAGTCTCTCTTAGCAGCAGACCTGATTAGTTCGCCTTTTATTCTTGCAATGCTGTTCAAAATACGTGAGTAAATCTCTCTCTTTTGAAAAAAGAAGTATTCCCTTTTTTAAATCTGTGAAATCCTGTTGCCACTTAATTACTGTACTTGATTACAGTTAAAGACCATTTTATAAAATTAATTTACAAATCTTAAATAAGATTTTAATTTCATTTCTCAAAGTCGCTAAAAATGAAAATGACAGATATATATTCAAGATAAACTAATTTCTGTTATGCAACTGCTTCTATTGTTATAACGATCTTCAATTACTAGCAATTCTATTGCGCACAAGACATGCAATATTTATTATTGTATCGTTACATTTGGTAATGTTTTTATTTGGCTGAGATTTCATTCTAAACTTCGAATCACTTCTTTTTTATAACTAAACAATCTAACGACTCCTTCCAAGAATTATCTATGTATTTATATAGGATATTTCTTCACCTTTACGATTTCCTTTCATCAACTTGTCATATTTTTTTTACCCCTTTACTATATTATCCAACTTAGTTAATAGTTTTTAACCGCATATTTTTTTATATTTAATTAAATAACGAAAAATTAAACCACATACTAAGTTTTAAGCTCGCATAGTTCCGCGTAAACGTGGTCCGTAATTTTATGCGAGAAAATTTGTGAGGAGGAAAATTGCATCTATTTACAGGCCTAGCACATGTCGCATTATAGAAATTAGAAACTGTGCTCTACCGGGTTATGAGAAACACGCGAATGTCGCGCAACTTTCTCCATTGATTTGCGTTTGCCTCCTTGACCGGATATCGAGTAAATCGAGCCCGCCTCTCGATATTGAGTGAGAATTGAGTGTACGCGCCGTTTGCAAGGAGGTTCTATGGTGTCCCATAAAGATTCGATCTTGCCTAGGTCACGTCTCTCGATACTGGAATAAAAACTTGCGAAAGTTTAAGCCCTTAAATCTTAGACTTCAAATCGCACATTATTCATGTTGAATTGTTCGTGTGAAATTTAAGTCCACTAAATATAACTTCTATGTAAATTAAAATTTAATTCAACTTGAATTCATTGAAATTTGGATATCTCCAAGTTGAAAGCATCCCGCGATTGTTTTGCCGATTTCGTGCACGCAAGAATCACGGATGACTGATCGATAATTTTTTCTCGAGTCAGTGCACTTCGCCATTAATTTGAGAGAAAGTAGAACGCGCGATCCGTCATCTCACAAATGACCCACGGTCATCATCATGACTGCTAAGAACGCGGTATTTCCACCTAGAACTACGTTTCCCAACATCAAGGACGCATCCCGGATTAATATTGAAAGTATTGCAAAAAAGGTGGATTCTTCAGGTGAATCACTGTTCTGATAAAAAATTTAATTACCTGATTAATTGATTCCATACGTCCCCTAAAGAGAATAACTCAGTGACTACTAGGAAACTGAAAATTCTACAATTATTTCAATCACGATTTTCGAAAGGCAACATATTTTTAGTAAACAAAAAGAACTTGTAATTTAAATTACATTTGTTTTAAACTCGAGAAATCACTCTCTGATTTCACAGGACTCAATGGCTTCTTTTGAAAAAAACAGTTCACAAAGAGATGTTATTAGTTTGTAGTTTCCTCACGTCTCGAGCGTTGGATTCGTTTCACTTATTCGATTGGTTCGTCCCTCAACGTGTATTGATTTAAAATTACGTAATGAGAAAAACAGCATGTAGTATAAAATTCTGTTCTGTTGAAATACAGCAAAACATGACGTGATTCAGAAATATTTGTGCCAGAAGCAAGAAACGAGGAACAATATATCATATATTACACGGAAACTTGAATTTACTAGATTAGAGAGTAATATAATGTCATCTTTAAGAAACCTAAGGTGAGAAAATTCTGATCGTAGATTCTTCTTGATTTTATCAATTTCGCTAAAGCAGATTGTTACACCTACTCTGACGGCAATAATATATCAATGCACGAGATCTTGATATAAAACCTAATACGCGTGTGCCTGATATATTCTTATAGCAGTCACGACTGCTTTTGGCAACGATGCTTTTCTCACACACAAATTGGACATTACGCCATACCAATTGTGGATTCACGCGAATCCAATAAATTCGAATTTCAATAATGACATTCCTATTACCCGTAAAACCAGCAATTTATCACCAACCGTTGCACAGATCTGAAACACATGTAGTGCAGCTAAATTTTGAAACGAACTTTGCATCCGGAAGTACTACATATTTATCAGGTTAGCCCCAAGCAATGATAGAATTTTAATTCACTTCGACCAGTCAGAAACAAAATGAACTCAATTTCCAGCGAACCAGGAATAAAAGTCGGTTGCAAAATCCTACCGATCGCGATAAAGTCCTACCACATCAGCGTCAAGCGTCAAGAATTTATCTTCGTATCTTCAATGGAATCTCCTATCTGGAATTTCAAACGAATCATTTATTGTTTGGTTAAAAAGTATTGTCTTTTGTTTTCTTTCACTTTGGTTGCAGATTTTTTAAGTCAGGGTGGCCACATGTCAGGGAGAAGTCAGGGAAATTTCAGGGAAAAAAAAGTTTGTCAGGGAAATGTCAGGGAAATGCGAGTAGCTGTCAGGGAAAATAAAAATTGAAATTTATGCTACATATGTTATGTTTGTCGTATATATAGCTTTTATAGTTTATTTAACAGATTTTAGAAGCTTTCCGAGGATTTCAAAGGATTATAAAGAATTTCCAAGTATTCTTTAACATTCTCTGGATTTCTAATGATTTCAAACGATTTTCAATAATTTTAAGGGATTTTAAGAGGTTTCTAGGAATGTAAAGGGCTTACAAGAGACTTGTATAATAATTAAAAGATTTAGAGATTTTTACGTATTTTAAAGGATTTTAAAGTTTTTCTTGCAATTGTAAAGGATTTTAAGAAGCTTGTAAGAATTTAAAGAAATTTCGACAGTTTTAAAATGATTTTAAGGAATTTTAAATATTCTCGTGGATTAATATTAGCATATGCCCTTAAAGGATTTCATTAGGTGTTTCCAAGAATTTTTTTTAGAGATTTTGATGCATTTTAGGGAATTTTAAAGGAATCATTGAATTTTAAAGGATTTCATGGAATTTAGGAGATAATAAGGGATTTTAAATATTTCAGTGGAATTTTAAGAAATTTAAAGATGTTTCTAGGAATTTCAGCGAATTTTAAAGGACTTTAATAGGTTTCCAATAATTTTAAGAGATTTTGACGCATTTTAAATGATTTTAAAGTTCCTCGTGAAATTTAAAAACATTTCAAGAGATTTTAAAAATATTTTGCGGAATTTTGAAGGATTACATGAAATTTTAAAAGATTGTTTTAGAAATTTTAAAAGATTTTGAAGCTTTTCGTGGAATTTAAAGGATTTTAAATGATATTGAGGAATTTTAAAAGAATTAATTAAACCATAAGTAGGGATTTGATGGAATATTATTATAACAAATTTGGTAAAGGGATTTCGTGGAATTTTAAGGCGTTTCTAAGAGTTTCAAGGAGTTTTAAGAGATTTCCAAGGCATGGTTGTTAATTTTAGGGATTTTTACGAATTTTAAGTGATTTTAAAGTGTGTCGTTGAATTTTAAGGGATTTTAAGAGATTTTAAAAAGATTTCCGTAGAATTTTAGGGGATTTAAAAAGATTTCATTCGAGTTTCAAAAGAATTGAAGTTATATTATACGAAATTAAAAAAAAATTTTAATAGCATTATTATTGAAAATTAATTCGCATTTTTAATACTTTTCTGTCAGGGAAATTCGTCTGAAAGTCAGGGAAATGTCAGGGAAATTGAAAAATTGAACCCTGTTAAGTGTTTAACTCTTCTTTTTCTCTTATAAAGAAGCAACTAATTTATACAATTTTATGCATACCCTTATTTATTCTTACGATTTTCAAGAATTTTAACGTATTTTAACAGATTTCTGGGAATCTTAAAGTATTTCGAGAAATATAAAAGATTCCAAGTAAATTTCATGGAATTTCTGGAATTTTTAAATTTTTCAGAGAATTTAAAAACATTGTAAGAGGTTTCGTGGATTTTTAGAGAAGAATTTACTTCAGACCATTTTAAAAAGCACGTATCCCTCATCATCCGGCCTGTCTGATCGAATTTCACTCGTTTCGATATCGTGTCACGGCGATAGTTTCCTCGTTCTATGGGGCTTCTTGCAGACCACTGTCTTTCCCTTTCTACCTGACAATCCCTCCATCTCTCATTACATAAGTACACGTTGAAGCTAAAGAAAGTCGTGGGAGTGTAAGTTGTTACGATTGACGAATGCCCTTAGGACATGTGAAAGATAGTCAAGAAAATTGGATATTTAACTATAGCTCGTTTCCGGAAAAAGTTCTTTTCAAAATCTTGGATTAAAACATTACAAAAGCAACACGAACTTTGTCGTGATTTGAACTATTGCAATCTTATTGCAAGGAATAATCCCTTCACAGTGAATCGATATTCGATCAATCGAATTTCTTGATACGAAGAAAGAACTTCTCATGTTGAAGCTGATAGAGTGACGTTTCTTCGGGACGCGAGAAAACTCGTCGGGACGACATTGTCCATATCCGAGAACATCAAGGGGTAAAACAAGAAGATGTCCTGTACAACTTTCCTTTAACGAGAGCTTGTCGCTGAACATATGGACATATAATTTATGGAGATGTCCTTCTGACTTCGTAGCACTCTTGGATCGTGACATGCAAAATTTCCAAAGTTACTAGGTTACCACTTTCTTCTTCTTCATCATCATCGACAGGGAAGTCTTTACCTTAATCTTAATTAATTTATCGAAGCCTGGAAGTATCAAGATCTTTGCTAATTCGACAATCTATTCCACGATTTTCTCTTGCAAATGTAAAACTTCTTTTCAAGAATGCTTCACAACTTCTCAAGATATCAATCTTCTTATGATTTAATCCGGCAGTATCCTAATATCATATTAGAGGCAATAGAAAGCCATTGAGGCCAAAAGTGCGGATTGTAACTATTTCAACGAAGTCATAAATACATCAGGAGGTAATTAAATTTCTACTTCTTTGCGTCTCTGACCGAATTCTCAGAAGAAAATCAAACTTGGTGTATTGCTAAAAGAAATCTACAAGAAATACACCAAGAAATGATTTTATATAAATGTTTATACAATATATTTATAGTAGCTGATGGGTGCATCGATCGTTTAGAAACAATTAATAAATCACCATTCTCGCTTTCACGGATCAGAGAAACCGATTAGCAACAAGGACTCGACTTTCAATGAGAAAGAAAACAACGGTGGTTAACCGCAAGAAATTGTAAAGCAAGCAGGTGATCGATTAATTGAAGTTTCTCAGAGGAAGAGTGAAACGCGTTCAGTGGATAATGTGCATGCATATCTTCTTATTTTTCATTTGCTTTTTACAAGTCTTCACAGGATTATATGTTTACGATATTATGCAAGCTGTCATTCGAGGATGTCGTACACAACGATAGGATACGCGCAATTTCTGAATGCCATTATTCAACTTTTTTTTCTTCCTATGTCGCTTATCTGCATAGATTCCACTAGATATGAAAGTCACTTCTGCGATTACATAATCCTTTGTTACATATACAATTTTACAATCGCACACAGATTGCTTCAATTTCATTTTATCGATGATGGAAAATTTCAGATAGAGTTCAAAGTTGAAAAAGTTACCTTCGCATTTGTGAACCACTTACACATGATATAAAATTCCATTCTCCAGACAAATTGCTACCATTTGAATTTCTCAGTAATCATAATAACTCAACAATATGAATCTTCTTTTCCTCTTCAATTAACTCTCCCCTTTCTTCAATATTTCTCCATCTTCTCAAATAAGCCTCGCTCATGTTTTTCGCCTACGTCACTCGTTTTATAGCTCGAGTGGGCACTAGAAAAATTCCCAGCATACTAGAGGTCCCTGCTCTGAAGAATATTCAAGGAAGACAGGTGCTGGAGTCAAGGGAAATAAGAAAAGTGCAAAACTGGAGTAAGAAGAAAAGGAAGAAGAAAAAATGGAGAGGTATATAAGTGCAGGAACAAGAAAAGCTGCAAGAGGCCTCGTCGTTGAGGTGCAAGAAGCAGAATAAGAAGAAGCTGAGACTGAAGGAATTTGGACTTTTTGTCGCGTTAGCACACACACCCTCGGACATATAAATACCAACACGTTACCTTGCACAGATATATCTTCGACATCATAAGATTTCCCCCCTGGTATCACCTCTTCCCTGTTCCACAACCTTCATGAATCATTCGCTCTCGCTTTATTCCTTGCCGAGTCCTGCGTCTCATTTCTCGCAGCTGTACGTATTTCTACACACAAATACACACAACTACATACCTGCCCGGGAGGATGCAGTTAACTACAGAGATAACCACCTCTTTTACCCTCCTTCACCTTTTCCTCTTCGCGGGACGTTCCGAGGAGGTCGCGAGCAAGGCCACCTCGAGCATTGCCCTCCCGATCCCATATCAACCGTTCACGTATTTGTTGAATGAGCGCACTCACTAGTGGCATTCAAAACTGTGTCACCGTCATTTTTTAAATCTTTTTTGAACATTTTGTTCAGTAAAAATTGTTAAAGTAACGACAAAAATCGCGAATTGTTAAGTGGCCTCGATTTGTGTCCCACAATTACATAATTGCACAGGCATTAAATAAATGGTTGAAAATTTGTTACCTTCCTGACCCTAAAATTAAGAAAAACCATCAGCTTCTCAAACTCGACACCTGTGTCAAGATCATACGTGTCATCATGAATTACACACATATTGACATTGACCATTTGCCTCCTGATCTCGAGCATAAAAGCTGCGCGTGACATGCGTGGCGCATTACGTGACTCCTAAGCGACTTTCGCATTTATGAAGTGCTCTCACGTGAACATATCAAAAGCTTGATATTTCTAGAGAGTAGTGGTGTTTCTTTAACGGTAACGTCACGGTGAATTGTCGTCTTTGACATGCACTGAAAGCAAATGCAGAAATTTGCACGCGATCCATCCTTACGTATTATATGTTACAAGTAACATGTTGTGTAATCTTGCTTTTTATGCATGTTTCTCTTCTACTGCAGGATCGATATCATAAATGATTATAAAAAATAAATTCACTGTAAATTCTGCTTGAGAAGAATACTGGATGATTAAGTACAATAGTGTTCAAAACGGAGCATAGATTCTCGAGAATTTAGCTTCCAGCTATTGTTTATAAACACGCCCTTTCAATTTTACGCGGCCATAATGATAGGCAAATGATTCGTAGTGTCACATACCGCGCCTCTCATAAACACTAATAACAGTGTAGAATCCTATACTCTCTTAGTTTTACGCGCATATAAACCGCAAACATGTGTTCTGTCATGCCGGACAAGAACTGACCTCTCCTTTTGTTTTCTCCCACTACATAATTCCTTCCACATGGATTCACGCATACCAATTGACCAGTTCTCATTCCTATGTAACGACATTTTTTTAAAACTCTTTTCCTTTCTTTTTACATTCTTTTCCTCCGAGGTGACAAAAAACCAAATGAGCCCGGAGGTGATTTGTATTCTCGAGTAAGAACTACTACCGAGATCAGTGATTCTTCACCACAAACTCCATGACGTCCTTTTGCATTCGTAGTACATTTAGTCGACACATAAATGTGCAAATACGTGTATGATTCTGATCGTCGTTTCGTATTTGATTACTTGAATTTCAAGGACTTGTTTTGTTTGTTTAAAGAAAGGCAAAACGCGGAATAAATATGCGATGTTCAATTTTATGTTTGTAATAATGAATGTCGGTAATAACAAAGATGAAACTTATGGTGGCTGAGAAGAGTATTAAAATTATCAGCAGAACTAGTGTCGATGACCTGCGAAATAGATGAGCTAAACAACCGATCTATGGAAGTAAAAATCCATCTTCTAGTTGCACGATATCTGCCCCCTTTAAGAATGAACGCCCCGTAAACGTCTTTCAGAGTTCCTAAGGACGAGTGAAGTCTTCGGAACGTTCAGAAGACGTTTACGGGTATTTTATGCTATCAGGATATTCATCGGATGACTTGGTTCTTCCTGTTCGCTGGGAAGAAACAGCATTACGGCATATCGACGAGGACAAGTCTTTCCATCTGATGGACGGAGGCTGTAATGCAACTAGTGGAAGCATCAATCTTACAATTGCTGCACGAGTATAAAATACGAAATGTTGCCAGTTGCAATTCTGGGCGTGGCAGGGGCATCAGCGATCATTTTCATCTCTGGTTCGCAGAGCGTTACGTCCTTGAGAATTATGGCACATCAGTTTTATGAAAAGCTCAGACTGTGAAAACCTTATTTCTCGCTACAACTCGCATGCTCAAGCTACGAGGGCAGCTGTCACGTCTGTATAAACTCTGGATTATGAGTTTCACAGTAAAACAAATGCATATTTACTTTTTAAATAAAAAGACGCACGAATACCAATATTTACATCCGAAAAGGTAAAGAAATATAAACTCGAGAACAAAAATCAGTAGCAATTTTACGTCGATTTAGAATGGATCGATCGGCAGCCCTATTTTCCGATTTTTGCTCCTTCCCACAGTTGTGTAAGTTGCAATCCTCGCGAAAACCGCAGAAAATTACAACGGTCAGATCTTGAACGTGCTCGAAGTCGAAGCATTCTAAAATTCTAAAGTATACACTCTGTTCGAAGAATTTAATGGCTTCTGCGCTCCCGTGTACTTCTGACAAGGCATAATGGCACTTAGAGCTGCCCTTAGGAATATAAGTAAGCACGTATATGATTTTAGGATCAAGGAACCCGGGATCTGAACAATCTTGAATCGTTCGTATGAAATCGATAGATTTGTGAATCGTGAGGTGTAAACGATTATTTTAAGCGCTTCGTGAATACGTTCGATTTACGTCAACGAGGTGCTTGTATCTGCAAAATTATTGCAGGAAAAAGAGCTGTATTGATTTGATTATTTTGCAACTTTGTGCAAACTTTCATAAAAGAAAAATAAATTTCGCTGTTGCAATAATTCCTTTAAATATTCTCTCAGTAAATTCTTTATACGTAGTAATCTTAAATTTAAATTCAGATTTTATGGGTCATTTATAATACAAATTCTAGAACGCATTAAAAACTAGTTTCTAATTAGCATCTAGCTTTGTCACTGACATTTGAGGCATTTTATAGTTTATAAATAAACTGAAAATGCAAATATCCTGAGGCTTTTGTTACATAATAAATAAAGATAAATAAAGATAAATAACCAAAGCGATAATAATAATAGTAGTCTAATATAATTTAATCGACTGCACCTGTCTTGCAGGTATTCATATCACTTAAGAAATATCTGGTTTACTTTCCATAAAAAGTTACCAAGTATATTAAACCAATAATAATAATAGAAATTACCAGATGGATCTTGGTTTATGAAATACATAGAAATCACTATTCCCAGAGCAAAGAATTCAATTTGCTACCTTTTTCATGTTATTATTCTTTGCTCAAATTCCAAGTCATCCTGAATAATAATCTCGCCATATTTTATGAACCGCGTTACGTTTACAGCCTAAAAAAGGTGAAATGACTTAAGCTCAGTTAATTACAAGTAAATTTTCTTCGACTCACGATTGCGAGTAAGAAAAAGTTATGATCGTAACTCCTTGGACATCTTTACAATGCAAACTTTAGGGAAACACTAAAAAGTGAAAAAAAAACCTAAAATATAATATACGTGATCACCTTTCATGGATAATGAAACTTTTGAGTACTTAATTAAGTTGAATATGCTCTAAATTTCAAAATCGATTATAATATGCATATAAAAAGATCCTCAATTATTATTTAACAACTTTTTTGGACGATCATCAGTCAAATGCAGAAATGTATTTTTTTTTTTTCCTCTCATTGGCACTTATAGCTCGAGAAAGCGTGTCCAAGTCAATGATGATTCCCTCACGTTGTGGTGGTCAATGTCGAGTTACGCGTCTTTAAAGATAATAATATGCTTCCTGCTGCGAACACACTTCTTAAGCAAGGTCTGCACTCTCAGGAAAAAAAAAAACAGAAAAATACATTGAAATGGAAATGGTGGTCTCTTAGAAAATTGTGAATGAAATCGATAGAAATTTTTTAGGAAGAGAAATTTCAAGTTGGTGCTTGGTGAAAGAAACAAGCGATGCTTTTCGATAAAAAGTTATGTTTTTATAATAAATATTTTCTACCCTTTAAATGGTAAAATTAAAGCCTTACTAATTTATATGACTTTTACCAGGTATAATAAAACAATGAGAGAGGAAAAGTCAACCTCGAAGCCAACGAACTTTATCTCTCGGTTTATGACGAATGAAAGTCTCATCTTGTAGGTCGGAGGTTAATAAACACCAATTTCGTGTGTAGAAAGACGTTTATGGTTGATTTCACATTTGCAAATTTTTACGGTCAATGTAATAATTATTTAAAAGTAAAAAATACCTTTAGTTAGACGTGCCAGAAGTTTTAAACGTTCAAACGAACGAAGTACTTTTTCCTAATCTTATTTTATAAAGAAATATTGTTCAGACTAAAAATAGAAATAGGCATTACAAGTTTCTTTCCTACAGAAATACTTACAATGCCTATAAATCAATATTTTAACACTGCTTCTAGACTAAAACCCAATCATCTATATAAAAATAAATAAATATACACAAAGAAAAATATGCAGTAAAAATACACCAGCATCAAGAAGAATAATTCTATGAAACAAATTAAAGAAATTGTCGAGTAATCAAATATAAAAACCAGAGAATAGTGCAGTTCAGAATTGGTGCTGGACACTGCAAGAAAGTGAATACTTCCATTCTATTATCCTTCATTTTCTCTCTCAGTGGGCTAAAAAATATTTCCAGGAAGAGCGAATGGAACAGAAGAAGTGATGAAAATAAATGTTAAGAATTTTGAGAACAAATTTTAACTCGTTAGAAAATATCTAGGTATTTCTTTTATTATGAATTAATAAAAATTCTCTGTTGAAAATTTGATTTAAATACCTTTCTTTGGATTAATATTATTTCCTCAATTTCGTCAATCTCTCAACGTCAAATATTTACAATATCATCGTCAATTAAACTTCCCGTATTGAAACTGTAGCACACATATATTTATGTGTGCTACAGTTTGCTACATATTTCAAAATTCAACGAGTATTAAAATTAAAACAGGAAATTTTTACTAAGCTTATCAGTCATTACATTTTACCTTCATTTCGTGTAAGATATTGTACATTAGGTATAACGGGTTTATGTCAAGACTGGACTTGTTAAAAATAATTGATATTTTATAACATTTGCTGGGATATTTAAGTACTAATCAGTTCTTCCATATTTATTGTAATACATTTTATTAAAGTGAAAATAAAGAATAGAAAGCAGACAAACTGAAGTTGAATCTGTTTTTAATTTACGTGTTATGCAGATTTATTGATTTCATAGAATGCAGCCCATTCCAAGATTAGATTGCACAAGGGGTGTCTTCGGAATCTTATTTAAACGTGAAATCGAATCATTTATCCATAGAAAGCAAGAAGAAACGCACACATACAAGCATGTACTTTTACAAAATAACATCATGCGTATTTACCCCTTGGCATTACGCAAGTTATGCAACTCATTCGGGCAACGAAAGAAAAGTGAAAGAATAAGTATGTAAAAAGAAGAGGGGAATAAATTATTATGTGTCGAAAATCGACTCATGATAATAAATTGCATATAAATTTACAGCTCATAACGTAAAATACGTAATCACTTTTTGAGCATAAAATAATATTTTAAATCTTTCTGATGACTCTTTTGGAAAAATTATTAACATTTTTACTCAGTGGGGGAATTTGTTTAAGAAATATTTGGTAATTCAATATTAACCAAGCATAATTTAAAGGTCATTTGCGACTGGTCAATTGAGCATGTCTAATTTTCCCACTACCATTTTCCAATATTGGACAGATTGCAGGAAATAATAAGCATTTACAAGTGTAATAAATCAAGTTCCACACACAACCTCAGTATTATAATGCCATAAACAACCATTATCAATGTTGCTCCAAGTCAAACGAAACTGACCGTTTAATTATTCGTGCTTTTGAAAAATTAAATTGGTCCATGGGATTTATTATCAAACAGAGCTTGGCATGATATTGAAATCACGAAGGTATGTCGCATGAAAGCACTGTTTCAATTATTATTTATCGCATGAAATTTCTAAGACTGGTCTGTAATCTTTCGCGTTTCCTGGTGATTGCGAGAATGAAACTTCACATTCCTTCTACTTATCCTCATCGGGGACTAATATAATCTTACATCGATTTTACGCTATCGTTTCACTCTTGATATTTATGCCGATTATTCACTCTCGTTAAATATAACGATCGCGGAGCTTATCGATCATGCGAATTAGAAAATGGAATGTTGCTTATTAAGGAATCCATTATTTGTCTCCCTCGTTACAAATTTATCTTGATGGATGCAAAGACAGATGATTAAGTTGATTACTCGTATTGATTTATAGACGGAAAACGTGACTTGATTCTTACAGTGAAGAAATTTTACTCAGAAAATTTATAGCGAAAGTTTCGATACAATTGTTAATTAATTACGATAATTACTAAAACTAAAGTATGATTTTAATTTTTGTTCTATTTCTAGATTTATGGGTAAGCCACATTTTAAAAGTAGAAATCTAAAAATGAGATAAAGGAGAAAATATTGAGGAATTTTATGAAGAGATTTCGCTGGAGGCTTCTCTCTGTGATTCTAAAATTGTCAGTTATTCACCTGATTGTTGTAACGGTGGTTTTATGCTTCCTGTCGGATGAGAGAAACTAGACTACTCTCATGTAGAAAAGCATAGTTAAAAAGACGACTTATTATTGTAAATAAATGGTTCTAATTTCTTCCATTTGAAAAGAACTTTAACAAAGTAGTAGTTTCTTGTAATGTCACGATCTTGTCACTCTTCGGCTGACAGAAAGAGTTTCAATCTCTGTTATAATAGAAAAGAGAGAAACGCTTTTAAGAGAAATGTTCTCCCTGACGTGTCACTCACAAGTGGCATACATTGCAGCTTCCTCAGACGTTAAACTATAATGAATAGACAATCGTGTGAAATTAAAACTCTTCCTTTTCTCAAATGTCCCTCATTACACCTGGACATTTTTCTTCAAGATAAAAAAAAAAATCTGGTACAGAAAGATTGATTGGAACTGACATTTTTTTGCACTTTGACAAAAAAAAAGAAGCACGGAAAATTGATTTCAAAAGTAGGTTAAGCTAACTCAAACATCAAATTCCGTTTATGACTCTTCGCAGCAAATACTTTCTGTTCCAACAGTGCACTTTCCTAAGAAGTTACTGTCTACCCGTTTTATAACTCTCCTATAGGTATATATTATACGGAATAGTTTAATCTTCAACCAAAAAGATAAATTTTCAGCAAATAAAATTAATTTTCAACCAAAAATTGTTGAATTTTCAAGCAAAGAGGAAATTTTCTTGAAAACAGGGGAATAGGGAAACGACTGTAAAGCCTATACTGTGAAGTATATATTATTAAAATATAGAGACAATAAATCTCAAGAAGAATCTGATATTATTCGAAATTTATAAAGTAAGTCGCCTACAGAGAAAACGATATTCGCCGCCCATTTATATGAGGAATCCATTAACTTCAATCGGGAGGGTTTCCCCTACATGTAATGGATGTTGGATGTCGCGTGGGAAGTTATCTCTCGGATTCGTGAGGAGAAATCACCCGCGTAAGGTGTATTTGCAACCATACGTGTACTGCGATAAGTACTTAGTATTCGACAAGAACGTATTGAGTATTGACTCTGTAGCCGATACATGCAAGAAAATCACGCCTAAAGAAATCAGGCAAGGTCACTGCAGGATCGGGATCGTGCACCTGCAGAAAACCTCAATGGCAGAAAATTAGGTCAGTGGCGTGATCTTTCGTAAGTAGTTGCATCCACGCCTAATTAGCAAAGCGAATCTACGATCAGGTGATCGTCGACATTCCCCAAGAGATCTTACAATTACGACTTTCGTTTGTTAGCAGAACTCGTTCCCTGATTTACGATCAGGACTAAGTTTATTGACTTTTTCACAAAAATATTTGCAGCTTTCACAAAAATTTAAGAGCGATTCATTTCGTATTTCGAGATTTATTCTTAGATAAAATAGCTTCTTAATTGCAATAGTCTGTAAAGATCATAACGGAACATAAGTTTCACGCAATACATATAAAGTGATAAAAGTAAATTCTTTCAGTAGTGGAAAGTGCAATAATGGGTGGCCATTCTCTGTGAATGCCTTTCACGTGCCATGTAAATCACTTGTCATCGCGCTTCATGTTCAAGGCAATGACAAAACAGAGGCAATAAAGTAGACAGTCGAGCAGACACAGACATTACATGGACGTTACGAACTTGACCTCTAAAGAACAGGGAGGCGCGACCCAAGGAGACTCGTGACCTGTCTCAACGCGGATAAAACTTTCTCTACCACTGCCACTCCTGTCATCTGTTTTAGAATGCCTCGGAAACGTCAATGTCTTATGTAACCTGACATTGAAACAACTGCATTCAAATTGACTTTTAATTTCAATTTCTACGAGAGATTCCCGTTTCTTCACAAGTCTCAATCATTTTCTTGACCCTATTCATTCCCAATCGCATTGGCAAAAATCGATGTGCTGACTCTCTTATAGGTTTATTCAATTTGATTAAAGTTCAACTCAATTCAAATAATAATTTGAGTTCTTAGATCAACTAATAGGATGACATTTAATCTTTTCAACGCTTTCATAGTTATTTCCTCCATATACTTGAAAATTTGTGTAGTTTCTCAAAAGAAAACGTCAGCCATCAGATCAGGAAATATTTACTTCTGAACCTTGAAGTTGATACTTACACATATCATTTGCGTCGATTCGAAATAATTGATGCGCATACAAATCGAATCCGCGGCTCAGATGCATGACGATGCACTCACACTAGGATTAATTGAAATTCAATCACGTAAAGAGGACTCACATATTCGTCTACACAAAAGCAAATATCTTAACATAAGCGTGACATCCACACCCAGGCAGTCTAATCCTCGAATTATGCCAGATAAACTCGAATGGGAGAGATAGTAGAATTACATATGAGACAGCAGCACTAACATAGATTGTCATTAAAGTCATTATAATGACTTTTCTGGGAAGAATATGTATTATTTATACAGTGACATTGTTCATCTATTTGGAAGGCGAGAGCCGTGCGGATTTTCTATCGAGGAATACAAATCTAGCGATCATTGTGCATTGATTAATAGCTCTTCGTGCCATTTCGTGAAATTACCGGACGACGATTAGGGAGTGGTAGCACTGCTTTTTCCAAGTGGTACCAACAGCACGCGAGTCTACGTGCCCGAATAGACACTCCATTCAATTTTCTATTAGGGATCGTGTTTTTTTTTATCTGAGGTCTTCGCGCGTGTCTTGGATTGAGTTAAGAGTCATTGCTTTCAAAACGAGAGTGCTTACGGTATTTCCGGTACTCGGTTTCGTACTGTGACCGAATCTGTTTAAATAAAAACGGAGAAGTCATAAAAACATAAACGGTTTGACAGAAAACTGGCTATGCTATCTACTTTTGTTTTCCTCAACGATTTTCGTTTTTCTGCTTTGAAAAATGGAACATTTATAGTTCTAGCGGCTTATACCTTAATGTGAGTTGTCCGAAATGCGAGCCTGGTTGGTTCTTTTTTGTTTCAAAAACGAGTTTTGATTAAAACCAGATCTTGACAATTTGTTGGAGAAAATAACGTTTGAAATATTAGAGCCCTCGTTTTTAGGAAAGTTCATACAGAAGGCTTTCTAATATTGACATATTAAACAACTTTAGTTATCGATTCTTTGGGAAATTTGTCTTGAGGAAGTAGAAATTTTAAGTGAATTGAGCTATCGTGTATGCTTAAGTGATTCACGCTTAGCTGAGTAAAAAGCTTGTCTTATTTTCGAACGAGGAATTAATTGAAGACACATTTTACAGGACATGGGATGGATGCGTTCGCACACATCCATTCACAAAATAACCGCATCGAAGAAAACAGCACGCGAGAAAAGTCGACTTGGGTTTTCTCTGACGGACTTTCTCGGTAATTGTTTTAACCAATGACCTTTAATTCATTTCTTCGCGACGCTACATATAATAAGAATCGAGTAAACGTTCATTGAACTTTTACGGAGCAGACAGGTGTCGCAGACGAGCTCTAAATGAACTCGTTTATAATTGAATCGTTAACAGAAAAAACTCTTGTTATCATCGAATGAAAAAAATTGATGTCCGAAAAGTTTTGAACGTTCAAATAAACGAATTTTTGTATTAATTGGATTTTAAACTAGAAACAGTTTTAAATTATTGATTCATTTGCATTGAAAATAATTCTGTATGAAAGAAACTTGTAATGCCTATTTTTATTTTTTGTTGGAAGAATATTTTTGGATAAAATAGAATTGGGAAAAAATATTTCGTTCATTTGAACGTTCAAAAGTTATGGTACATCAAAATTTCGTGGAAATTGAAGATGATTGCAGAATAATACTATAACTTTGGAGATAAAATTCGAAGCAATATGTTCCGAAAATGATATTTCCCACGCTATTAATTACTTGATTTTAAATCTTAAGTGTTTTGAATCATTAGTTCGGAAGTGTGCCATGGAAGCATGAGAATCGTCTTGCCCAAAATTTCTGAATGAGACCAATGTTATCCTCAGACGTACCGTTACATGAGATCTCTTTTTCTTCATTGAACACTACATTGTTGTGCTCAAGCTTTATTCGCCATAATGACTCATACTTTTTTACCAGTTCAATCGATAACTGATCGGGTCAAGTGCTAGTTTAAATTTCTAACTACATATTTCTTTTTCATTTCCGGTGGGATCGATGATTAAGATAAAAGTCACGAGAGCTCCAGTTCTAAGCTATAAACGCAGCTTTTCCCTTTTTTGCGCTAAATAAATGAAATACAAGATAAATCTTACCCGCGTTTATAAAATACTGCACACTTCCAGATCACCTGATTAAGTTTATGCTAAAAAAGTGCACAGTAAACAACCTAGAGCGAACTTATTTTAAAAAATGTTACAAAAATGTTTGCGTTTATGAAGGTAATTTAAAATGAAATGGTAGAGATAGTAAATGAATTTCTTTGAGACATTAGCCCACTTTTGGGTCTTCTTTTCCGCCAAGAGACTTACTTGACGATGAGCCATAATTTCAAATTACAAGATGATTTCTTTTAAATTCAAATCAAATGTTTTGGAAGTATATCCCGGCATTTAATAAAATTCTTGGGTTTTTCATCCAGTTGAAAATCGAATCATTTGTTATAAAAGAACAAGAAAATGTATTAAGAACAATGAGAAAGTGGAAAAAAAACTTGAGACTACTAGTCGTTTTTTCCAAATCAGATGCGACTCTGTGAAACGAGAAAGCTTCAACCAGTACAACTGCCAACCACGTGTCAAGTGAAAAGAATCGACTTTCGATAAGGAAAAGTTCCTGACGCCAATTTGATACAAATATCAATGTAATGACATTGAACTGTTAAAGTGCAGAAAATATTCATGACATTTTTTATCTAAACAAAATCATTTGACTTACTATTTAGGAGCCCGCGTCAACTAAATGCTAATTAATTTACTTCGTAATAATAAAAATCGCGGTAATTAGTAACATCGTTAAAATCTCCAGGTAAAGAAAACTCGTCCGATTTCAATAGCGATTGCTGAACAAGATTTAAATTAATTCTTGACTCGTGGTGAACACGTTAATCGAATCAACCCCGAGACCAGAATTCTGGTTTCGCTGTCGGTCGGCTAATGCTCATATAAATAAGCATCATTCCACATAAACTTATCTATTAAGTAATTTCTTTTGCTCTTATGAATTTAACGATCGGCGTCTCTTGCATAAGTGTGTATAAATAATAAATACCTTAGCATGACTTCCTATCTAGAGTCCAGTCTCTCAATTGTGGGCCCCGGAATGCACTCTGCAACAAACATACAATTTTTGCATTATTAAAGAAAGTCAATTTACATTTAATGAGAAACTGCACAATATAAAAGATATCATTCTTACGTTAATGGTCGCTTTTAATAAAAATATGTTTTCTGTTTTGCAAGAGAAAATTAAACTTAATAATATATTGTTAACAATTATTAAATAAGTATCCTAAAATAAAATGGGATTCTTTTACGTAACATGTTTCTATTATCTTTTCTATTCCTGCATGTATATTATTTATTTTAGGTAAAAGGAGTGCTACATAGAGACAAAATTCCTGGTCTATTTTTAAGTATTAAATAATTTTCAATTGGAGCCTTCGAGTTTGAACGATTGAAAATAAACACGTAAAATGCGCGCAATGATTGAGTTCATTATCGCGAGTACCGTGAACGAGTTGCATTTTCTTTCATCAGCGTCCTTCATCCCTTTTTTGATTCTTTACCAATAAATCTTTGCAAGATTACTTCTAATGGGAGTATCTTTTTCTCAATGCGGATGCGCTCGTATATTTACAAGTCAAGGGCACCGCAACGTATAATTTGCGAGTGTCGTTTATAGCATCAAATTATTAAAGTAATCCTCTCGTAAAACATTAACTTTTTTTATGAAACATATAGCTCTCGATATATTTTAATAAAAATTCTAAAAGTGGTAGAATACGTTTAATTACATTATGCGTATTTTTTTAATTTAAAGAGCCTCAACTATAAAATCACTGGGATTAAAAATTATTATTATTATTATTATTATTGCATTACTATGTTTGAAGTATGAGTTTCATTTCGAAAGCGTTAGAAAATCTTTTGCACTTTCTTTGAAAGACAAAGTTCTTCTATCCCACGTTCTCTTCCTGCGTATGCTAATTATTACGCATGTTGCAGTGCATCCGCTTTTAAGACATTTAGAACAAACGTGGAAACACACGTTTTTTCCAAGTTTTATGCTAGAAAGGAGAAATATGTGTGACCGTCTGAAATATGCCTTTACAGAAAATGAGAATTAAAAACACTTCCTTCATATTTCCTTCATGGTTCCTTGATTATTACACAATTCGACGCCTTTATTTCATTCTCCACACGTTTTTAAAATTCGATCTCTAAGACAGAGTGGAAAAACAGTTTTGGAAATATGAACGCCGTTTAAGATAATCTTTATAATTTTCTGCATCTCCCATTAAAGAATTTTACGTTTTATCTGGAGAAAAATACCGTGGGGAATTGTGAATGGACTGGGGTCGGATTGTAAGGAAAAAGTGATGTCATCGCCGCGGTTTCGTAAGACAACTTCGTACGCTCGAAGTCTTCTTCAATGACTGAACCCGTATAATGTGATACGCAACTTCATGCTTACTGAATAAGCAGACATTCAAACAACAGAATTTTGAAAATACAGTTACAGAAGTTTAATTATTAGTGAATATCAGATTCTTTGAAATGAATTAAATTGAAATTATATAGAAAGAATATTATGTTTCAATCCATCCTGCATTCTTGCTCTATAAAATGTGGAATCTGATTATTATCAGTGTAGATCACGTGGAAGTACATGTGTCAAAGCCTCCGCAGGTGAATGATTTATCACTATTCCGCTTATTACGAATAATAAAATTATCATTATCGGCGTCACAATTGTGAAACTGATCACGCAAGGTGTCTCTGATTTTTCGATAACCAGTCCTACACACTTGTTGCGTTTGCGTAACGATTGCCCCTTGGCACTTCATGCGATTATCTCAAGGAAAACGAAAGAGCCAAGCTTAGGATAAAACAACAGGAGAAAGCGGTGGCATTTGCTCCCAACAATTTTGTCCATCATCATAATTCGCTGATAAGATCTCCAGACATCAAGATCTTTGTACTGTTTCACACATTAGTGTTTAGAGTATCGTAAAATACTTAAAACTCTTGTAACTCTTTAAAAAAAGCAAAGTACTAAAAGAAGATAAAAATAAAATGCACACCAAAAGCTTGTTTTCCTTTTAAAGAACTTGATCGTTTTTGCATTGACATATGAGGTAACCGTCCGAGGATTCTTAAAAAGACTATTTGGTTGAAAGTCCGTAATTAACGAGGGACTTCATTACCACTCACATGTCTGAAACCCTCGATGCAATTACATAAAGGCTTCTTTCAGATGCAGGAATAGTGCTTATGCAACCGCTGGTTTCATTTCTCATGCACGCAAAGAGACACAATTTACAACAACGAGAAATATTCTGACAGATCAAATGCTTTAGAACGCTGAATGAAACAGCAAGTCGAAGAAAATTTGCATCTAATCGTGACTATAGCCAGCGACACTTTTACACGACAAAAACGTTTTCCACTTTCACGGTTTAGTGCAGAGAATTGCTATGGGTCATTCCAAAGATTTCTTGTATGTCGTTTGAATACTAAAAAACCTTTAAATCCGAGGTATTTTAGCCAATGATTGTCTCATTTTGATATATGATTAATAGTAGGATAAATAACTTTATAAATTGTAATATTATAAATCATATCAAACCATCAAGAATAAAAGTTACGGTCTGAGCAATTTTGTGATGGTTGAGATAGTTCAATTTATTTCTTAACAACAGGTTGAAGACCAGCTCATGCACTTCCGCAATGTCTTGTCGCATGGAATACGCAGCGTAATTATCTTTATTATTTTATTTCTCGAATCGTCCTAACGATCTCCGCCGACCTGTTATAAAATCGATAATTACGTTAATTGGCACTTCCCCTTGAAAAGAAAGAGCAGTTCAACAAGATGGCACGCGGATTTGTTACACTGCCACTCGCTTATCTAAACAGCAGGCTACTACTCAGTGTACCTTCCTTGAGAACGAAGGATGAGAACAAGTTTCATGGAATACATTTTACTTAACGAATTATTACGCCAATCTGATCCAATTTAGCTAATTGAGGCTAGCATAAGAGATTTTTTTGTCTCAATAATCTATAACTATGCCAATACTGCTTGCAATCTGTCAGTCAACATGTCTCATAGTCTGTAGTTTTGCACAGAGCATGTCTGATATACTTAAAGTAGATTATTATTTTTAATAATCATAAAAAAGAACACTTGACGAGGGAAATTTGTTCAATATAAATCTTTAAAGAAATACCGGACAACTTAAAACCCTCACGAAAAGAACTCCTTCGTGGCTGATTATTGCGTGATTGTGGTTAATTACTCTAAGCTGGAAACCGGTAAAATGATATAAAGCAACGATGCTTGTGGCGTTGATAATAAATTACGATCGCTCGTTTACTCTACTTGAAGAAAATTGGTCCAATAACTTTTTAACGGTCTGTTAGATGAGAGATTGCACTTCCGTTATCGTTCAAAAGATCCTCAAAGATAATAAAGCTCCTTGCGATCTCGATCGACATTACTGGATGCCAAATGATACGTGAAATATGAAAGGCATTCAGTGTACAGTTATCAAGTAGAGATTTCGCACTGATAATGGGAATCTAAGTTATTTCTAGTTTCAGATACAATATCTTTGATTATCTTTTGTAATTTGTAGTATTGAAAGTATATTGAAATATTACTGTGTAAGAATAGATATTGATAAGATAACAGCACTAGTTTCCAATACAATAATTCCAAAATGCTACTGAAAAGTTTTTCACAGCCCAAGAATGAAGAAAAATATCAAAAAGTTGCTTCGATTCAACGAATTTAATGGTATAAAGACATAAATGTTATTTTTACAGTCGCGATCTTAAGAAATTAAGAAATGCTATACGAATCCGATCTCATCGCGGGAGAGCGTGTTCCGACATCCGTGGACATTTACGCGAACACGTGCGCGAAAATTACACAGCATGTATGTAATATGTATATGTATATTGTATATAAATATATATATGTATATAAGCTCGGATGAAATCTACAGCTCGAGGCTTCGGCCTTCCTAAATTCCAGTATATCCCGTTACTCCACCTGTCCGGAAGCGCGGGGAAATTATTGTCCGCAGTTTCCATTCAAGGCACACCCCAGAAACGGACAAAATAAATGATTCCGCGTCATACATATAAAAGCCTTGAATGGACTTCGCGCGAGAGACTATAGGGCTGTTAAAAGTGCTAAACAAACGCGGAGCCTCGTCTTTATATTCAATTAGGCTATAAACGTTTTGATGCAGCTCTAATAAAGTCTTGATTCAATTGGAAATTGTTCTGTTATATGTACTTATATTATACGTACTTATATTATATGTATGTATATTATGTGTATATATATATATATATTATAGTTCTCAAAAGGTCTCTTAACAAGAGATCATGATTTTGGTTTGCCATAACCGAAACTAAAACTTTTAGCATACAAAATATCTCACAGGTTGTCCCATAAATAAAGGGATGGCGTGGAACAATGCAGTACAATAGTCCCTGAAACAATGGCGAACAAGAGAGAGAAAGAAAGAAAGTCCTGATAGAGAGGGCATAACAATGGAAATAATAACGATGTGTGTTAACAACGTATGTGCGTTAACGCATACGTTCAGTGAAAATGGGAGTGTCGTTTTGGTTTAATCGTTTCACAACGCGAAAAATGCAGATTGTTAGAGGAACTCTTATCAGGAAGTCAACTTGTTACTTAACTTTTACTAAAAGACTTACATTAAATCTGAACGGACAGCAATTTTTTACAGCAAAATTTACCCTCGAATTTACCAAATAGAGTAATAATAATCTCTTCAAGAAATTAGCATTTAAGAATACTCTAAAGTGCAAGTCTTTTTTTGTATCAGTTTGGAAATGTAGATCAAGGTTGAGTCGCCTTCATCACGAGAACTTAAGTAGAGTTTGTGTAACGTAAAATATCGTCCAGTTCAGAGTGCAGTAATTGATCTGCCGCACAAAGATATTGGATAACACTGTACGAGATTGAGTTATAGGAAATGACTTTGTCTCTCACACTTTCTTCCAAGAGCCGCCATCGTATCAACTTACGTTCAATTCGAATGACTAATAACTAATATAAAGCAACTAGCTTATTGGACTCTGCTACTGAATTTCCAATTAGTGTACCTGCTGGATGTCAATGATGGATACGCTTCCTTCATTCCAATTAAGGCTCTTTAGTTATAGTTGCACTTCATCGCAATTTTATCCACCTCGAAAAGCATTTGCATACAAATTGAGGCGATTCTGATACCCATCAACTCATCGTAATTTCACTTTAATAAAAAGTAAGCATTTTTACAAAATTTATTTTAACAAAATCGAAACATTGTTTGATTATTGATGCAACGCGATTATAGAATTTTGATTGTTAGAATGTAGAAAATAATTAGATATGTAGATTCATTTTGTTTTGTTTCTTTTTTTTTTTTTAAGTAAGAATTTACGATCTCTGAAGTTAGTATAAGACTGATTATTGTAGAGTAGTTTTAAAATAAATACAGAGCTTCGAGTGCGAAACGTTTGCCGTGGTGAGTCTAAGCCGTGTAAATTTAAAGGAAGTTGGACATCACGGTCGAGAATTCTCACTTCTTTTACCTTCGCGGTGGCTAGACATGAATCTACTCCAACTTCAACGAACCCGGGCTCGCTCAATCAACGAGGCGAATGACCGTCTGCTTCGCATTTCAATTCGCATTACACCAACCCATTGTAGTGTCAATTACAACAAATTCCTTTTCTCTTGTCAAATTGAGCAACAATTAATATAAAATGCCCTTTGGCAAACTATTTTGCTGATGCATTACAATTTCGTCACATTATTGCTACCAAAATTGACTCCAAGGATGTACTAACAATTCACGAGCTCATTTATCATCTACGAGTATGACGTTGTATGTTTAATAACTGATAGTAATTATAAATTTGTCCAATGTCTATACCTAATGAATAGGTTCGCCATAAATAATCTATACAGTCAAAAATTTCCTTTTGTTTGGAAATAACAAAACAAAAATAGAAGTTCAGCAATTTTATAAAAAAGTAGGTATGTACTCTCTAAAATTGAATCAGTGGAAGTTTACTGATTCTCAGTGACTCTTTTCTCACGATTTTAATCAGTGAAAATCCACTG
>JAUESH010000040.1:8623443-8638131 GCA_032275165.1 Synergus magnus
AGAGTCACTGAGAATCAGTGGAATTTGACTGGAAATCAGTGAAATTTCACTGATTTTTCACTGATTCAAGTTTAGAGGGTAAAGAAAAATGATAATTTGTTAAAAAGTTAAACACAGTCTTATCAAATCTTTGCAAATTCAAGAAATTCTACGCACTATGAGCCTACGTTACTTTTTCTCAATAAAATGTCGACGTAATAATATGCATTGGCCTCGACTTCGACTTACTAGTGACTAGTGATTATTATTTTTCGCAATAACTTTCCAACCTGTCTATCGACACATATCAATTCTGCAAGTTGTGTCGTGTACAACATTGATGTCTCAAACACGTGTCCCATTTATTCATAAATAAAAAAAATAAAGCCTCTTCTTTTGATATTCAATCAAATTAAAAAATTAAAGTTGCTTGATTGATATTGTAATAATTAAAGCTTCATGAACCAATTAATGCATAAGCAAACATTGACGTCAGGGAAGATGGTAAACAGAAATAAATTTCTAATCTCGTCTCACTTCTTGAGGCCTAGCTTATCTCGCTGCGGCTTATCAACTTATAATAAGAAAAAAATGTTTTCAACTGCAGTCATGAAGACGACTCATCGAACCGGTCTTGCATTGAAATACAACTTTCAAAAAGTGTACCGATGATAACGGTTGACATTGAAGTTTTACGTGACATGAAGACAGCCAGGTAATCCATGCCAATGTCATCGGTTCTTTGTCGGGAACCGTAAGGTATTTGACGCAATTATCACACGTGTTTCCGGCATGCTTTCTTTGCACGGAATGCCTAAAACATTGACATGATTCCTCTGTGCATCAATTTTATATGCGTGTAATATAATTAAAATAAAATTCTTTTTCAAGATGAATATTTTTTAACGTGAATATTTTTTGTTGCAGAAGCCGGGAGGAAAGACCATCTGCCATGGTTCTGACAGTGACAGAAGACACTCCGGCAGACATGTTGGCTGGAAGCATGGAGCTTCTGGTTCAGCTGCCAAGAGACAATAACGTCCAGACGCAGAGGGTCACAGTCCAAAGAAGGTAATTTGGTAAAAATTAAAATATAGTTTGAGCTCTCTATGTTCCACATTCGACGTTCAATATTATGGAATTTTTTCTTTCTTTGAATTTAAAGTCTTCTGGGAATGAAAATAATATTTACCCAGTATAGTTTTTTGGTTCCTTGCACGTGCTAATGATACATCCTCGAGTCTCTGCTCACCTTTCATTGTATTATCATCTTGCCCGTGTAATTACATCTGTGGCGGTCGCGGTTTTAACGCCTTCGAAAAAATGAGAACGACTTCCAATAAAGGTAACCATTCAAGCGTTCGATGGTAAACTGCTCGTACCATCGATCCCTTTTACGTAATCCCTCTCAACCACGACCCACAGTTGGTCCCGTTTGATATCAGCGCTTCGTCCTACTGAGCAATAAAATTAAACCTCCGTTCCAAAAACACATTCTTAATACCCACAATATCAATATAAGTAAATTCCATCCTCGACCACATTTATACAAGGATTGTATTTTGTGTAAAAATTAATTCTGTGACTGGGAAAAATTCATAATAGATTTTCCTTAAAATTATTTTAAAACTCTTAAAATTGTTTTAAACTGATTAAAAATAATTAGAATCGCTTATTTTGAATTCCAAGATTAAAGACATAAAAATTGCACACTAGAAAACCACGAAGGACTTATTTTTTCTGCAACACCTAGGTGGAAAAGATAATTATGCCATTATGGGCGCAGGAAGTAGGTTTGCGGCAAAACTTGTGGCAGCTAATTTTTCTAATTACTCGAGCAGTGAACCGAGTTTCACTCGGCTTGTCAAATGATTACAGTAATGTCTGAAAATTGTGCAGATTGTCAATGCTATTTAGAAAAATATGTTCCTCCTGTTTTCCACTTTCGCTTTTTCCGTTTACCTCCAAACGAGATGGAAATTAAAAGGCGTGTCTCATTCAAGAAATTATAGTGATAATAAAGATCACACGACTTTCTGTACATTATTGACGACAAATTAGACAAGCTGCATATCCTTGGAATTAAATCGCTTTCCATCGCCCCGGACATGAGAAATTTAATCGAGCGCAAAAAGAACCATTTTTCCTCAAATCGTTTCTTTTGCTATATTTTTTTGTTTAAACTTTCACACAAATGAGCTCTTTCTTCTGAAAGTTCGAGAAAATACCTTTATAACTTTTTTTTTCCTCTTTTTATACAATACTTTGCGATGGCGACCATGTGGAATTTTTTAAGGTCTTTTATGTAAATTTTTCAAGTTACTGAAATAAACAATCAAATATGTACATCAAATTTCTTTTCCAATAGAGAATTTGATAAAGGTAGGCCGGATGTTATAAAGGCAATAAAGAAATTGAAAATTTCTCTATCTAAATCAAAACAAATTATGCGGAAGGGATTGAAGCTTTTTGTCATAAACCAACATGCGGCGTAAAACCGTAAACCGGACCTCTGTCCACCGTTAAGAAACATTTCCACGGGAATCGAAGAAACAAATCAAATTCCCACTTCAGAAATGGAACGGTCGGTCTAACGGTCACGTTCTAAAGTGATGATAAAAAGCACCGTTTGACAAGCAAAAACTTTAAAAAATGACATGAAAAATTGTTTAAAAAGACTATAGGAAAGGTGAAAACACTAGATTACAATAAAATATTCTATCTACTCGGCACTTTCTGATTAAATAAACTCAATCTAAGATAAAATAAATGCTACTAATCAACTTACGAATTAGCTTCATGATAGTACCGAGGGAATAAAATTAGAAATGTGTAAATCATTGAGATGAATTTAATTATGCTGAAAGTTGAGTAAATACATATAATGTATAATAAAGTTAAGGAACTAAAGTATCTATATAAGTAGCACATATTCTCTATAAAGTAGATTTTACGGATATTGAAGTGTGTTTATGACAAAAATTAATTGGTATAAAGCTCAATAAATCAATGAAGCATCTAATGCTTTAGAAAAGAATTTAAATTAATTTTCTAACACCAAAGAGGTCAGGTCACATTAAAGTTGAGCACAAGTTCAGCAGGAGGCACGCATTCATTTGCAAATTAAGTTCAATCGGAATCATCTCTATTTGCCATCAATCATTCCTCATTTCACAATCAAGTTGAGGAGTGTCGAGTAATTCTAATCGAAAAGATGG
This sequence comes from Synergus magnus, assembly GCA_032275165.1. Lineage (NCBI taxonomy): Eukaryota > Metazoa > Arthropoda > Insecta > Hymenoptera > Cynipidae > Synergus > Synergus magnus. The sequence continues at coordinate 8,626,641 of JAUESH010000040.1, forward strand.
TTTAGAAACTGGGAACTGTTTTGAGTGGCAATTTATTTATTGGATCTGTCGAGATAATCAGCTTTTATATTAATTCAATTTAAACAATAAATGTAAAATCTTAAATATAATAATAAAGCAGTGCATAAAAACACTGTATAAAAGTTAAAGAGAGTAAGTGTGTGATAACTGTTCCCTCTCATTTACATTATCTTCTTAATTGCCAAGGAAAGAGAACAATTTATCCAGTTTTGCGAAAACCAGTAGAAATTAACCCAAATTTCAGCACTTTATATTTTCAGAATTTCTGTTTTAATTTATTAATTTTTACCCCTGAAGAAATAACCTTTGGTTTTTTATAGTGTGACTTTTTCTCGAAAGATATTACAGAATGTAAAGTTATTAAGTGGAAAGTCTTCATGCAAAGTGCAAAGGATGCTTTATATATATTTTATCGAAAGAATGCTTGTTTCGTCGATCTCTCCAACTGAAATTGACTCCGAGTTTGCCTGAGAGCTAAGAGGAAAAATAAATATATCTCGCGAAAGTCAGGATCTTTCTGATGAGATTAATGTCGTCAGAACGCTTCCCAAACTTACAAATTGATGTTAATCGCTCGAGTAAATGTCTTTAGAAATTATAAATAGAGATCTGTTCCAGTTTTCAAAAAAATCGACCATCCGTTGAACAAGTCTCTCTTTTTTTTAAGAAGAAATATTCTAGGACAAATATTTTAACACAAAAATCAGTTGAAAATTAATCAAATTTTTAACATAAAACTTTATTTCCAGTACGCCAATGATGGACCTTCTTGTACAGATCGCTACAGCTCATAAATTAGCTGCTTCCAGTTATACCCTACAGGCTATTGGCGAACGGGGTTTGGTTCTACCTCATCAACCTAATACTCCGATCGGTGCATTGGATGCTCTTCAGGTACATTTCAATAACTAGGAAATCCTTATTACAAAGAATCAGATCGCATGTTTCTCCTTCGAATTCCTAAGAAATATTCTACTTATCTTTATAAGAAAACCGTTCCAATGAGAGCTGCTTTTCAAGAAATAACTGAATTCCTGATCACACCTACTGATAATAATAATCTTTGAATAAGCCTTTTCAATCCATCTTACAAAATTTTTATCATCATCAGCATGATAATCATTAACGACCGTTAAAAAGTTGGTAAGATGATAAATGGAAATGCGAAAGCTTGAAACAAAAGCAAGGTGCAATGAACTTTTATTTATGAATTTACAACGGAAATGCCAAAGAATCAAACACTGCTATAATTTCTGGATTCTAAAGACTTGTTCCTGAAAGACCACTGAATTGAGAAATTAGATAACTAGAACCAATAATTTTTTCAATCAGAACAAAACTCAGAAGACTAGCATCGAGTGAATCGATTATTTGTTTCCCGTTTTATTGCAAAGACGATATTAAAATGCTCACGCACTGATGAACTTCCGAGTTGTTTCCCTGTCATTAAAGTTGTCATCACTGTTATCATTGGCATCATTTGCAGTCCTCATTTCAAGAAAAAGAAAATCAAAATAAATTATTTGTTAGTGGTCAGTAAAGGAAGATTACTCAAGAAGGATTGACTCGGCAATTTCAAAATTGACACTCTCTTTCCATCTGCAGGTTAAATTGCTTCCCAAGCAAGGGACCTTTTTACCCCGCAAAACGAGACAAGCAAACCAACCATTTGAGACGACGTTTCGATTACAGGTGAGAGCAATCAAAACTCTTTCTTCAACTCTCAATACCGAAACTTCATTCGCAAAAAATTACACCGCTTAAGTTTATGCATCCAAAAAAAGGAAATTGAACAGAATCATTTGTAAAAAAGGGTGTTAAAGCGTTACGTCTCGTTTGTTGCGTCATGTTTTTATTGACCGCGTTGGTTTTTCTTTTTTACTGGATGTGATTCTACTGTTTTTTTTTATTGTCTCCGATCTTTCCTTCTTGCACAATGTCATCATTTGTACTTTTTACATCAACTATCTTGGAAAAATTATGATTTTATGACTCTCGTTCTGCCAGTTTTATAACTTTAGCTATCTGTCGAATTAATGACAAATGACACAATTATTTTTGCCGACTTTTCAGGTTCATCTGCCAAGAAATCAGTTGTACGTGTCGAGAGTGAGTCCAAAAATGAATCTAGGAGATATTCTCGACGAAGTGTGTCGCGAGAAGAACCTGGATGTCAAAAAGTATGAGCTTCGTCATCCTGGTGAGTTTCAGACATTAGAAAAGTAAAATGTAATGATTCGCTCGACCGTCGATTATTTCATCTGAAACCACACAACCACAAATATTCCCCAAGGATATTAAGAACGATTGCTCAGAAATCATAGTGTGATATATCGCTTTGACGCGTTCCTCTCTCTTCCAACGTAAGGCAATTATAAACAATAAAGGGCATAAATAGTTATTTTATTTGCTCTTTTTATATGAGCAATTATTTATCATGACCCTCTGTAATATATTAAGAAATTTCTCGAAAAATACGGGTAAATATCGATCAATAATCACAAATTACTTTATTGCACTGTAATAAGTTGCCAAGTTTGGTATTCATTTTCATCTAATTGTAGAGAATTGCTCTGGACCATAATTCAAATTTAATGCAAAAGTAACGTGTGGCGAATGTATGATCGAGTCAGATCGGAAATCATCCAATTTGCGGTCTCCCTAGTCATTCGACTGCAAATCACCGAGTCCTCTGAATTCCCCTATCTTTCATGAAATAATAACTCAATCAAGTATTAAATCTTTCAATTCTTTATATGAGTCAATGTGAGGTTATTCAATTGCTAAAATTTTATTTCAAATTGAAATTGTTGGTCTTACATTTTAAGGGTAAATGATACACTATGACGTCACTATTTATCGACCGTATCATATATATTTTCTCCAGCTTCTTATTTTTAAACTAAAGAAGATATCTCGCTGCAATTTTTGGAAATGACAGAAAATATATCAATGCTTGGCGGTATTTTCTTTAAATACTGCAATTTTAATTAATATATGTGATACTGTCGGTAAATAGATGTTAACTTTAAACATGGATTTAACCAATCAAGTCAGGGTTACATTTCTCGAGGCCTTCATAAATAAATAAATATAGCACCTTGATGACTAAACAAAGCGGATATCATAGACGATTTGATAAGTTTTATTCAAAAGCACGTAGCAAATAATGTTCTACTAATGACATATTGCTTTCTTGTATCGTGTGTAAAATAGTAAAAATTCCGAAATAGGACTTTCACCCTGGGAAGGGAAGACTTTTTCCCATTAGATGGATTTGGTACCGAGTAAAACCACCGGATTTAGATGATGCCTTTCGCAAGTGACGGCACTCGTATTCCGCAACGAGGTCTATAATGCAACTCGTAAGGCGAAATTGCATACCTGCGTACGAGTACGTGATTGCGCCACAACAGGGCAACTCACGTAATTAGAGAATAAATTGAGGATCCTGTGCTAAAAACAAAAAATCAGAGAAATCTCGCAGGGCGGAGCGAATGAACCCTAATTATTAGGGCAGGAGCTAAGAACATAATTTGCATTGTCAGAGATTTATTTCTCCTCACAATACAATTTTGAAATTCCTACTTTGCCTACTTTCACGCATTTACTTCAAAATTAAATTCCATGGTGCTGAACAAAGCTTTATTCAAGTCTGTGATTCTGTGGTGTTTCCCTGTAGTAATTTCTCTGTAAAACAAGCTGGTCTCATTTCTTTGAGTCGGTCACACGTTACAGTCGTGAGGCTTCAGAAGCCCATGAATTATGTACGCATTCGAGACGAAATCCGATTTTCTTGAAATTTTGCTTCGCTAGCTAGCTTATGCCAATGAAATACAGTGATTATGAAAATTCGAATTCAAGAATGAAAATAAACTTGACTAAGCGCTCTATCTCTTTTTCAGCAAATCTCGAAGAAACTTTGGACCTTTCTCTCTCTCTCCAGGATTATCACCTTCAAGAAGTGACTCTTTATGCCAAACAGGGAAGAACCTTAGGCTCAGCTTTGAGTTCTCAGGATATAATGGCCCTCCAAAAACAAGAAGAAAGAAGGAGACAACAAGCAAAGCAAAGTGTTTTTGGTTTCATGTTTAAAAAATCAAAGGAAAGTTCCTTAAGCACTGACAGTTTGGGAGGACGTAGCGTTTCACCTGCTAGGAGTGACGAGACAGGAAGAAGCACAAGTCCAATGGCACCACCTCCAAGACCACTACGCAAAAGAAGACCAGCTCCCAAACCACCAGTTTCCACTTCGATGAATGAAGAGAGCAACGAAAATTCAAAAGAAAAGATGGTTATTAGTCACAGTCGGAATAGCAGTGACAGTTCTGGCTATCATGAAGCTTCAGTTCTCAGCGACAATCCAGATTCTGCTGGTCGGATGCCTGAAACTCTTCCAAGAAGAGGAAAAACGTTGGAAACTCCTAGGAAACTTGCTCAAACCTCCCAGGCTAGCAAAAGTTTAGGAAACTTGGCTCTTGCTTCTGGAGGACTAAGTCACGGAGTTAGCACCACTTCTTTGAGTTCCACTGGTAAGATAATTTTTTTTAAATTTCTTTTGTCCCTGTTATAAACCTCTAATTAAAATTAATGCATGAAAAATTGATTTTTTCTTGCTCCCAGAGTCCAATTCAAGTAAGTGTTTCCTTCAAATTTCCTACTTCCCATATAAAATCTCACCTAAATCTCTGATTCCAGGTCAGCGGAAGAAGAGGGCAGCGCCTGCTCCTCCGATAGCAAGACTGCCTTCCGCTTTATCCACTCAAGGCCTCGAACGAATTGTAGATTCAGAAGAATCTCTCACATCTGATATGGAACATTCGAAACCCTCTTCCGACATCGGAGCCTCTTCGAAAGCCAACTCTGACATCGGGGTCCATTGCAAATCAAATTCCGACATCGGTGCTTCCACCACAACAAAACAGATGATCGAACCTGTTTCCAGTTCCAGATCTACAATCAAATCCGAGGAGCAAAACGTCAGGCCAGCTCTCAAAACTTCCGACTCCGCTGATTCTAAATCAGAGAGTGAAATTCAGGCTCCGGAAACTTTATCCAAAGAGGATGTGACTCTTTCGAAACCAGTTTCAGACAAGGAATCTATAGTAGCGTGTGCAAACGAACCTGTAGTTGCCAACGCTAAAGTAGTAAAGAGAGGTAAGCTAGTTCACAATCCCAGTAGCCTAGACAATAATCAACCTTCTTACAGCTTTATTTCCCAAAATTCTTTCGAAAATATGCCAGAGGTCGATACGAGTAAAGAAAATAAAGCCCAATTCATTCGCAGTTCTGTTCGAAAGAGTATGTTCAAATTAGAAAAGTGCAAGTTGCAATCTAAAATCGAACAATGTCGTTCTAAATGTGAAGCTTCTGAAGTTTCCGAATTTCCAGATTCTGCATTAGAAACATCTAAAGCTTCCAAAAAAAATATCGGATTGGTGAAACCGATTCTCGGAAGTGGATCTTATCGACACGTAAAAACAAATGCAAACAAGAAACTACAAAAATCTCAAAGTTTTGTAAACTACGACAGAGTTCAGAAGCTAAAGGTCGAAGAAAATAGTTATCCAGGAAATATAAGCCAGAATAACCCAGTTCTTGAATCCCATTTTGATGACATTGAAGGAAAACCTCCCTTGAAATCCCACGATAGAAAATTCTCTCGGCAAAAGCTTGTGAAAATCCCAACAATTTCTCACCTCGACGACATTGAAACACATCTGGAAAATTTGCCAGAGTGTGGAATCTTGGAAAGCAGATTCAGTCCCACGAAATCTCATGCTGGGAGTTATATCTGTGAGGAAAAATGTCGAACGAGACATTTGAAACATAGTGTCAGTTTCCAGGGTTCTAGACTCAAAGATACAAAAATTGTCAACAGTTTTGAGACAAGCCAGAATTCAATTTCTAGAAGCTTTTCTTCCAGATGTAAATCGGATTCTAAAACTTGGGAATTTGTTCCAAAATTAGGAGCTTACAATCTAACGAGTTGTTACAATAATCCAATTATTTCTGCAAACGAGAGAAATTTTTATTTTGATGATGATACGATGGATTCAATGGATTGTGAGGCTGACTTGTCACCTCCACCTCTGAGCAAATTGCAGATTTTTGCTATTTCCACAAAACCTGAAGACATTCAGGTTGGACCTATGGATTCGATACCAAGCAATATTGACCAACTACCTTCTCTGCCGATTATCAATAATGTCAAGGTCGAGGTTGAGAAGAAGTTGAGTATTTTGGAGCCTCCTCCACCGGGTCTAGTCAGCCGAGAAGAGTCCAATAAAAATTGGAACCAGTTTCTGCTTAATTTAAATTCTATTCTGGAAAATAGAGACGAGGAATTCGTTTAGGATTCAATTACTCGTATCGTACTGAAAGTATATTTACGAAAGAATGCTCAATTAGATTTCATTTTAATAGAAGAAATTGTTCCAATTAAAATATTCTCCAAAGTACTTTTGAGTCTCATCTTTAAATTCCTCTATATATACATATTTCGCTAAAATATTCACTGCTTGCCAAAATGTATTTGAAAACTTGCACTTAGTATGCTTTGAGAATCAAATTTACTTCGCACTCAGCACTAATTCACATCTCACATTTATTTTCTAATTTATTTTGGTGGTGGTTTTTGTTTCCATAAAATCAGTCGGAGAACATTTGCCAATACCCAAGCCTCGTAAGCTTGTTGGTTCGATCATCGTAGAGCCAGTGCTTCCCAGGCTACCAAAACGCAAAGCTCCCTCTCCGTTGCCTAAAGATCAACGCTTGTCTCAAACAGTTTTTGATTTCGGAAAGAGCTTGGATGAAGTTTCTGAAAATTCTCAAACTCCTGAAATTAAATTGCTGTCAGGAAAGCAATTAGATAATTCAATAAAAGCTCAGGATGTGAAATTAACTACGAGTACTAAAAATCAAGAAACTGTGAAAGTAGAGTCAGAAAAATCTGTGGAATCCAAGAAAGTTGATATCCTTGAAATGCAGACGAACACTCAAATCGAAAATCCACAAAGCGAAATGTTATGCAAAGATATGAACGTTCATGAATCAAAAGATAATGGCTTTGGTGAGGTAATCACGACCAACTCATTCGGCGAACAAATTCCAGACGATAATTCAACACCTGTTAAAGAGTCAAACGACTCTGACTTGGGAAGAAGGTCTTGTAAAATTATATCTACAATTCCAAAGTGCGACCATTTTGATGGTATCGGATTAGGATCAGACAATTACGAAATTTCTAATCAGTACTCGAATTACTCTCTAAACAAATCGGAAAAGGTAAATATTAGTTCAAATAAACAACTTGTGAAAGACGAAAATGATGGCAAATCTGGAGAGAGTTTGAAAACTTGGAACTCGTTGGAACAGGACCAGCAGTTTATTAAACGTGCAAAAATATTCAGGAGTCAATCGGAGTTGAGCAACTTTGAGATAAACACACCTGAGAGACATGGAAGGCATCTGACATCTCATGCTGAAGACTTTATGTGTGCTCTCAACACAAACTTGTCGACTAATATTCCTGATTTATCTGCGACCTCGAGCCAATCCGATAAGATTGGAGCTGACAAATTTTCCACTGGCAAGAAAGAAGAACCAGAATTTCAATTTTCTGACAGCAAAGTGGATTGTCAAAGGATTTCGGTGGAGTTAAAAGAGAAGAAAGTGGAAGTTTCAAGGAACTCAGGTGCATGTCGCTGCTTTACTAACAATAATTTTATGTGATTGAGACGTTGATGAAAATAGTTTTCATAAGTAAATGAATGATTTATTTAAAAAAAAAAACCTCAGCTTAATCTTGATCTAAATTATTCAGTAATATTCATATTTGGTCTTAATAAATACATTTTTATTGACGTTTCAATAAATCTGCTATCAATGTGATTCATTTTCATATCAGAGGAAAGTCGTTATTACGAAAGGTATTTCAAATGAGTATTTGAGTTTAAAGATTAAGCCAACAGTGCACTTGTTAACTTCAATGAGTTAAATTTACATCACAAAATTGAAGCAGAATCACTACTTGAATTAAACATCTATTTATAGGATTGTATTACGATTTTTTTAAATAGATATTGGCATATTTTTATTATTTTTGGTGATGGTCAATATTAGCACGCAGTTTAATAAAAGCACGTTATTTTGCACAAAAGTAGAAGAATTTTACATATTTGATATGGTCTTAATAAATATCCACATAATAATAAATATTTTAACTCTAATTTTTAGTTATTCCTGTGAGATAATTATTTACAATTTGTTCATTCCAATCTAGATTCTGAGCCCAGACTCTCGGAGACGGACATCTTATTAAGAAAGGTATCAGACACTCTATCGAGTGCCCTTCCACCAACTCCTCCACCTACGCCCTTGGAAAGCTTGGAAGACTCGTCAAAGTACTCAGAAATCCAAGGAAAGGACTTCAAGAAACTCGAAACTGCAGTGCCACAGAAGGTACAAAAAGTGGAAGAGTGCCTCTTCGAAAGAAAGCAAGTTGTCAACAAAAATCTAGCCTTGGAAAATTCGACTTCCGAAGCCAATTCACCTGATGCAACAGTCAACTCACAACAGGACACTTCAGACTACGTTTCTGCCTCTGGCGAAGACTTATCCCTACCAGATTGGGAATATCAACTTCCAGCACCTCCAAGTGCTTTCCGAGACGTCGAAACTTCAACTTATGGTGGTTTAGACACTATAACTTTGAAATCTGTTGATGCTTTTAAAGAACCAGTTACCATGGATCAAACAGACTTCACCGGAAGGCTAGAGACAAAGTCGAATGTATCAGAAGTTAAATTAGCCAAAGCAGAATCAGATTTTAGAGCAGAGAAGTCTCAACAAAAGAAACCAAGCAGGCAGATTTCCCTAGAAAGTTACAAAGCTGAAGTCAATTTAGAATTAAAGAGGGAAATAATTTCTGAATTGGAAAGTAAGATTGAAACGAGGTCTCAGCAGTCTAATAGCAAAGCTGACTTTGATGCTAGAAGAGCCTCTGAAGAAGCGTCGACACCTAATATTGCTCCAGTGGATAACACTTTGTCTAATTTTAAAATTACAACCTACTCGAGACAGAAGAGTGTGAATATTTTTGATGAATTGGAAGAAGGTAATGTTCCAATTGTGAAAAATTCGAATAACAGAGTCAAGACATCTGCTACATTGGCTCGAAGTCAAACATTGTCAGAGGGAGTGAAGGAAATTCGACCTCAGATTTCACGGGAATATTCTGAGGATCTGCCAACGAAAGGGTTTATTAAGAGAGCTCAAAGCGTCGAAAGAGTTGCTCCTTCTGATTTGGAACTGAGCGGGTCTGAACATCTGGTGAATTTACAAGGGAATTTAAATCGGAGACAGTCGCTGAAAAATGATGTTGAGAAACCGGTGACGGTTTATAGATCCAAGAGTTACATCACACTTGCTAGTAATGAAAAATATAATAAGGGATTGATTAAAGAAGAGGAAAATGGAAGTGAAGTTTCGAGGGATGCAGTTGATGAGGGTTTTGTTAAAAAAGCAACCAGCATTACAAATTTGAATCAAGAGATGCCAAGAAGCAACGAAAAGTTCTCGCAGTGGAGGGATAATATTTTGAAGCGGCAAGAGGAACCGACCAAAGAAAAACAGTTGCAATCTTTACAGGTGAGGAGAATAGACTTTAATCATATTTCTAGTCTTTGAATAGTGAATGTAGATGAATAGTAATTACTAAAGTAATATTTTGTATGTTTTCAGGTACTTAAGAGCATTTTGCCGCAGTTGAAAAATGCTCAACAGGCGGAAGAAAGTGTTCGCAAAAACACCATTGAGAACCAACCCATCCCAGAAAAGAAGTAAGCAAATGAAAATAAAACAAAGAAATACCTGTCGAAATAATAAATTGCTAATAAAACACATCCCTGTTTCAGATCAGAAAGTGTGTCTGAAGGATATTCAATGGATTCCAAAATCGTTTCAACGACGAGTGAAGTTCAACGAAGACCAGAATCCAAGACTCGAAAAGCGAATCCGGAAAAGCGCTACACATACTCTGGACCACCTGCAGTCAGTTTGGGAAGCTGGTCAGAAAGACCCTGCGTCAACGTCCAAATAAAAATGGACACTGACTACAAGTTCGGAAAAAGCAACATCTCTGGTTCCAAAACTGTAGTAAACCTCAACGGCTCCAGGAACGAAGGAGACTTGAATGGTCAAGAATCTTCCAAAACTCTGCCAAAGAATGTAGTGAACGGTTCAATCGAAAGGGATGAAAAGCCAGAACCTAAAGAATCCAGCGACTTCACCAAGAAAATAGTTCCGCACACAACAGCCGCAGGATTCAAAAAACCTGTCCTAAGTAAAATTATTTTCAGTGATTCCAATACCGAAGTGAAACCCATCGTCACTAGCGTAGAACTCAAGAAAGTTGAAAAACATGAAATCTCCCAGGAAGTCGAATCAAAAGCGATGAATTTTGAAGAACTCACTAAGACCTTTGGTCAAGAAGTTCGCCTCAGAACGAAACCGAAACCCTTAAATCAAAATCGCCATTCGGAATACTTCGGGAGGAACCCAGAAGTTGTAAATAGTCTTGTGAATGGTGGCACCAAACAAAACCAAAATGGTTTTCAAGAGTCGAGCATTGTCACATCAAATGAAACGCAAAATACTCCAGTCAAAAAGTACACTTCTGTGGTGGGTATCAACTCTCAGAACAACCACTTTCGATTTTCAAATGGACAAGTGCCGAAGAACAATGTTACTTCGATGAGGATTAACGGCCCGGTGCCAGTTGTGAAAGGGTTTAATGTCCAGCCATCTCAAATTCAGTCAAAGGTCACCACTGTCACTGTCAAGCAGAACGAATTGATTGTTGATTCTTCAAGGAAAGACTCGCGGATACCAAAACCTCCTACGATGCCCATAATCACTGGAGTGACCTTGAAAAGTGCCAATGCAAGACCAAAATCCATGCCTGTCAATGGAGATCCTAGGGATCAGTTGTTGGAATCGATTAGGAATTTTGGTGGTCGTGATAAGTTGAGGAATGTAAGTATTTTTTATTCTTTGCAGGCTTCACAGAACAAAAAGCTCTATAAACAGGCGAAATATGGTGATTTTTTCTCGAAAATAGGGGAATAAATTCTTTGGAATAAAATTAATACAGATAGTATATTGAATTCAATTTGAAATATTAAAAAAAAATTTTAATTTCAAACAAAAGAATGGATTTTCAACTAAAAACGTAATTGTTGAGTGATCAAAAAAATAGGAGAAAGACTGTGAAGCCTGTTTTTATAATACAAAAAGTTTAGCGAAAGAGAAAAATTATTATTCGAAAAAAAGAAAACTTAACTAAAACGATTTCTGTTTCAGGCTGCCGAGAGGTACTAAATTTCCTCGAACGTGTAAAAATATTCTAAAAGCGAAAGCTCAGTCATAATGATACAGTAGTGTTAAATAATTAAGATTAATCGTGTAA
>JAUESH010000040.1:8647380-8659294 GCA_032275165.1 Synergus magnus
AAGTAGTAAGTTCAACTAGTAAAAAATTAACCCGTAAAATATAGTTATTTTTATGAACCCAATTTTTTCGGTGCAGTGTATAAATTAAATAACTACTCTCTTAATCTGAATTAGTGAAAAAAGTGGAATGAAATATAATGAAATGACGAAGAAGTCGTCCACTAATTTAACTAATAAGAATTTCTACTAATAATTAATAGAAATCTACTAACTTAGTTTGTAGAAATAGAATAAATAGTTTCGTCATCCCCTGGTTTTCCGGATCGAAAAATTCAGGCTTTCGATGCTCAAAACTTTTTATTTAAAATATTCCAAATAACTTCGTCAACGTACAATTAGAAATTGTAACAATTTGTAGTATTTTAAATATAAATTGTGCTATATGTCAATGAATTAAAATATACCTACAGCAGCTTGCGAAAAGAAAGTGTTTCGAATTTAACTTTTATTTTAGTTGTCTATTTTCCGTTATAAATACTCAAACCTAAATTCCCATTTCATTTTTTAAATGAATTGGAAATACTCCGTTCCCCTTTTATTTTACTAATAAGTCGAAGAATAAGGATTAATAGATTGAGTGATATTTTAAATGCTTAATTAATCAATTACCGAATTTATAATCACAAACTGTTGATGTCAAGTTCACTAAAAAATTAAATGAATTATATTAATTATTGTTTTCCGTGACTTTTTCCACTAATAATTACTTTTTGATTAATAATGTTAACTAATTTTAGAAAAAAAAAAATCAGCCATAATTTTTCTAATAATTACCTAAATTTAACTAATCCAAATTGAGAGAGTGCTATTTAAATCTCAATTAGTTCAAAGTGACTAATTGAGAATCAACTTTCTGCTTTTCAACAAAAATTTTTCAAATAATTCAAAAATTGAAAGCAGAAAATGTTTTTTAATTCAAATAATTTTTTTATTTTCAAGGAGTCTGTAAAAAGTAAACTTTGTTCTAGACGTGGATTTCTAAATTTGCTTTTTCCGATCCACCCTAATAAGAAGATTTACTGCCACAAACGATACAGAAATAAATAATCCATTTTCCGATTTTCTCTGACTTGAACGGTTCATCGGTTAAGCAACTTGAAAACGAGATTACGGGGCAATGACAGATCAAAGTGGATGATTCTTAATGGCGAGTTTTTGAGATTGTATTTGGATCAAGCACGCGCCGGCGGTGTGTGGCTCCCTAAAATTAGCCACAGTGACATATTGAATGAGCGTTACATCGATGGCCCAGGACCCCCCAATCCACCCTTTGGTACAAAGCGGGGCACCCTGGGAAAATCAACTGACGTGTAACTAACTGGTGTATCATTATTTCTAACACGTATGTTTATATCGTCTCGGTCACGCGGGAGTGTAAAACTGTAAAGCCAATTTTCTAATGGACATAATCACGATGGATAGATGGGTTCACATTCTTTTTTTTTATATCCACCCTCAACAATGGTAAGAGAGTTGGCCAATCAAGTCAGACTTTTTTTCTATAAGAATCGACAATGCTGTCCACATTTCTCACTAAAAACTGCCAGTTATATGATTCTTTATTGGCATGCAGAGCTAGAAAAGACTCAATTCATCCGTCGAAAATTTCATTCGTGACAATCGTTTAAAAAGCTATAATAGAACAATTTTGAAAAAATCTTTTATTTTAGTTCACAAGACTGAAAATTCAATTTTTAAGACATTAAAATGGTGTAATCAAACAATTTTTTAAATATATATTATTCTAAAGAATCTCATTTTTAATTCCTTCAATTATTTAAGGGCATATGTTTCTTGCCATAAGAGAAAATTTAGTTTCGCCAACTTTATGTTTGCAATAATAAATATTTTTCACTAACGCTAGGCCATTTACCTCCGTCTGTACGAAACGGAGGTAAATGAACTAGTTTTAGCAAAAAATATTTATCATTGCGAGCCACAGTAACACACATTGACGAAAATGAGTCTCATACATTTTTTTTTAATTAACAAAATTAAGATTTTTGAGTGGGGGAATTTTGAAAGCCACCCTTATTTGATCAAACATCCGAAATTACGAAGATAAAGGCCTTTATACATTTTTTAAAATTAAATATTTTGTAAAATAAACTTATTAAACAACAAGATTTTTAAATGCGGTAAAAACTTCTGTAAGAAATTTCAAAACTTTGAAAAAAAAGGGTGGATTTAAAAGTTCTTTCCGGAATTTCTTACTCTACTCAAAAATTTTGTTATTTAATAAAGTTATTTTACCATATTTAAAATTTTTTTAAATTGTATTGCTTTCGTTTTCATAATTTTGTGTTGGTATTTTCACGGTGTAGTTTCACCCTCTAAAAGAAAATATTTGTTAAAATTTTTAAATTTAAATCCATTCAAATTTCCGAATTTCAGAATCTCAGAACCTTCAGAACTTTTAGAACTTTAAGTACATCACAGAAGTGTTAATAAACCTAAATATTTCTCGAAAATCTCATTTTCCGACTTAAGAGATATTTTTGGACTAAAGTTATTTCAGAATATCATTTTTTAAAGGAATAAGATTCTAAACTCGATTTTCTCGACTACCCTAGTTATGCAACCTCTGTAAAGACAGCCAAACAAACTGTTGGCCACCAAACCTATTTACAACACGTGTCTTTGCACGTTGAATCACAAATATCCGCCCTTGCGAATTGAGGGATTTTTCTGTACTGTAGAACAAGAGAAAGACAGAAATAGAGTAACAGAGAGTGGTTCTTGGGTACAAAGGACCACACGCCTTGACACGTGACTGTCTGGTTTTGCGATTCTATTGGGGTAGGTGGAAAGTGCTAGAAAGCACGAAGATACAAAAGTATTCTCTATTTGCCTCTCTTTTTCTCTCAATTGGCCTCAGCTTAGTGCTGCATCATTGCTCGAGTAATTTGTGGTAAACGTCAACTGCATTGCTCTGCATATTTCACTGGTGCAGTTTTCTCAAAGCGCACTCATCTCGAAAGAATGGATTAAGAACATTCGACTCAAAAGTCCGGTCTAGAAGTTTATGGCGTTGATACAACACCTTCCAAATTAAAAAAAAAGAATATGTCTTCGAAAATTTTGAAAATGAACGTAACATTTTTTTCCAATTCCATTTTATGTAGAAATAATATTCAATCAAACAATATTTCATCATTGTTTCTAGTTTAAGAAGCAGTCAATATACAATTTCGTTCATTTGAACGTTCAGAACTTTAAGTACATGCTAGTATTTAGAAATGAATTTAATTCCAGGTGAAGATTTACTTACACCTCCACAGAAAAATGTCGGACTTAATAGAAGTCGTTTCAGAATGGGAACCAAAATTAAGTGATGCCGAAAGCAGCATATCGAAATCAAAGGATCATCGTTCAGAGATGGCAAACATTAAGCAAAATCATAATCTACAATACAAGTTAGGGGCCATCCATAAATTACGTAACACTTTTTTTGGCAATTTCGGACCCCCAACCCTATGTAACAGGTTGTAACAAACTAGTTCAGACCCTCCGTCTAAACTATTACGTAATTTTCTCTAATAAAATATTCATTTTTAGCACATAATAACACCACCGTAGTGCGCCCAATTCAAACACTATACAATAAACAATAAATATATACAATGTTCATTTGTTCAAAATATTATGTAACAGTGTTGATTTACCTCCTCTCCCCTCTCCTCATGTTACATCGTAACATTTTCTCGACCTTCCCCCCCCTCAAAAGCTGTTACGTAATTTATGGATGGCCCCTTAGTAATCTGAACATAATAACGAAACTTTGATTCTTTTATTCTCATCTTTTGAATAAATATGTTACAGAAACAAGACTTTCATTCCGAAAACAGTTTTCGAGCACAAAGCGATGCAGAGACCATCGGGACTCGCTTTCGATTTTTCAAGAGATTATTTGTACGTTGCTTGTCCAGGAATTAAGGCAAAAGTTATTGTTTTGGACAAAAAATTTAAACTTTTGAGAAGATTTCACCACTCGGATATGATATCACCCCAGAGGGTTGCTTATCTTGAAGAAACTGAGGAAATTTTCGTAACAGGTACGCCATTGAATTTCCCGCGTGGAATATAGAAATTTATTGAAATAGAAAATAGTTAAAAATAGTTAAATTCAATTTGTTTCATTTTCAGACAAATGGAAGCATTGTATCTTTGTGTTTAATCGCAAAGGTGAATTTCTGAGACGAATGTGTAGCAAGGGTCAAGAAGAAGGGCAATTACGAAGTCCTGAAGGAATTTCGATTCATCCCAAAGAGAAATTACTTTATGTTGCTGATTCAGGAAATGATAGAATCGTAATTCTCGATTCAGATGGATCATATCAAGGAAGTATTGGTGCTACAGAAACTTCAGCGACCACAGTGAATAAAAGTGGAAAAGCAGTCAGTATTTCCGTGAATCATCTCAACCAGCCGACGGACGTCGCTGTAACTTTATCAGAAGTAGTCGTTGCTGATAGTGGAAATCACAAAATTAAGGTAGACAAAATTCTGGATATCGTTATTTAATTATGATTCGTCATATCTAATTGAATTTCAATGTTTTCGGATAAAATGAGCGTTTTTAACGAAGACAAGAAAACTGCTTAAAAAATAGATTTCTTTGAATTCAATCAACTTTTTTCTAAGTATCTATATAATAAATTATTACTATAAAATAATTTAATTTTTCTATCATTCCTTTTCAGATTTTCAATCACAAGGGTCAACTTTTGCATTCAATTGGAGGCTCTGGGATCATGAGAGGCTTTTTCAGGTTTGAAAAATTTAATAATAAAATTATTACAACAGAAAGTTTTCCAATCCGTCAAAGAATTCCAGCAAAAATTCTAATCAAGGTTGAAAAACGCCAAAAGCGTTTGAAAAAATGAATAAAGCATTTGTCAATTTATCTTTTGTTTCAGAACACCGGAAGTGGTAAACATTGACAGTAGAGGCAACATCATAGTAGGTGATTCTGGAAATGGACGAGTTCAGATTTTTTCTCGCCAGGGCGAATTGTTAAAAGCTTTTGGTGGAAAGGGAAGTAAAACTGGCCAATTTGGTTGGATATCGGGTTTGGTAATAAAACCAAATTTGGAGATTATCGTAGCCGATAGTAAAAACAATACTCTACAAATACTATAAACGAATCAATCAGAATGCATAAATACGAATGTATATTTTTGTTAGCAAATCGGCTCTAATAATAAGTGTGGTGGTAAAATAAATATAATTCAATAAACCAAAACTGTTTCCTTGCAGAAATATTCAGTCTTTAGTTGGGCATTAATTTTTGTCATTTTTAGCTATGAATTCAGATTGAAAAATACCTTAAGTTTTTACGGTGTGGTCGCAAAATTCAATTGATCAATTGATTTTTAAAAAAGTGAATACATTTTCAATAATGCGCTAAAAGTAAAAAAGTGAAACAAGCCAGGACATGTGGACGACACTGTTTTTACTCATCAAGAAGTCTCTTAAAAATTCGGATGTTCCTCAACTAGAGGATGTTTGTTTTTCCCAACCACAGATCGATCCAAATATCAAACAGATTTTCGGTAAACCGTGTCCGACCACTCGTGTAACCTCGTGAGCATATTTGACCAATAAATAATTTAGCAAACAAATTGATCCCCGAGGACTATAAACAGATACTTAAAGGCACGCGTACGGACCGTCTCCTCGGGCGGAATAGAAATAGTCCGTGGTCAATGATGATTTCGTGTGGAGATGAGAGAAATCAGGGCAATATTAAATCAATGGTGAAAGAGACCCCTACTGTGAGAACCGAAAGGGGGCCCGCGGCGTGAAATCTCTATTATAGGGGTTAGTTGGTACCCCTGTTATAGCGCCGAAGAACTGGTGCTGACAGGGGTCCGCCTTAGTCGGGACCCTCCGAAATAATGTAATCGCGAATTAAATGTTTGCACGGAAATCGAGCATGCCCTGAAAACCACCTAAAGTCGAGGATCGTGCACTCAAAGGGGTTTAATTAACTTGAATAATTAGCAAAGCAATATTTTTAAACTCAATTAAAGCATTAGTTAATTTATAAATAATACGTATAAATAATACAGCTCTGAGCTCTCAGATCGTGGATGAAATTTACCCCCTCCACTTTACAATTTTATGGAAAAAAAAAATTTCTCAAATTTCATCCACGATCTGAAAACTTTGTACCAGCTTCCCCTAATTTAGAAGAATCCTATTTTCCTCGACTTTGTAAATTGCTGATATGTAATTGCTAAATCAAAATTCGAAAATTAACTCTTTTCGATATCAAATAAAAAATTTTACAATTATTGATGTTCCTCATAAACTACAGGTCTGATTTGTTTATGTCAACAATAGGGGTGGAAAAAAGTAAATCAGTAAAGCGATCTCGATTTCCCACTCGATTCGCATAAGCCCGACCCCTCCCTCGTGACAAATTGAGATAAATAATCGTTTTCAGGTTACAATGCTCTCTCGAAATTCGTCGTGGTGTCACTTGAAACGGCACGCTCCCAAACATTTCTCTGGTATAAGAGACACTTCTCGAAACTAACGATATCAACGCAGATATGAATCTGGACACTTCTCTCAATTCGATGTGGGATTATTTCTACCACAGTACATTATTATTCGAAAACTAAAGCGCAGATTCTTGCTAATGTATTTTAGAGATTTGTGAAATAAACTATTCATGAAGATCGATATCTTCTAAATGCCATAAAATAATAATAAATATCACTCACCAGATGTTACCGCTTGAATCAGCTAGGGTGTCAAAATGATCTGCAACAGAAATGAAAAATTGGATTAAACAAAGTCTTATTTTAATTTTATAAATATTTTTCAATCGAATGTGAGAAAAATTCTTTTTATAATTGCATGAGGCTCCGGATGTGAATTCCCCGTATTATATAATTGAATAATCTGAAATTAAAGTTATAAAGAAATTTTTTAAAACAACGAGAAGTTCCGAAGAAAATCCGGAGCCTCAATTATTCCACCTGACCAATATGAATTAATAAGAAGTTATTAATGAAATAGTGCCGATTCGTTTACTAATTCACTTTAGTAAGCATTTTTACTATTAATTAGTTAAAAAATAATAATTCATTAAGGTTATTAAAATAAATAATAATATAATAACACATATAATTTAAAATTTAATAAGTAAGAACGAGGAAGTCATGAAATCAATTCGAATCTGAAATGAAGCAATTGTCAGAACGTCAGGGGTGATATCGAGAGATAAGATCGAAATATGCAAATTGAGCGAAGTGCAAGGACGATTAATCCTTTCAGGACTACAAGCGTGGATTACGAATCCACGTTCTCATACGACCGCAAAGCCGATCCCAATTATCGGCAGGCGTTCGGTCAATAGTAATTCACTTTTGTGCCACGAGGTAAGACCGTCGAAGTTCCGATTCATTCGAATAGACAAAACTTCATCAGCTTGTACCTACAACCCTAGCTGACTATTGTGGTCGTATTAACACCTTGCATAATTGCGGAGCTGCATTTCATTGTGTGTACTAAACATACCTTATTTGAATATTGGCCCATTCATATTGAGAAGGCTAATATTTGAGTCGAATCTCCAATGCGAGCTAAAATACTGATATGGTCCATTTCATTACCCTTTCAACATTTTCTCAGGCTGTCAAGATCTATTTGGTCAGTCTTTTCAAATAAAATGATAAGAAAATTTTGATTAAAATCAGAATTTTTACTTGTAGTTGGAACCATATTTTTAAGAAAAATAGAATCGGGAAAATATATTATTTTCTTTTGATCGATTAGAACTTGATGTACACACAAAATGAGCGATAATATTTTCATCAACTTCATACCCAGGTTTCTGAATAAAATAAATTGGATACTCTAATTTACTGTTTAGCTCTCGATTTATGAATAAATTCTCAATGCTCCTTTTCTCCAGACGCCATATTATTCGCAAGCTCTCTCATAGTTCGCTAAAAGCACTGGAAAATAAAATTTTGTCGGCAGTAACAATAAAACGCAGAAGCACTCATAGTCTTGGAAATAAATGCGCTATTAAGTTTCATCCAATCACTGCCGAGTTTGATAATCGGTTAACTCTCAGAGGGCCAGGATTGGTCCAATGCTCCGCCCAGGGGTTGATATTGATCACCCCTCGGTTGCGCAGCATCTCCTATATAAACCGAATCCCTTGGGATATCGTTGATAGTAGGATACTGATCATCCGGTATAGTGAATGACTCTTCATCAAATTGTGTAAAAAATGAAATTTATTTCACGTTCTAATTAATTTTAAAAAAAAAGAAATAATAGATAGTAAGATCATTTTAAATCATATGCATTTTCTCCTAACTTGAAAAAATAAATTTATTTCAAAATTAAATTATGCAATTGTGATTCGCGGTAAGAATCAATTTGTGCAATTTTAACGTGGGACCCAAAATGGCATCCCATCTGGTTTTCGAGTATGAAGACAGGAGTCAAAGAATGCGTCATCGAGATGGGACCACTTCAAGACCTGCAGATTCCACAGTAGCTTGCACGAGGTATGTTAAACAAAAAAATAGTTTTATAACAAAAAATCTCAGCCATTTTTCACGTCTATGAAGAGCGCCTAAACTTCTGATTTTTACTTCCTACTATCCATTTATCAAATGTTTAATCCTCAACAAAAGTTGGAATAAGTCAGCCAAAAAAAATCGCTAATAAAAAAGATCTACGTCACTTTAAATGTGAACATTTTTCGTATTCATGGTTTTTCACATAAATATTATTTTAAAAGTTATGACCAGATAAAGGTCAAAGAACATGGTTATCGGCATGAATTATTTTACATCAATGAACTTTCACATGATGCATCTTTCTAAAAAATAAGTTAAAATATGTGACAAAAATCAGGTCGCATCTTTGACATGTTTCTTAAAGATAAGCATTATGAAAATATTGAAGCTTTATTAATTATAGATTAAAGAATAAATGGAAACCCTATGGACCAGAGAAAATTATCTCTAATAATGAATTATGTAATTATTTTAGCGCTTTAATCTGTATGTACAACAATTATTTTAATTTTTTGATATATTTCAAGATTTAATAGAGCTTTCTAGCGCTATTAAGAAATGAGATGGCACCTTCCTCTCTAATTAACCGTATAAGTGAAAATTAATAAAATTTTCATATTTTCATAATGCTTATCTTTAAACAACATGTCAAAGATACCAATTGAATTTTTTCACAAATTTTTATTTATTTTTTAAAAAGATGCAGCAAGTGAAAGTTCATTGATATGAAATTCATAGCGATAGCCATGTTTTTTTTACCTTTATCTGGTCATAACTTTTAAAATAATTTTTGTGTGAAAAACCATGAATGGGAAAAATGTTTACAATTAAAATATATTTACAGTGATGTGAATCTTTCATATTAGAGATCAGTAAAAAGTAGAACCTTACCCCCACTTCAAAGGCATGCAAAACGGCTGAAATTATGCATTTGTTATAAACAAATTGTATACTTATATGTGTCATGAGGGAGAGGAAATCTTTTCCCTTGGTGCATAATATACTATTTAACTTTTATTTGGTTGTCCGAAGTCATTTTGACTTGAAAATATGTAATTTTTCTAGAAGGTTGCATTTTATGCAGCCGTCGCCGCGGAGTGAATTAAATGCGGTGGTGTGACATAAATTATATGTACTAGAATTTCCCCGAAATATATTTGGAGAAATTTCGGGAAAACATCTTAAAAAATGACTAAGAATTTTTTTTTCGAAAAAATGAAACGCGAGTGAAAATTATGAACCTGGTTTCGGTATTTGATATTTGTAAATCCTCACTATGCATAATACTTCTGACTAAGAAAAAGTAAATTTTTGTTGGAAGATAAACAAAATTGTTTAGATAATTTAAAAAATACTAAAACATCCAATCGGAGTTCTGGATTTGAGGAAAAGCAATTTCAAGAGTAAAGTGTTTTGATATTTTTTCAACAGTTCGCAATATTACGTGGGTCCAAACAATGATATGAATGAGGAGGATTTAGCGGATTTACCATCCTGCGTTTATGCAGGAAGAGCCTCCCAACATGTCTCTCATGCGTCTCCACACACTCATTCACCTTTGCATTATCACATGCCAGTGACGACACAAGGTAGACAAAATTTAGAAATTATTTTATAAAATATCTACATCAATTAAAAGGTGTTTAACAAATATTTGAGACTAATCAAAAATACCGAATAAACAAATTGACGAAAAATAAAAACACCCAATATATGTATAAATACACGGAAAAAACTCTATGGTTGTGAAAACCACAGAAATAGTAAAATATGGTAAAACTACTAATTTGTGGTTGTGGTAATTATTATGAAATAGTTGTGGAAACTATTTCACAAAAGTTGCCACATAGTTGTGATTGTTGCCACATAATAGTTGTGGTAACCACAAATTGTAGTTGTACCATATTTAACTACTTCTGTGGTTGTCACAACCATAGCAGTATTTTCCTTGGTACCCGAATCATAAAATTTCCAAAGTTATTTTAATTTACATAAATAGGTAAATTAATTAATGAATATTATTTGTAATAATTAATTAATTACATAATTACATTTCTTGATGTATCAGATGTGGAGTTAATTTCATCGACTTATTTTTCGTAGATTTGAATCTAACGATGTAATTAATGAATGCATTATTACAAATACATATTTAATAATAAATTTACATAATTATTTAAATTAAAATAATTTTCAGCAATTTTATAATTCGATAAATTTGTATTTCGGAAATTTTAATATTCGGGAATTTATTTTTTCGTCATTGTTAGTTAGTGTCAGATATTTTATTGTATTATCTTCCAAAGAAGTTATAAATGTACAATATTAAATAATTTAAAAAATTTTTTAGATCCCAATGATACAGACATTAATGGGGTGGAAGAGGGTTATTACCCAAATGGTAGTCCCTACAGAATTCAAAGACACGCAGCCAATATTCGAGAACGAAAACGAATGCTAAGGTAAGAATCTGATCGTCATCTTCATCTGAATTTATAGGTTCAGCCTATTTAATGAAATCTATCAAATTAAGAAAATCAAAATAGTATGTAATCTAATTAATTCATCTGATTATTGTTATATTTATTTCCTATTCCATAAATGAAATGCCTTTAAATAAGTTAAACCGATTGTAAGTGTGATTGCGATTTTTAGCAGCATCAACTCGGCTTTCGACGAACTAAGGGTTCATGTACCCACTTTCCCATATGAGAAGAGGCTATCAAAAATCGACACTCTACGATTAGCAATAGCATACATAGCTTTACTAAGAGAAGTTTTGGCAGCAAAACAAGATCCTTTGACTTATGTTGAACTGTTCCTTCGAGGAGAAATTAGTGGCGAAAGGGCCGAATGGAATACGAGTGGTAAGAGAAAATTGCATATTTTAAATAATATTTTTCGCTAAATCTAAATTAGTCAAAAACTACTAATGAATTAGTAAGGATTTCTGCTAATAATTAATAGAAAACAACTAATTTTTAGTCAAATTCTAATAATTTATTTAGTACTTAAAAAATACTAACAGAATTAGTAGAATTTGATTAAGAATTAGTATTCTGACTACATACTTCAGTTTCAAATATTCATTTAATAATTCGAGTTTTGATATCGAATATTTTTTGCAGATCTGACGGCCCGTCTATCGTGGATAAACTGGGAAAATCTTGGAGTCAATCCTAATCGAAGATCAGTGCTAACCAATTTAGCACTAACGACTGACAATATGAATTAAACATAAAGCTGATAATTACGGAAAATTTTTAATTTCTTTGTACACTCGTACCCGGATCCAAGACACCTAAATCCAAGACTCTTTTCACGCTTGACTGATTCTGCGTCTCCCCCCCCGCGTCAACCCGC
>JAUESH010000040.1:8659394-8673152 GCA_032275165.1 Synergus magnus
ATATATGCGGCCCTGAGTTTAGACCTGAGTTTAGACCTGAGAGTGCTCGCCCGTCGCATTTTAATTGAACCCGATCCGTCTACCCCCGTGGCTGTGCTTGGATCCAGGTACGAGTGTAAATACCTACTTCACAAATGAATTAATTTTCCGAATATCACTTATTTGAATTTCTAGTCTTCGTGCAATACGAGCAACTTTGTTGTATTTGTGTATATTTACTCTAATGATTAGTGTTTTATAGTATGTCTCATGAATAGCAAGTCTTTTTTTATTTAGTTTTTCAAACAAGGTTGAAAAATTAGTATAATAATAAGTACATATATTCCTAAATGTTAATATTTCGAAAACTAGTAAGAATTATTAATTCGATGCATTACTCAATTTATTACATTTATTATATTTCAAGTGAACAAAGAATTCGTAAAGCCGAATTAACTTTTTCAAATAAATTTTAAACTTTACAATTCGGAAATCAGTCACTACTTTCCATTAGTAACATTCATAATGAGGATTAATTGAGGGTTATTTAATTTTTCAAGGAAAATAATCCTCATTTAATTATCTAAAATCACCCAAAGATGAAAATTTCATGAAAACTAAATTGAAACAGGCGATCTCCAATTTCCTAAATTCAGCTAGAAATCCTTTTTCCTATTATTCAGTTGCCCCTCAGTTGTATTTAAGCTTACAAAACTCGAAATGGCCACTCACCCCCTTACTCAAAATTCTAGCCTTGTAATTGGCTATTCAAATTCAGGTAACAAGACCGAGGTATAAAAGCTTCATAAGTTCTAAGTCTCATCAGTTTGTGGAGTTTCTCTTTAACCTGCAGTCGCAAAATTTCGAGCCAAACCAGAAATCATTGTCGTTTAGTGCAGTTTTCCAAGTTTTCGCAAGCTTTTGTTATATTTTCTGGTGAAAAAATTGACTGCGAATAATCTTATTCTCAAAAATGGCCTACCAGCGTATTTTCGAAACAGAACTTTTTATAGAAGGATATTCTTATAGTTTATTTTATAAAATGTGTCCTTTTTCTGTTGCTATCTTGATGCTTATGATTTTTGTCCTAGCTGAGTTTGCCAGGATAAATTATTTGGAATTTCGAACATTTTTAATCGAGATATTTTATTTTAACTTGATCAGAAACTTTGAAATAGGTACTAGTTATCTAGAAGATGATGATTCTGATTTTTCTGAATACGATGAAAGAGATGAAAATGATGAAAGTGAACAGGCTCCATCCTGGACAGAATTGCAAACAGAAATCGAAATCTACGAGTGGATGCAGTCATAATAAAAAATTAAAAAAAAAGTATAACTGGAAATTGTGAAAATGAGGACAAAGAAACCAACATTTACATTGAAAATTTGTTACGGTTTTGCACGTAAGTCTTAAGAGTTTTAATGTAAAATAGGAAAAATGTATATTTTAGAACTACCTATGTACTTATATTAAAATATGTACACAGAAAGAAATGTGATATTACATATTCGTTACTTTAAAATTGGTCATATGTATTTCGAATTTTGTCTATGTACGTAATGTTTATGTAATAAAATGGATATAATATTATACAGCTATATTAAAAACAATTTTATGTTGTCCCAGTGGGCACACGATATTTGAAACGTCTTTGGAACGTTCCAAAAACGTCCTTAGAACGTTTTTAGGACAATAGGGACGTTCCTGGAACGTTCCAAAAACGTTCCTAATATCGTGTGTCCGCTGGGGTTTTATTTTTGTTTCCCTCCATTTTTTATTGAATAAATAAGTATTCTAGTTAGGAGCAAGAAAAAATAAAATTCTGCATAAGTATAAGTTTAGAGTATTTAATTAATTTTGAGGATTGGTACAAATGTCATTTTTCAAAAATAAATTAAAAAATTTATCTCGAATACTATAAATGAAGCTATTGTTTAATAAGAATTATAATATCTATTTGTATTAAAAGCTAGAAACAAAAGTACACTCAAAAATTGAACAATAAATATTTTAGCCCGTCAATTAAAAAAAAATTCGCAAATTGAGGTTGGAGCTTTTGGTACCTTCAATTTTTTGGTAACGATTTCAGATTTCGCAAGCCTACTTGGATCATATAATACATATCATTTTCCGCTTACCATATATTACAGCTTTTCTTATTGACATCTGAGCTACCCGGAATTCCGATGTAAAACATCTGAAGGTGGAAGAAACACCTGACTGCATATCTGACAGCATGGCTTCAAAGAACAGCAGGGTTGCAGAAACCAGTAGTTAAAGCACAAAAATCGATATCGAATTCGTGATAATAGTTCATTTTTTCACTTTTGAAATAATTCTCGTTCTCAAATTGTTACTAAAATTCACGAATCAACCCGTAAAATAAGAGAATAAACCCTTCGGCGTTTTCTATAACGATTTCTAACCCCAAAACATCGAAAAATCACAAGCCCGAGTTCCGGTGAATTGCAGGTACGTACTCGAATTTCCCGACGAGACACACCGGCTATTCATTCAATTCATTTAACATAAACACAAAAATCAACACTATTCACATACTACCGGAATTTATATACACTCTTGCTATAAGAAAACTCGAACCGCAGTGCTGTCAAAGTTCGCTTCCTGCGCGCGCAGCACATGTTGGCCTCCCACCGGAGAAATGCTACCATTGGTCAAAATTTGGCGCGCGATTTAAAATAGAATTAATTTAATTCGATTTTGAATTTCGCGCCAAATTGCAGCCAATGGCAGAATTTTTCCAACGGGAAGCCAACATGTGCTGCGCGCGCAGGGAACCAAATTTGACAGCACTGTCGAACCGGTGTTTTTAAAAATTCACGAAAGTCATGTCGCGAATCTAACCTATAAACTGTAGTTTATAGAAACAAACCCTAGAAACTAACATAGCTATAACATTTTTTTCTTAATTTCATTAGATAAAATTTAAGCAAACAATCGGAACAGAGCTAAGAAAATAACGAACCGAGGTGGTGATTCGAAATGACTCCGTAAAATGGAACAGACACACTCGTCACACTTTCCTTTGACAGGATTGTTTACTGTTTCTAATGCCAAAAGGTTAGGAGTGAAAAATAACACGGAAATTATGGAAATTATTCTTTTGGGCAACGAACAGACGAAAGAATCGATCGCAGAACGCGTGGTGGAAAGTACCGCGAATTTAAAAGTTATCGAACTGAGTGATAGAAAATCCAAGATGGCGCTCCTTCGACAGTTGAAGCTCGACTCGCCAACGAGCGACGATCTACATGGTCATGAAAATTCCCTAACGAATAATACCAGGGGTGTAAAGAAAAATATTGAAACCTATACATTGCCTCCGGGTACTATTTTAAAAAGACAAGATAGTAAAACGGAATTTCAATACAAGATCGAGAATCAACAGATACCACCGAAAGAAATGGCGGAAACCACCAGTGCCGTGAATGATACAACTTCCGGTGCCCCAATGGAAAATTCAAAACGAGTTCAACGACCGATACGGAACAAAAAGTAAGTTTTATTTATATTTCTCGTTTTTGAATATGTTTTTTTTTCAATTTTACATACTTGATTCAGACAAATTTTAATTCAGGTGGAAAATTAAGCTGTAAATGCATTTTTTATTAAATTCGTCGTTTCTTTTTGTTATTAAACATTTTGTTTGTATTTTGTAACTTATTTGTACTTTTAACTGTTTCAATATTTAAATTAACAAGGAGATTATTGATTACATTTTATACGAGGAATTCAAAATTAGCCTAAAAACTTTATCTTTTCATTTTATTCAAAATGTATTAAAGTTACTAATTTTTTCGCTCTATATTCATAATTCTATTTAAAAAATGAGTAGCTATGCAGAGCGAAACAATCTCTAATTATAATATTTATCAAATAAAATGAAGAAATCGAATCTGGAGATTAGAACTATGATCCAACACCCTTACATGATTTCTCATTCTTTTTTCTTTCTGACTAATATTTTCTGATTTTTCACAGGACAGTGGAAGTTCGTCGAAACCCGACTCGAGTATCAAAAAAGAATTTGGACGAAGATTTTGTGAATCCGAGGCAAAGATTGCTTTCAGCGAAAAGGAAAGAAAGTTTTACTAATACGGAACCAGCTAAACGAGCGAAATTGTCATCTACACCTTACATGAATACCAGATCCGTAACACGAAAACTTTATACTGTGGGGGCCACTTATCATGCTCCAACTATTCAAGATGCAATGGAATGGAAAGAGTGGCCAGTTCATGGAATGCACGAAAGACCTTTTTTTCATCCTAGGGTAAATAAATAACCATTTTAGATTCATAAAAAATTTAGATTTTAATAAAATAATTTTATTTTAAAAAATATTCATTATGGAAGGACATTTTTTCTCTAAAATCAAATTAACATAAATTACTTTTTCAGTTTGGTCTCGGAGTTGAATGCATCGGTCGATTCTTCAAGAGTTTAGACGGTCGCTCGTTTCGTGAAATTCATCAAGAATCCGAAGTGGAAGTGATTTCTGTGGACCCACGTGATCAGATTGCAGATTCATTGGATTTAAAAAAACCCAATAGAAGAAAAATTAAAAAACTAAATATCCATGTGAATGAATCAATCTCTGGAAAAGAGAACAAGTCTTTCCAAACTTGTATGCACACCAGTTTGCACTCAGTTTTCGCTTACTGCGCTCAAGTTTCAGATCCTGGGTACCATACAACCATTCAAAACAAAGTAGAAAATTTAAAAATCAAATCTTGTGAGAAAGAAAACAATCAAGAATTGCAGGAAGGTTCTGACTCAAAAAATGAGATTGAGACTGGAAGTAGAGTTGATAAAAAAACTCCTATCAAAGTACAAACTCAGTCTGGAGAAACTGAAGTCTTATCATTTAAAAGAAGTAACTCTAAAGTTTCAAATCTAGTTTCTCGATTAGAGCCAAAAAAATGTCTAATCACGCCTCGAAATTCTGCGAATTTAACTATGAATTTGCAGACTAGTCACTCACAACTACAGAATGTCATTCGTGGATCTTCCAGAAATGCTCTGATCGTTATTAAACCACAGGAACCAAAAAGGGAAAATCCCATAGCGCAAGTAGAGAATCAGAAACCCTCGATTCTAACGAACGATCAGTTGTTCAAGCCCACTGCAAGAGAATTGAATTTCGAACTCGGAAAATTGGACGATCCAGCAATTAGCGATGAAACTTTAATGGAGATGTCTTCTATTTACGAGAAACTCGTTGCAATTGAGGAGGTGAATCCCAATTCAGAACATTTTTCTAAATCTTTGCTAGTCAAAAAGGTCGATTCTGAGCTGGAAAATTGTACGACACAAAACGAAATACAGGATAATAATCCGAATAAAAACCAGACTTCAGAAATAGCGAAGATTCTGTCCGAGTATATTCAAAGTATTAATAAAGTGCCTGAGACTGAAAATTGTGTTCTTCAAAGTGGAGTAAATACTATGAATATTAGCAAGAGTGCTGCCTGTTGTAATGATCAAAAGAAGTGGGACGAAAAATCGAAAATGAGTGAAAGTAGAGGTCTTCCAAAATCTAGAGTATCTGCTTCCAACAAAAATCATATTGTGGAAACTAAAGATATTGTGAGGAATAAAATAGAGGTAAAAAAAGAACTCGATTTATCAACTCTGAAGTCGAAGGAAGAAAGAAAGAATAAAGAAAGCGAGCAAAGTATAGATGTTGAGTGTTTGCAGAATTTACTAGAAAATACAGCAATATTGTATTGTGCAGCTACTGGAGTTCGTCAAGAAAATCTCGCGAATTATATAGACAATCTTGATGTAGAACAGAGTGTAGGATGGCTTAAAGATAACGATTGGTGATGCCAACCAAGTCGTAAATCTTTAGTGAAATATTTCTTATATTTAAATTTAAACTTAATCGTTCTTTTCAAAGTTAGTTGATATATTTCAATTTTTCTCTTTTCATCGAAACGGACAAAACTATTCCATTATAGAATCTGAAGTGAACATTACTAAATTGAAAACTTTAAGAAATATTAAGATTCTTATAAATATTTAAAATTTAATTATAAAATAGCTGTATTTTTATTGTAGAAAACCAAACTGAATACAGTTTATATTATAAAATTGAAAAAGCAGCAACGAAACATAATTAAGTAATAATATAATAATGAGTATCATCTATGGAATTCAATTCGTTGCATAATTCACGTTGCGTATCTATTTCGTTCAAAATTGCTTCTTGACTGAACTTTCTTGAGGAACGGCTATGAACTAATTCCATACGCACAGTATTTTCCTGAAAACGGACAACAAAATAAGTAAGGAAGTTTGAAAAATATACACAGAAAATTAAATATTGAATCAAATTTTTTGAAAAGACGTACCGGAAAAATAATACCAGCGGTTCCTTCAAAATGTCCGAACAGAGAAAAAATTTTGTATCGCATGAATGGAGTTCCAAACAGTCTTTGAAGATCTTGAATCACCAGTCGAATTTCATCTTCCCTCAGTTGTAGTGTCTCGTTATGGATCATTAACTATACAAATAAAATTGTTACTTATTTTGAACTTTAATGAGTACAAAATTTTATACATATAAAAAAATGTATAAAACTTACGGATGCCTGTGCTGACTGAGTTAAAAGGCATTCTTCCGGGGAAAACATTGAATTTTGCCAATCTCCGTCAATACAAAATGGTAATTTATCACTTTTAGATTCTGTAACGAATATTATAAGCATGAAACTAGCAGTTTTTGAATAATATCTCAATTTATATAAATTGTTTAAACAGTTATTCACAATACCGTTTTTGTAAGTGACAAACGCTACACCGGCTCCGTGGTCTAAACAGCTCCAGGCTTTCTTCTCTGCATCCCCTGTGTCGTTTACAGGAACTGCCAAAGAGTTTAATTTAATTTTATACCTTTAGTGGACAAAAATTGGGTGTCGATTGAACTGAGGATTGCAAATTTGAATTTTAAATATAAATAGAATGAACAGTAAAGTTCAAATTTATTGGACATTAATTAACCAAACATTGTTAATTTATTTGTTTATTAAGGATGTTGGATTCAAGTTTTGATCTTAAAATTTAATTTCCTCATTTTACTTAACTGATATTAGAAATAAATATATTTTCGCTCTATGCGCACATTTCTTTTTTTTAAATTAGGACTACAACAGAGTTAAAAAATGTCTACTTATAATATTTATCTAGTAAAATGAGGAATTCGAATTTTGTGGTCAGTACTTGGATCTGACACCCTTAAATAAAAAAATACCTGCAGACAGATTTTTAGTCTCACTGTGAATCGACTCTCGACACCCTGAATAAAATAAATAAATTATAAAGAAAAACTTTCTTACGCTTAGAACAAAATGAATACAAATTTGTTGGAAAAGTGCTATTTTGTTCGCTTAAGTTGACGACGCACGTTTCATTGAAAAAGCGGGAAACCATTTTCTTGTCTTCGCAGTACCAATCCTTATTACCAGTCAATTTTCCCATCAAGTGGATAAAAGTGTTCCACCCTGTGAATAAAAGTATTTTATAATTAATGAAATTAAATATTTTCTCTGAAATTTTGATACGAAACAATTTTAAAATTAATTTATCATTTGATCCTCACCTGCCCCTCTGTAAGTTCCAAAACATGCTGTGCTATTTTCTAGATCCTTTAACGACTTTATAGAAAGAAAAATTTTTTCCTGAATCATTGCTACTGTTTGATTATAAAGTGCTTCATCACGTGAAAATAAGTGTGCAATAGGCTTTAAACCTTTCCTGAAAAAAAAACATTAATTAATTTCTGTAATTTATTACAATTTACATTTTTTATCAAAAATTGTTTTCAGTAAGTTACTTTTTAGCTTGAATAGTCTCGTCTGCATTAACAACAAAAATGTGGCTTGTATTATTTTTGACTGATTCTATACACATCTCTCGACTGGATTCTTGTACACAATTAATTAAAGGCTCTATTCCATAAACTCTGGCGGCTTTAGAAAGCGAGTCACATTTCCTGGCTTCGATTCCTGTAGTGATGCACCAGTTTATGGTCCTCCTTAGCTTGCAGTGTGAGATACTACTCAAAGAAACGAACTCAGGATCTGGAAAGAGAAAATAATTTAAAATTCTGAAATAAAATTGAGTTTAATAGATAAGACAACAATGAAATATAATTAAAAAATAAACGTACATTGACGATTCAAGTATTCATTTGGAGTAATTTGGTGTATGTTAACAGCTTTTTTGTTCAATGGACTTTGATTTGTCAATTTTATGGAAAACATTTGATGATGTAGTAGAGGTAATACTTTGTGAACTTTGGCAGCAATATCTCTGAAAATTAAAACATAGGAGAATTAGAAATCTTTCAAATTTTAGAGCAAATAATTTATTGTGAAATCTCAAAATTCAATTTCCTCATTTTACTCAACAAATATTAGAAATATGAATCTTTTCGCTCTTAAAGAAAAATATATTTACCTCCTGGCAATAACGTTATTCCATGGAACTCTGAACCAAACGCAAGGAACAGGATTCGTCAAGTTTCTCGTTGTACCGTCTGGGCAAATAAAATGGAAGTTTACGGACGCTCTATTGAAATCCTTTAAAATAAAAATATATGTTAGCGATATTAACTGATACAAATTTTTATTAAATTTTCTAATGATATGCGAGAGAAGATAATACTACCAGCTCGGATTTAAAGTACCCATGGACATCTGTTATTTTGGACCACAGTATATTTCCTTTGTTTTCAAATAAACATTTAACCGCCTCTTTTGCATTGGGTGTTGTTGAATGATGAGGAAGTTTGGAGCATCCAGAATGCAGCTTTTTATATTTTGTCACTATTAATAAGAAAGAATATTAGAAGAATATTTTTTTAATATTAAGATGTAGATATGTTTAGCACATAAACTTACTTATTTTTTTGTAGAATTCATCGTCATAATTCTTTACATTGACAATGCAATCAGACTCAAACTGATCAGCCAATGAAGATATTCTATTTTCTAGTAAAGTCTTATTCGGAGCACAATGTTGAGCAGCAACGCTCTTCTCAAAATACTGTAAAATAGTTTCACATTTAATAACAGAAAATGTGTTCGTCACTTTTTATTGAGTACATAAATAATAAGAAAAATTAGAATACTAACTTTTATATAATTTTTCCATTCAAATCCAGACGAACATAAACGTTTTTTCGTTGAGTTGCTCAAGTTTTGTATTTCTTTACGAGCTACAACAACCATCCTCAGTTTCGTCGAAGGAGAGAGTTCTAAAATCATACAATCATCTTATTTATCATCGAAGAAATTTTTACATTAAAAAAAAAAGTTGTAATTATTACTTGTACTCGGATCAACCAATTCATGTGTAACAACAATTTGATTGTTTTCTGTTTCATTCATTCCGACACTCATGAGTTCCTCCGGTTCAGCAATCATAAAATCTGCTTTATTATTTCGTAATAGTTTCAGGCATGATATTCTGTTAACAATAAAATGTATTTTAAATTAAAAATATATTATATCATTATTTCAAATACATTCGTTATTAAGGGTGTTGGGCTCAAATTTGAACGTAAAATTTTCACCTCTCTATTTTACTACAGAGGGAAAAATATCTAATTATGACATTTGTTAAATAAACTGAATAAGGGATCACGGAAATTTACCGAAATTTAAAATTCCTGAAATTGAAAATCATAAAAATTTAAAATTCCCGAAACATTTCCGAAATAGAAAATTCCCGAAAGAAAATAATAATACTGAAATTTTAAATTCCTGAAGTTAAATATTCCCTAAATTGAAAATTCCCGAAATTGAAATTTTCCGACATTAAAAATTCCCGAAGTTTTTGTTTAGAATTTGTTTTCAATACTTTTGTTCAAAATTTTTAAGTGAAATTTTGAACAACAGTTTTGGAAATTTTCAATTTCGGGAATATTTAACTTCGGGAATTTTTAATTTCGGTAAATTTACATGATCCCGTTAAGTGAACTGAATAAATCGAATTTTGATTTTAGCATTTGGGTCCAACACCCTTAATTAAAAAATACTTACCCATCAGTTTCTTTAATGCATGTAACATTTTTACTTATTTCTTGTAGGTCCGAACATGATAAGGCAGTATGTGCATTGTGTGTCCAGCAGAATTTTACTAAATAAAAAAATTATATCAATTTTATGAGTCCAATTAAAATATTTACTCTATTAACATACAAAATACATGATACATCTCATATATTATTGTTTTCTTACACTTAAGCCGGTCTTCCACGTTAGATTCATTGCAATCGACTTTTTTCGCGAGAAATAGAAAAAGTACCGAAATCAGAATCTCTGCGCTTGAAATGTTCATTTTGCTGATTTTCACGCGTGCGTCAAGCAAACTATATACTTTGAATATGATGCTAATATTTTAGTTAACTGAACTATGCATTTTTTGTTCAATACCAATTTAAAATGTTTTTTCGGTTCTTTAATTTAAGAAGTAAAGCATATAAAAATTCACTAGCAATTGAATATGTTTGGTATTCCAAAAATTCAAGATGGTCGGCGATCCTCTTCTTGTAAAGCGGAACTGTGCATATTTTCGAAACTCCGTAGATCATCAAAAGTATCTTCTTTGCGTCCAGATTTTCACACCGGTATTTCACTATTTAGCACAAAATTTACACAATTTACATTTTTTGTATTTCTATAGTGTCATTTTATACTTTTGAATTTACTATGCCATTACGAAGAAGATGCAAATATAATTGCATTAGGTAAACTAGAATGCTAGGAATGTGCACCTGCATAGGATATGGTTTCTATGGGTAGGAAATGAAACTTGGCATAAATGGCCCAGCCAATCAGAACTTCGCTCGGTCTGTTCGGTCAGAGTTTGATTGGCTGAAGTTTACAAAGTACATTTTACTACAGGTGCCTTCTGCGATAATTTTCCTTCAAAATAAAAAGTCTATATTGCTTATGCAGTTTCGAATTTCGTAGCAAATTTCGTTTGCATATATGTTAATGATGATTAATTAATTCAAGCTTTAAATTATTAAATTTAGAACATTGTTTATATGACATCGTTCCATTATTTGCGCCTGGCAGGCGGCAGTACAACCTACAATAGTCATAGGAGTATTGCCGCATGTTTGGAAAAAATTTAAGGATGATGAAAAACTGATTCGCAAGTTTTTAGTAGATTAGTAGATATTCCGAATTTTAGGAAAGTATTTTGCCTAGCCTATAGAATATTTTTTTCAGTTATAGACAGTTTTAAGGAATCACTTTATTTTTTTCAGTCTTTCACATAAAAATTAGTATATTATTCTTAAAGTAAAACATAATTTTATAAAGAAACAATTTGAAGATTATTTTAAATTTGAGAGTTTTCAAATTTTAAAATATTGATCTCTATTCCGGTTATTGAAAGAGAAAACATGTCATAAATTGCGATGGATTAATGTCCTACCCGGCGGCTAATATAACCGCCATAAAGTTATTGTGTAAAAACTCTTGCGTGAAAATGATTGGGGAAGGACTCGTAACATGGGTCAAGAATCGGCATGTATTTAGAAAGTGACTAGGAAAGTGCCCCGAGTAAATATCAGTCTCTTTTTAATGTTTTGTCATACACTAATAAAAAAAAGTGTGGGAATTTGATGCGTAGGTGGCAATGAAAACGTAAAGTATGCATTATGAAGGAACCGGTTACATAAATAAAGTTATTGCAGATGTAAGCCTTTCTCCAACACAATTAATATATTTTAAAAAAATGGAAATCAGTTTAAAATATCTCTAGAATTTTGTATATATACAAAATCCTCTAATTTCACTTCAGCAATAAATGCTCTTTGGTATAATAAATTGCCATAAAAAAATCCTCAGAACTGCAATAAATGGAGTGAATACATAAATCAGTTATTTTATTTAAAAAAAATATATTTTCGAGTAAACAACAGTTTTGAATATTAAAAACTGATGAGCTAAAATTTGAACTTGGACTCTTTGCAAATTGGAAATTCAGAAAGGATTTGAGCATGTCATATTTACATCCATGTTATTCAAATATTTATTCGCTTGGTCGGCCAACTTTTAAACATCATCCTCTTCAAATACTGATAATGTTCTCGATTTCTCTGAAATGACTTTTTTCCTTTAGAAATTCGCTAAACGAGTATAATTTCAATCCCAAGCATTCCTGGTCAATTTCTTCAGCATGGCCTCTGTGCCTGCAGGATTGTCAGTAGGAACCTAAACATGAAAAACTTATTGAAATTGATTTATAATTTTATACTTCATAATGTCCCACGAAAATTTAAATTAAAAATGTACATCCCCCGCTGCCATAATATTTCATATTTATAGAGGATAAAATAGATTTATACCATGTGTCCAGCTCGGTTTATCCAATACATTTCGAATTTTCCGGAAGCTTTGACATATCCCTCTATAATATTGTTGACAACTATTGGCTTCCGGGGGGCTTGCTTCCAATCAAGAGCATTCTTCCATTTAAGTTTCTCAACCCACAAAAGCGTACCTGAAGAGTAATACTAATAGAAAATAGCCATCTGCTTCCGTGTACTGATTACGTCAAGCTATGCAAACTTACGTCTACTTACGTCAAAAGTCCTCAGCAAATAAGGCAAACCTCAATGACAAAATTATTCTTACCTGGAGTGTCCACGATGAGGTCCAGTTGTCCAGTATATACGAACACATTAATATCAGTCTCATTTAGGAGAAGTTCCACTGAAAATTTGTTAAGAGGTCTTTAGTCTCTATTTTTCTAATGATTCGGTAGATCAAGAAATATAGATTTATCTATATTTACCTTTATCTATTACAGGTTTCATGAAATCTTCCCACAGGGCAGAAAAAACGTCAGAGCTTTGCGCTCCCCAAGTCGTGTTCAACTTAAGAGCTTTCTTCACCTCGGAATTCATTAATTTTTCAAGAAGAGCGTCTTCAAATGATGACTTATTTTCCGCGCTTTCATTGTCTAAAAAATTTCGTATAATGTACACTTGTTTAAAAGTCCAGGTCAATTATATTGAATTCTTACTTGAATTACTTTGAATTACACTTAAAACAGCTTTTATTGTAATATATTTACCTCCAATGTGATTATTAAGAACTTGGGATGCTACCTTAAACGATGCATTAGACTTGTAGAGAATATTATAGAAATCTATATTGTTGGTAACATTAATAATTGTTAACTCTGTGAGACCCCAGAGATCAGTTGCTAATTTCCATTCTTCTGCTTCAATAGCAGATTTTGTTTCGTTTGCTGATTTCATGATTGCCTGATAACCTTGTGTATCAACCATCCCCTAAAATATTTATTAGAATGTTAATTAAAATATCTTCTCCTTAATATTGATTATAATAAAAACAATGGATAAATATTTTTTATCTTATATAAGAGAGAATTACCGTTTGGAGTAAAAATGGAGCCCAAGTCATCACAGAATCAACTGGTGATATCCAAGAATCTCCAAGACCTACTCCTTTCAAATTACTTTTTATCAATCCATTCTTTTCAGCCTGAAAATAGGTTTAAATATAGTAGTCTCGTGAATTTTTTTTTCAATCACCTGTTATTTTATTAAATTATCCTATTTTAAAAAAGTGGTGTAACGAAAGATCTCGAAAATTTCTTATACATTGTTGTTGCAAACCTGATTGACTTTTGAATGATTTGAAGTTGAAAGAAGAAAAACAAACTAATGGCGCAAAAAAATTTCACGAAAACCTTCGAAATCC
>JAUESH010000040.1:8676338-8701864 GCA_032275165.1 Synergus magnus
CACATACAGGCGCCGGTATTAAGAAAAATAGGGCTAAAATCTGTGCTTTTAGTACAAGGAAAGAGCTATCATTGATTTCACCTTGCACCCACTTTTTGTTATTATAAAATATGATTGCAGTGAATGTCAGCATTAATAACATTATTTTAGGCACTCTCTTTATATTGAATTGAAATTAATGCAACTCTTGTTTTCTTATTCGTAAAATTGCGCAATTTTAAATTGGAATCACATGTAATATCATAAAGAATATTATTAAAAAATTCTTTAAAAATGAAGACGCAACATTCTTAAAATTCCTGGCGGATTTGAATAGCTCCATAGTTATATCTGGAATATTCCCATGTCTGGAACTCCCAAAAATTTCACTAAGTCGAAGGTCAAGTTTGCCGTATACATGAAATCCGACGATGGTTAAACGTTTCGGAAGTAAATTATTGGTGAAAGAGTAGAGAATTTCTTTTTCCTTCTACGTATAGGTTTACTGGTCTATCTTTTGAATACGAAACCTATTGACCTAAAAAAAGATTCGATGAAAGATGACTAGGTAAATTTTTCGGATGCCGGGTCCCTCGTAGCATTCAAACGTCCTTGAGATAATTTCGCAATAGAATTGACTAACGTCAAAAAATTATGGAAGATGGTCATTCTGTAAGATAAGTGTGGGTACTTCATCATTAGAATTGATATTAAGTTAATTAAAATCACATTTGAGTACTTCATTTACATAATTTTTCAATACATTATGCAAATAGAACCCTCACATGCATTTTAAATGTTTTTTTATAGCATATGTTGTTTCATATGGAAAATTCTTATTTGTTTCGAAATGTTTTCACATATTTTTGAATTGTAAAAATAATTTGTGTTTTTCGACATTACGTCGATACAAACTTTATTATATAAATTATCTGCTAAAAAGAAGAGAGTAAAAAAATGATTTTAAAAAATGTTTCCCCGTTCTCAAGCAATCCTCTTAATTTCGGTTGCGTGGATGCAATATCGTTTATGAGGACCGCTTAAAATAAGAAGAAAGGATCTTAATTTTTTTGATGATAAAAAAGGGGACAGACTGTTTTAAAATAAAGGTCACTATATTTTTGTGCGATGTGCTTTTAAAAATAGGAAAGGTCCAATGGTTCGAGAAGCTTAGGCAATGGAGTTTTGCATATAATTATAAAATCTTGTCGAAAAATTTCGGCGTATTATTAAGCACACAATCACAGAAATTGCTGCGAAAGCGAATAGCACAAATGGACTAATTAACATCACGCTGACGTTGTTAGAGAAATTTCTTCATTATGAGAGAAAGAGTCTCCTATAATTTCATCCGGTGGATAAGTCACTTGTCCGAAAGTGCTCGAGAGACTTTTATTTATCACCGCCTATCCAATGTGTAATTTTCGACTTCGAGTTCGACATAATTATACGTACGGACACCTTTCTTCCGCATATCTTCATTTATTGCATGAAACTCGTGACAAGAAATCAAATTTTCAAGGAAGTCAAACTTCATGCTCTTAATCGTTCATTATCACGACTTTCATTTTTAAATTTTATTTGAATATTGTGTGAAACTCGCTCTTTTTACCATCATGTAATTTACCAACTTTATACACCTGGTTAATTCAGAAATTATATAATAAATTTTTTGTTTTTTAAACAAAAAAACATCAAAGGTCTGTTTTCAAAGTTTCTGTTAACTAAAATGAAAGAGATTCTATAATTTTGTGGTACAGATCATAGAGTTCAAGGAATTTCTGTTTTCTCATATCTCATAACACCAAATTCGTAATAATCGCTTATAATTCAAGTCGCGTGTAGCCTGACCTCGAATTTTAATTGAAACAAGTAACTCTTTCAATTCAAGCAATCAAAACTACAAAGCCACAATAACGTATCCTTATTTGCAGATATACATATCCACTAGTATTTAAAAAACAGCAGTCACATGTAATTTAAATTCTCTGTACATTTAACTACCGAAAATCGTTCATCGTGAAATTGATACTAGAAATTTTATATGCAATACAAATTTTTCTTTAACGATTGAGAAGGTTATTAACTATTTCGAGTATTCATAAAGATTTCATAAAGTATTCACTTAATATTCATTAAGAAATCCATAAAGAAATTGAAGTGATAATAAAACTTGCACATAAAAGCTCGCGTCCTCCTACAGTAAAAAAAAGCATAATTTACGACTATGAATTAATAATTATTCAAGTGTGATGAGTATGTTTATTACTAAACTTTCTCTGGACTTATCATTCGCAAGGAATCATTTTCTTATTTATTTTTTTACCATAGAAAATTTAAAAAAGATGTGTAATCAAATTTCCGTTTGTATTTCTTCTTATACAGCTTTCAAGCAATACCGTGATAAGCTGAACTAAAGGCATAATGTTGTTGTTCGACGACTTTCAGTGAAAATTATATATGATATCTTTTCGACTTTTAGCGTGCTTTTTTTTCGTTATTTGTGCATCTCAGGTTGAATGGTGACGGCACAACTTTCACCTACACAATATAGATATTGCCAACATCAGTACATCCTGCGGGTCGTCCTCTTCCTGATTTCTTCGGCTTCTTCCTCTTTTGATATTTATACGTGCTGATACATAGCTGCGGTTTAGTCAGCCAAAATCCAGAAAATTGAAAAATTAATAATCATACAATATAAGCATATAAACATACAAGCATATAAACATATAAACGTAACTTAATTTATAATGTATCAAAATTGAATACATAACAGAATGTAAAGGCAAGGTAACGCATTAATTTTGGGCGGTACGCATCAAATACTGCAAATTTGTATGCATGACTCGATCTCGCTCTCGTTCTTCCAAAAAACATCCACAAAGCGTGAGAAAAGGTAAAGTCTAAGTGTTGAAAGAAGAAACAAATATCTGAAAGATCACGGTTGCCACTCATATCATTTCCTTGGCAGCTTCGAGTCTTCTTAAGCGGAGCATGAAGTTTCTGGGAATATCATTATTCTTTCTTTTAGCCCAATTTTGCAATCCATCATCTGCAAGTGAAACTCTCAAAATTTAATATTCCATTCTCTCACTTTTACTAACAGTAGACATTTAAAGTTACGTTGAAGCTTTCCACGTTTCCGTGGAAACTGTTTGGTCTTCACTTTACAAACATTTCATCTTCAATGAAATATTGAGAACAAAGGAAAATTAATAGATTTAAACTCTTGGAAAGAGAGATACGCAAAAGGAACTTTGCACATGCAGAACCTTGAACTCTGGAGAATATTAATATAGAATATTAATTTATAGTGCATTAGTTATAATTTTGATATGCATAATATTAATTTTATAATAATCGTGAGTCAGGGTAAGTTTCAACGTTCAATGTCGAATAAAGATCGTGAACGTACAACTGGTTACATCATAACGAAAGAGGTTCGTTTCATTAGTGAAATCGTTCTTCCCATCACGTATCTTGATAATAGTGTCACTTAAAATTGATCGTTGCTATATATATTATATACATGATATCTTTGAATAATATCGAACAAAAAGAACAACATCTGTGCAAAAAAATGTATGCATTGCCTAATTTAATTATATAATCTTCCAATGTATCCAAATTAAACGAAAACTAAGAATGCTATGGTGTGATCTTAGTTATAAATGTATTTATCATCCCATGTTATTTTATGTCATTAGAAGTGATTAGAAGTAAATTAAGTTCCAGTATTTGTCACATCACAGTTTTCCCGTATTATTTATTACGTAGTAAATTATTAATTCAGGAATAGTGATACTGGTAATAAAAGAGCGAAATTCATAATCATAAATTAAATAAGTGAAATCAGAATATAAGTTTCCGTCCCACAAAGAGAGTGCGGAGATTCTCGGGTTAAGTATCAACATTTTAGACCAGTAGTTTTTATTTAATATCAGATAGGT
This sequence comes from Synergus magnus, assembly GCA_032275165.1. Lineage (NCBI taxonomy): Eukaryota > Metazoa > Arthropoda > Insecta > Hymenoptera > Cynipidae > Synergus > Synergus magnus. The sequence goes on from JAUESH010000040.1 coordinate 8,680,271, forward strand.
CATAAAAAATATAGGTTCCATTTTTTCTCACCGCCGAATTGCTGATTCCAGATTTCATAATATATAAAATCGGGTCTCTACAAATTATATTGGATAGGTCATTTCCAGAATCAGACATCCTAAAATATGCAGAACAAAATGTTTTGGTATAATTTTACTTCCTCATTCAGGTTTTATCAGGTTGTTTACTTATTTTAATAAAATTTATGAGTGTTATTAAACTTGGGCGCAATTGGAAAAAAAATTAATTACTTTATATAATATCTTGCAAACCTGATGAATTTAACAAAATCCGCTTTATAAATTGTAAATGTTAATTTCTCTGAATATAATTGGTGAAAGGTTCGGACCTTCTTTGAAGAAGAAATTTGCCAGGACATGAAAAAATTGCTCGGCGTATTTTCTGTGTGCACAAAGGAGAAATAACTCTTCTTTTCCACTCGATGAGATTTCGTTTGCATAACTTTAACTTATACATGAAGAGTTTAATTTTCTTCTTTTTTATTTTATGCTATTCGTAAGAGTCATAATGAGCATTCGAAGAAAAAAAACTGAGCACGTGCTTTCTCATGTATCGTTTTCGTTAAAAACGAAATAAACGAATAAAGGAAAAGATTTAATTGAAAAAAACAAGTTATTTGTATTTTATGTGTTTAAGTAAAAGATTTTGCAAGAAGAGATACTTGCAGTAAAGCATAAAAGAATAATTTATCGTGGTATAAGGTTGCGATATTCCCATAATTAAGTCGGTCGCGCGATAATTCTATATCAGTTTCCCATAGTTCTTCGCACGTTGAATATAAATTCGCGAGTTTCCGGCGAAGATATCCAAGGTTATGAACGCAAGGTCACTAAAGAGACATTTTAATGTTTAAAAAATTTCAGATGATGGAATCGCGGTAATATTATTAAAATTTGAACATTTAATTAGAATAAATAGGTCTTGTAAAATGGAAATTAAGTTACTATTGTCAAATATGCGAATTAAGGCTGCGGTCCTTATATTTATAAATATAAAGACTTTTGAATTCTAAAGCGCATTGACCAATAACGAACCATAAATTTCTCATCGAATCCCGTAAAGTAAATTCGTTTTTGATTGCCAATGGTCATAAATTACAATGCAGTAATTATTGTTCATAAAAAGGCTTCGAAGTGGGCAATAATATTATTATTTAGAGTCGTCAAATAAAAAACATAAGTTATCTTGTGGCAAGGACATCGTAAGCCAAGTTTTTTGAAGTATATAGGCATTCAAGTTCACTTTCAGTACTTACTCGATCGTAACAAATGAGGCGTGGTTGTAGAACGCGTAATGTTAAAACTGAGAGATATTTCTTATATTACACAAGCTTATACTAACTTCAATTATCTTGATCCCGAATCGATGCAGTGACCATTAAAGGAGACGATTTTTAAGAAGAAAATTTCCTATATTAATTTTTTTCGGGATAAAAAAACTGATGAATATGTGAAATAGAATATTAAGTGTAAAATCTAGAATTTTAAGCTCCACCAAAATATTTGTATACTTATCCTTATAGAAAAAAATATATTATGCTAAAAGATTATATGACGCGAGATCCAATTAAAAATTGTTTTTATATTTTTCTTTCCTTATTGTTATTTAAAATGTAAATGCACATAATTTATTTCTTATACATGTTTAAATCCGTGCTGTTATGGCATAAATTAAAATAAAATTTGCCAACCTATAAATAATGAATTTGAAATCGGGTCCACCTACGCCGGGGTTGTGATATTCAGTTAGAAGTTTCTAATTCTAATTCTAACAACGTCTACAATCAGCAAATGTCGCGGTGACATGACACCTGACTCGTGCCAAGTTATTTCATTTTTACACCACACGTACTTAGTATAAAATTCCAGGCCCTATTGCGAATCTAAATTTGCAGAAAGAAATGATTGCCAACACATTCTCCTAAATGCAATCCTCAATTTGCCAATAAATTTTGACCTGACTTAATGGAATGGAATGTAGTGAGAAATCTAAAAGGCTTATTTTACATTTATAATATCGATGGCGCAAATTTGGCGGTGATTTATACGTATTAAGAAAAGTTTAAAAATAAATCTGATGAGCCTTTCATCCCAAAATAGAAGAATCATGACCTCTATCTGCAATATAAATATGTTTTGAAATTGTGACAGTCTAAATTCTTCTTTTATTTACTTTTAAGTAAAAATTTACTGCACGAACTATAAGGTAGCAGTTTGACCTAACTTAAGACGTATTTCTATTCATGACATGTTTTATCAGGATTTCGCATTCCGTGGAAAGGAATTCGATATCCAAAAAAGAAAGTACGGTGATCTGATACTGATTTTAAGGTGGTTGACCTTAATGAACTTTTGATCTTTTAACACGCTTTTGTCGACTGCATTTAATGCAAACATTATTAAATTAAGGTATTCTTGTGAAAAGCTTATTTAGCATTTCTTTTATCAAAAAAAAACCAAAGTAAGTTTATAGAGGAAATTTAATATGAAAGTAAAGTGTTATTGTTAAATACCTACTGCAAATTGCCAGCACATTTTCGGATCTGAAGAACATTGCATGAATCATTGCTTATTCAGAAGAGAAATATTAACTCGGAAAATAAAAACAATCGTAACTCTAAATAATAACAAGACGTCATGCTCGATTTCTACGAAAAAATGTTCAATGACTCTGACTCTTCATGTAATTGCGGCAATTTCGGGCACTGCGCCATATAAACGACATTAAAACTATATAAGTCAATGTAACGCAAGAAGAGAGTGCTTCACGGATTATGCAATGTACCAGCAAAATGGCCCACAGAAACTTGTACGCCTAATGGAAAGGAGGTAAAATTTTCGACTTCCTGCCACATCCACGCTGAGGTAGAAATGAAATTTCCAGGGCATTGAGAAGCTTTCGCGACCGGTGCATTGATTTCGAAATTTCAAGTGGATTCTTGTTCAGGATAACATAAAAGACATCGTAAGGCGAAATCTTGATACCCTAGTATAGCGTCAGTGGGTGGTCTATAGCCATATGCTAAACGGTAATGGACACCAAAAAATATGAAATAAGTCATCAAAATCAATGTTCTTAATGCTCTTGCAAATATAAATGTTTAGGAAGAATTCATCGAATTCTAGGATTATAAAATTAAAGAGAAAGTGCATGACAAAATATTATAGGAGAGAGGTGCGAATAATTTTTTATGAAAATTTATTATTGCACATCCATAATTATGAAAAATCGATATATTACTTTGTTATGCAATATTATCTTACCATAATGCAGGGAAATTTAAAAGGATTTTATATACAGCTAAGAAGAATTTATTGAATTGGTTAATTGAAGGAAAGTAGTTTTTAATAGCAAAGCCAATTTCAAAAGCTGTATGCATTATGAAATCGAGATGTCTTTTATTGTTTATTGCGAATTGTCTCTAACTGGTCAGAAGTAGACGAGATTTAATTGGATTTCCTTACTTTCTAACGAGATTTGATTTTTTCCAACAACTTTCTCCTGTTAAATTTTAATAAATCAATTATCTACGTGAGTTATGAATTAAATGTGACGCTAAATTATAAGATGAAGTTCTGTGCAACCCTGAATGATGATATTATAAAGACTGAATTACGAAATGCTGTACTAAATTACCAAACTGAGCATATATATTCGTTCCGAGTGTGAAGACACAGGTATACTCATTATTTTCTTCACATTTATCATTTCTTAATCCATAATTTATTAGGGACGACAGTCGCCAATATAATTTTTAATGCGGAAGGAAAGTTATGGACGCATGTACTGTATCCAACACATTCCGCGGATCATCCCGCATCTGGCGCATATATATAAATATATATATGTGTGTGTGTTCACGGTAAATTATAAGTATTTTAATGAATGGGCGTAAAGAAAATTTTTTCAACGTACATGTTAAGGGCAATGAACGAAACAAGATAAAATGTGAAGAATACGACAATAAATCCCAGGGTGTCATCGGCTGTAGGTGATGATTGCATTATATCTTATTGTGAAGACTAACGATTTAATTAATGTTAATTCATTTGTTAATTTCCACTTAATTCAGTGGGCGTGAAAGATTTGCAATAAGTCCCTTGTTCATCAGACAAGGTGAACTGCTGACATTCTAATAAACACTTTTTTGAAGAAGAATACCTTCCAGACAAAAAACGTTGAAAACAACAAAATTCTCAAATCCGCATTCAGAGGGTAAAAAAATTGATTTCAATAATAGATGTGTTTTTGTACTCTCGGTGGTATTAAAAAAAGGGAAATTCAGATTTGCAAAACAGTTTACTGATCTAACAACTTAAGAATTCTGGAAGATTTTATCTCTGATTTGGGTTTCAGGTCTAAAAATCCAATAAACCCCTCCGGGTGATCGTTACTATTTTTTGTCTCTAATTAGGTAGTATATAACTTTTTTCTATGAGGATAACGTAACAGTTGAAGGTATTTTAATTTAAAAGTTAATTACTTTCTCCTCGGAGTGACGAAAGTGTAACCGGAGCCCTTTGTTCGGTGGATAATTGGCCCTGATCTTGTGTTATAGTCAGGTTAAAATCTTTTTTTCCCAGAAGGAGCAATACCACCATTATGCGATTGCGATTAACTAACCATTCACTTTCTCCGTTCGCGGCTTTTGATCTGGATTAAAAAAAAATTTATGATAACGTGTTACGTTGGGAGCCGAATGTGATGGATCATTCAAGTTGATCACTTCCTCGAAGTTTAGCATGCGGGTCAGGTGCCACGTTTCTGAATAACCGCAAGGCATCAGGTGCACGTGAGAATGTATGTAAATACTTTGTATTCATGCTTGGCAGTTTCAGATATATTCCAACAGGCTCGAATTTATGCATTTTTAATTAGATTTGTTTTTATTAATCTTCAATCATTAAATCAGAAGAATTCCTGCAATTCTTTTTTTGTCCCTCTTATACGTAAGACATCATCTTTTAATTTAAAAATCACTGACATTTCACTGAGCATCAGTGTTTACGCACTGAAATTTCAATAGTTTTTTTTTGTTTTATTAATTAACGAGAATCTGAAGATCATATTCAATATATTACGTAATATCTTTTCGGTTTCATTTTCCTCCGTTAACAACCACGTTATTTTGCGAAATTGGAGAAGAAAAAGGTAAAAATAAACTTAAAAATAAAAAAAAAACAATAAGTATGTCAATTTATACAACCTCTCCCTAAGTTAATCTTTCGGAGAGAGAAATTCTCCCACTTCTTGCAACCAGCAAAAGTGAAGGTTGAAGACAATCTCCAAAGTCATAAATAGGGTCAAAAAATTATATAAGAATTTATTCCTGACTTGATTAATTCGGATTAAATATAGATTGTAGTGCTTTGTTCAAAATCGTGTCGATGACTTTGACAAATTTAGCTTGCGGCCTTTTCTTGAAGCTGTGTTCTAGTAATAAATTAAAAGGCCATGATTTGAGTAAAATCAGATGATTTGTCACCATCAGATGCACTGGTAAAAGTAGTACTGGTGAATAAAATGATTGCCAAATCTTACCCATCTGCACAACTTTTAATTTGCAAGCAATATTATTGTCTGTCAATTCACATTCAGATTTCCTGGAGTTTACAATTCTTATTACGTATTTTTACTCTCGTATATAATATATGATAATGATGATGAATGACACAGTCGAATTGACATATTTGAATACGTTATGTTATGGATATTAGAAACACATAATATAATTAGTTACATATTTAACAAAATGCGATAGAACACATGTTTTCTAAAGCATTAAATAAGCATGTTGATTAAAATTTGCTTCTTATAATAAAAAGGTAAACTGAGAAAGAAAAGTAGGCTTATTTTCATTCTCTATTTCAGCATGTGCATTTTGATTACGTATTATTACAATAAATAGTTTTATATATACATTCTCCTCTTTTTCTCACATTAGAGAAAAAATTCCTCATAATGAATACCCTTGAAATAATGGGAAAGTTTACTGTATATCTTATTAAACTTTCCAACCAGTGATAATTTTTATAATTTTTCTACCTTTTCATAACGGGACATAAGGTACAGACACATAATGAATGTGCATATTTATATATGTATATAATACACAATAGCTGAATTGCATACTCTTATATCAAATTATATATCTTCACCCGAACAAAAATCTCATTGCTATAAGATTATATTTGCTTAAAAAAATGTGTTTGTTATTAAAAGCTGATCTGCACGTAGTTCGACAATGTCATAAAATTTGTCGACACGGACCTTTGAACAATATTAGAAAGTTCAGAGTCCACAAGTTGATAGAAATTCCTGATTCTGGAATACCATCTTACAGTAGACTCCATAAAAAAAAGGTATCTTCAGTTGGAATCGGCAGCATTACACGATTACGTGACCGTGCAGTCTCACACGTCGCATTCTCCAACTCCTGGATTGCGCAAGAGAAGGTAGGTTAAGCTTCTAGGCTAAAGTCAGCTAAAGTCCCCTTTTTTTCCACCTTCTTCGATTCTGTGTTCTGCATCGTCGGGGAAGCTCTCCTCCACCTCTTGGAGAAAAGAGAACCACTCCCCACTGTTTCAACGTCTTGTCGGAAACCTGAGGAATCCCAATGGTACTGTCCCGACCCCCATCATGTCTCAGAGCCAGACAACATATGATGAAGAGGTACCCCTCCTCAAAAAATGTCTAATGCCCAGGGCGAGTGAGTCTAGGCGGTGGGCCCGCACTTCTGGCACATATAAAAGCATCGACTATCACCACAAATTCGCCAGAGGAGTGACGATCCGTGAAAAAAAGAAAATCCGGTGGCTGTTCTGCACAGTGACAACACCATGCGGTCTACCCTGGTCAGTGATCTTCAATTGTTCAATTCATCAAGGATCATTCTTATATCATTAAATGATATACACTCTATTTTTCCCAATTGTGATTCTTGCATTCTGCGCTTGTTTTGCATAGTGTCGTGACAGTGAAATAGTGCTTTTTACAAATCAACGAAAAGTGTGCTAAATCAGTGAATATTATTATCTGTTTTTCAAAATTAACCTGCTTCTCAGCCGATTCAAGGCGGTATTGATTGTAACATCAGTAAACTTTACTCTCTCAATCTGAATTAGTAAAAAGCTACTAATGAAATAGTGCCGATTCGTTTACTAATTCACTTTAGTAAGCATTTCTACTATGAATTAGTTAAAAATTACTAATTCATTTAGTAAGGCTTATTAATTGATTTAGTTACCCTTACTAGTAGTTTTTAACTAATTGATAGTAAAAATCCTTACTAAAGTGAATTAGTAAACGAATCGGCACTATTTCATTAGTAACTTCTTACTAATTCAGATTGAGAGAGTACAAACAGTTGATTCTACAGTGGAAAAATATAATTTTTAAAAGCATACTCTGCATAATGAAATTCTGTACAAGGAAACTAATAATTTATATTTGAAAAACTCAAACACAATCTTCAAATATATTTTTAAAATCACTAGCGGCTAAAGTCTAGATAATATAGGAATGCAAAATATAATTGTTTAATCCAAAATTTACACAATACATTGTTCGGTGTTGAGCTGTAGAGTTTTAAAGAATGATCTTGTATAGAATATTAAAATTTAACTGTGCAAAGTTTAAATATGAAGTCTGCAGAGTTTTTGCGTGTATTGTAGAATTAACTGTAAACAGTTTCTTTGTATAGAATCTATACTCTTCCTTTGAAGTCAAGCACGATTTTGGTGAAAATGGATTGTTGCAGTTGTTAATAGAAGAAATAAATGCAGGGTACAAGTGCAAACTTTTAGAGTTGTATAACGAGAATTTTTTCGGCAAAGTCGAGATTTGTTCGAAACAATATTCAGTCCAAGACTTGATGGAGATCCATAATCCGTTAACTGAGATTAAACTTTATCTCATTATGACAAGTATACCGTGTTCGAAATTGTAATCCCATCTGACGATATATTTGAAAAATTTGGAACTTCTCCGTATGCAACTCTACAAATTTTGTATTTTCTGTGCATCTTGATATTCAGTATAAAAATATAATCTCTCAAAAAAGTCTAAAATCTTCATTTTTCATGAGATTTAAAAGATTGTTTTTAAATTATAATTGGACAGTCATGAAATAAATTACTACGAAAGATAAATAATAAGATTACTTGAAATTGCTCCTTCTGTTCATAAATATTTAACTATTATTACTCTATTGTTCTGTTATTTGCCCTAATATGCTTTAATTCAAAGTTTTGCATCTTTTTCTTCATTCCTGACAATTTACAAGCACATAAAAGGAACTTTTATTCTTGACTGATTTTTAAGCGGAAGCATACATTAGTTCCAGAGATGAGCAACAGATTTTCTGAAAAGTAACTTTGTGCTTCGTTGCTTGAACAAAGTGTCGCTCTTTCATGGAAATTCTGCAGCAGCAGAAGGAGTTATTATTTAGATATTTTGTTAAATTATTTTATTTTAGACCTTCATGTCTTTTTTTTATAAAAAGTACTTTTTTCCCTTGAAGCTATTTAGAAGTGAAAACAGTATTTCCAGCTTTCCATATCTGAAAGTTCAAAGCCTTCAACACAATAATTTTATTAATGACCTTTCCTTATTCAAATTTTAATTAACACTGATTATACCACTAAAAAATTGGTTCAAACTCTAATTTGAAAAATCTTCCCAGTAATTATCTCACTAAAAATCCCAATTAACCAGTTTTAATGTCTTCTAAGAAAATGTTTTATCTTTTCTAAAGTGTGCCAACAAAATTATGCATAATGCCAACAAGTTCTACTAAAAAATTTCTTTTTTCTCTCTTTTTTGTCTCCTGGAATCAGAGAGGTCAATCCGCCACGGTGAAACGTGAACCTCGCAATTAAAAAAGCAACAAGAACTGTCATTTGTCATGATAATGAATCTATAAATAAACTTTCATTGATTCCCTCTCCCCAAAATTTCAATTTTAATTTCTTTGCAAAAACTTAAAAAAAAGAATGTTTATAAACCCTATACCAGAAGAAGAAGCTTCTTGCAAAATTTCTCCTTTTTTTATCCCAATGGGAGTCCCAATTCAATTTGCAAATCATAATTCCAAGCGTGATCTCGATGATTTATACGCTTAATAAGATTTATATGTTCACGCGAAGTGCCATTGAGGCGTGAACGGAAGTAAATGGAACAGAGCATTCGTTGTTTCGTTTGGCATGAATGACTGCTAAATAAAAATAATCGGATGGGAACATATGCGCTCACAGCTTGTGTTCCTTGTAAATTCAATTTCGCCAAGGTGGGCGCGAAACTCTCAGTAATATGACAATAATCGTGATTCGATGTAACAGGCAATACGGAAATATAATGTAAGCTGTAATAATTGCGTGGCGGATAAGAGAGGAGTAAAAAGAAATCATTCCACTTTCACTGGCGCTCGATTACATCCCAAGAATCCAATTCCTCCTCTTCTCCTTCGCTTTTTTTTGCATCATAAAAAAAGGGAATGGCAACATGCTTGACCTAATTCGAGAAGCCATTAAGAGGGTCCTTCTTTACTTTGTGACTTTCATTTTTGTAACCACCGTCATAAATTCACTGGATGGGCCTCCGCGAACATAAAGGATTGTCTCAAGGAAAAAAAGATACTCTTACCTACAGGAAAAAATCCATTAACAATTTATGGGGACAAAAACCGCTAATTTTCTCCTTTGTCAGGCGCAATTATCACATTTTTAAATTTGGTTTATTGAACTGCATGGGTTCGAGAGGGCTAAAACGTGCCATGAAACTACTACTTGTCTCGAAATCAGGCTTACTAAAAATTTATATATAGTATAAAAACTATGCTATGTTTAAAAAAAATCTTAGTAAGGTTTATGGTATTCAAAACATATGGGGTGAATAACACTTTCTGGAACATGGAAACAATTTTAAAGCACGCCTACCTCAATGCTAGAGAAATAAACTACATGCTAATGCTAATGGTTCTTGGATGTAATACATTACTTTAAATTTAAATATCGAAATGATGTTCCTTCAATTTAGTTGACGTAATCTCATGTAATGTGTGCTCGAAGAGTAGAACAGTAGAGTTGAAAAAACTTGTTCGAAATCCAAACTTATTAGCCAGCAGAAGCTTAAGCTTGTCAAGTGATAACAAGTTCTAATTAAATACATATTATGGTTACAGCGAAAGAACACACTAAGCCTTTTAAGGATTTCTCCTTTCTCTCTTTCATATGTTCGCTCTTTGCAGACATTAATTATAACAGCGAATTAATTAGTGAGTGTTAAGTAAATTAATCAAATTTGTCATTTTCAGGTATTACTGGGGTGCCTACTCGTCTCCACCCTCGGAGAACCAATCAGAGAAAAAAAAGAGTAAGTTTCTTTAATTGAAAAATAAATTGAATCTGTTATTAATTGTACATAAATAAAAATCAAATATAAATTAAATATTAAGAACAGATTTAACTGTTTTAAAATCCAAATATTAGTTTCACCTAAATTATTAACTTTACCACATTTTTAAGTCTCTGATGGAATTATTGGACACGAGTGAAAGCGGTTTCGAGGAATGTTTTTAAATACTTCCAACTGTAATTGAATTTACATACTGATCATATTTTAGAAAAGAGTTTCTAAGATCAGCAAAAGCTGCGTTTTTTAACTTTTTTTCAGCAGAATGGACCATTATTGGATTCCTTGTAAGCCAACGTCATTTCAAATTGGTAATTCTAAATCCTTACCCAGTTAGAGTTCTCTCATTATCGTTAGAATAGAAATAAGCCCCAATTACTATTAAGAATATTTATTATAGATCTTAAAAATTGTTCTATGTTAATTAAATATGCCACATAGAAGTTCACAGAAAAAAAGGTCTAGTTTTTGTTACAGTTTAAGTCAGTTTTTAGGCTTAACGCTAAATTTAGTCCCTTCTTAGTCTTATTTTAAGACTAAAGATGGGCTTAATCTAGCGTTGAGTCTAAAAACAGACTTAAAGTGTAACAAAAACTACACCTTTTTTTCTGTATTATTTCATGATTACAAATCCTCAAAAATATTCTGTAATAATATCGACACATTATAATTATCGATAATGAGCCGTTAGACACGGAATTTTTTTCGGTAGTTTCTTTTATAGGAGAAAGTGATCCAATTTAATTTGACAGACGTCATAATACCTGCTATTATAGAAAATACATTTCGTCATAGGGAATTATTATGAGATTTTTATCTGAAATACTCCAATGGAAGGTTCGGAACATTCCGAAAAATATTCTAGGATGGTTCTCGGAAGTAGGTAAATGTCCGCACAATAAGGAACATTCCCAAGGAAAGTTCAGGGAAGGCTCGTAAGGAATTTTCGTGGAAAATTGTGTTATAAAATTTCAGGGAATATTGGGCGGAAACTTTCCTGGAAGGTGCTAATTTTGTAATTAATATACTAATTAAAAAAACGGTCTCAGTTTTACCAAAACAGTTTTAACGAAACCTGACTTTCCGGAAAAGTTTCCGCCAAAAGTTCCCTGAAATTTTAAAACATAATTTTCCACGAAAATTCCTTATGAACATTCCCTGAACCTTCCTTGGGAATGTTCCTTGTTATGCGAATATTTACCTACTTCCGGGAACCTTCCTGGAACATTTTTCGAAATTTTCCGAACTTCCATTGGAATATTACAGGAACATTCATGGAACCTTTTGTGCTAATACGGGTTACTTATTTCTTATTGAAAAATATCACAAAAAATTATATTTACATAAGATGAATTAAATTTCGGTGAAAACCTGGCATTCTTATTGCAAATTATTAATATTAATTTAATTTTCAGAGCACCACTCTCGGCATACGGACCACCAGCAGCATCTTACGGCACCCCTGATGTGGGCCTAAGTGGCTCATATGGTGCCCCGCCATCTGGTCCATCATCATCATATGGAGCCCCAGATTTATCAGCTCCATCATCATCCTATGGTGCCCCATCAGGAGGTGGAGGTCTTGGATCCTTTGGAAGTGATCACGGATCGATCGGTGGATCTTTCGGCAGTGATCATAGTTCCGTAGGAGGTTCCTACGACAGTGGTATTGGTGGAGGTTCCTTCGGTGGATCCGTTTCTAGCAGCTATGGAGCACCAGCTCAATCTTATGGTCCCCCAGCTCAATCCTATGGACCCCCAGCACAATCCTATGGTCCCCCAGCACCCCAAGGTCGATGGGAGAAGAAACTAACCTGGAAACCAGAGGTGAAACAGGTCTGGAAGACACAATCAAAACTCACCTGGAAACAGGAATGGCAGAAGGTCCAAGTTCCAGTCTGGAAGGACGAACAAGTGCCAATCTGGAAAGAAGAACAAGTTGCTCAGTGGAAGAAGGTACAGAAGCCAGTTTGGAAAGAAGTTCAGGTACCTATTTGGAAAGAGGTCCAGGTACCAGCATGGAAAAAGGTGTGGAAGCCTGTTTGGAAAGAAGTTCAAGTTCCAATTTGGAAGGATGTTCAGGTACCGGACTGGAAAAAGATCTGGCAACCTGAATGGGTTAAGATTGGAATTCCTGGTGAGCGACTCGTTGGAAAGGATCATGACGGCTGGCAATATACTAGTCATGATCTCTGGAAGAAGAAGCTGATTTGGAAACCAGTCTGGAAGAAGGTCTGGCGTACTGAGAAGAAGCAAGCTTGGGTTACTGATAAGAAATTGGAATGGAAGGCTGAGTGGAAGCAAGTTTGGAACACCCAGAAGAAGCAAGTTTGGCAAACCGACAAGAAATTGACCTGGGAAGAACAGAATGTGCAAGTTTGGGTTCCTCAAAAGAAACAAGTCTGGGTGTCACAGAAGAAACAAGTCTGGAAGGATGAGTGGAAGAGTAAATGGGTGCCAGTGTGGAAAGATGTCCAGGTTCCTGAGTGGAAAAAGACATGGAAACCAGTCTGGGAAAAAGTCTGGGTACCTGCACCAAGTCATCATCACCAAGAAAACAATGGTTACCACTACAAATAAGTCAGATGATGTCAGAGGTTTTTAGATTCTTAGTCTGTTTAAAGTTCTGGACGAGAGGGGAAGACATATTTATAATTTATGTATAAAAATGAGTCTGATAAGATTAGACACTTTGAAAAATTGAAGCTGGGTAATTTGACGGATTCAGATTTATATATAAGTTGTATCAGAATTCTTTCGTGTTAAAATCATAGAAGAATGGACCATAGACTAATGGATGTTTTAAGTCATAAATCTGTTGAAGCATAACTTGTTTATTGAGGAAGTATAGACTTGATTATTATAGATGATTTAATTGTTGTAAGACATTCAACGAATTTTATTTATTTAGGCCTAAAAATTATGTTTTTTATATCGATGTCTTGCAGTTAATGAATCTTGTTATTTAAAAAATTAATCTTTGGAGAAATAAGAAAAAATGTAGAGACAAAGGCCACCCCAATAGCAAGTTAGAAAAGAACTTTAATGAATCTCAGAATACTCAAAATGATTGATAAACAAAATCGTGTATATATTACGAAGCGATAAATTGTTTTAAAACTTACACGAAGAAATATATGCTGCGGTGTGATACCTAAATAAGCAACATAATTAAAATTAAATTATCGTCTCGTTTGTATATAATAATAAAAAGCTCGAGTTTGTGTGAGGAGCTTTAGATTTAAGATTTTGTACGACTCGAAAATTATATTTTAATACAAATAAATAAGTTTTTCTATAATGAAGATTTTTAATCTAAGATCGTAGTCCACATCAGCGATGTTTAATTAGAAGGATGTGAAGCATTTAATTGCATCGATTTTATTACAGAATGGATGTAGTATCCTAGGTAATAAGCTAATTTCTTATTATGATCCTTCCACTCACAAAAACAGCAATTATGACAAGTTTCTCAGATTGAGTTTTGTATAATGCGTATGATTAATCAGAGGCCATGAAAATTGTCTTTATGTAACGTTCATACCATGCAGAGAAGTGCAAGTAGATACATGAGTTGAAGAACCTAGTTAAAATTTGTATCTTTATTAGAGAATTAGATATTTCATGTAATCCTAGGGGGAATTCAGGTGGAATTTCACGTAAAACCACCTCTAGACTTAATGACATCCATTTTTGCATATCTATTACGGTTACGGTTTTCACGAGAATTTTTTCAGCTGGTAACAATTATTCATTGATAATTAATTATCGAAAAGCTTAAATGCACCTTTCTAATCTAGTAAAGTTCAAATCTTTCCAAAATGTGAATTTTTGATAAGGTTGAAAGTTTTTGCACAAGTTGATTCATGTGAGATGAATTTGAATGAAAGAGATAGTTAATGGTTTCTAAATGCATCATGAGAATACTGGTCGAGGAAGATGCTTTCTAGGGATAACACGAGACCAAGGGAGCACTGCAGACTACAAGATTCTCAACAGGGTCGCCAGGGTCGCAGAACAAACCCATAACCTTTACTTTCTCCCTGCAGTACGTTCGCGCGCAATCATGCGCATAAATGTCTAAACAAGCGCATCTGAAGTGGCGCTCACAGTGGCGTAATTTCAATTTATCATGAAATTTCCGTTTTTTTCCATCTCTGATTTAGATACATTACATTTATTTCAATTTTTAATATTCTAGACTGAATAGATTTATTTTCTCAACTGATCAGCCTAAGCATTTTTCCGGCAGTTTTTATTTGGATCGATACTTTCGAGCTTTCATTTGAAAAAGTTCCAAACATTCACCTCAGGTAACATTTTGTTGGAAGTTACTTTATTAATTGTCAAGCGAGATGGTTACGCCAATGTAAAGTCACATGAAAGGCTTTCCTGAACAGGTATCTAAAGTGAAACCGGAAACTGCACATAGTTGCAGCTAAAACGACTGACCGATCTTCCCCAGGTCCCTAATTGCTGGATCGATTGCCTGCGGCAACACCGATTAAACGGAAAGTGATCTATCGATGTCCATTCGCTGTACATGTTCAGCTGGGCTGCCGATGTGATTTCTGAATTGAAAAGGAGAAAAAGAGAAAGAGGAACAATGCTGGAAGTGGGAATGTCGAGCTTGTCATTATCGAATAATAGATGGATAGGAATTAATATCCATATCAAAAGAGATGCCGCTGCTAAAAATAAACCTAAATTGCGGATCGGGTATAATTTCTGCTTGCGCGACCTAGAATTCACCTAATTACTAGCTTTCAAAATTAAAATAAGGAAATGTAATGACATTGGAAATAAGTATTTGGAATACTTATAATTAAGAGAATATTTTAATATAATATGAAATCCATAAATAGAAACGATATTCCCAAAATACTTTGTTGATTAAAGTTAGAATCATATGCATGTTTTTTACAATTTATTATAGAAAACCGACGAATCCCTTTTATTTCACCTTTAGAAGTTGGAGATTAATATTCTGATGCTGGAACAAGTACCTCAAAATCTATTTGTGTGATTTCCGTCTTAGTTCCGGTTTCCTAGGCAATCAAAGTGACTAGACAAGAAACATATTGCCTATTTGACTGCTTCGTTAATTTTTCGGTAGCTCGGAGCTCGCGAAGCAAGAGTGATTTACGCGCTGGAGAGTTTCCAATGGGCAAAGTCATCTCGTCCCACGGACTCTCTGGAAGCGACTCGTTTCATTTTTCCTACAGTTTTTATTTTTCCCAAGTCTAAGGCCATGCACATGTACTCAATTACAGTCAAGGTGATCGTACTCGTCGCATCAACTATACTTTCACTCTTCAAGAAGGAAGTTCTCTTACTCCCCCTTTTCTCCTCTCTGGCATTTTATAAAAGAATAATTTTAAAGAATGATCCAATTTTAAAGATCTCTTTGCATCTAACACATTTTATCAACCACTATAATCATGAGTATACTTTTGTCATTATGTATTGGAAAGTTGTGCAAAATTCCACGTTATTAAAAGAAGAAACTCGAAGAAATCTCATTGGATCGCGTAGGCGCGTTGAGAGATGAGCAAAGTTGAACTCATGCATCGAAATCTTGCGAGTAATTAAGGTCCAGGAAGAGAGTGATGACCAGCAAAATTTTGCGAAGTGAGAGTGAAGAGCAGGAAAGAAAGGAATGACCTCTGCGAATCGCGATCAATCAAAAGCGTAATTTTGAAGATGGATCTACTATCTTAAATTGAGAAACAAAGATAAACTTCAGCTCAAAGGACTCTTCACAAAAATACATGACAGAGAGAAACGGTGATTGAAAACACTGATTTATTGACAAGGTGTTGATTTTTCAATTCTCCCATTATTTTATTTATTTTATTTTCCATAGAACATATTTTACTCTATCTTTTCTTTATGCTACAAGAAATTGTATTAAATTGAATATTTTTGGAATTGAGGCATGTATCTATTATATAAGTGACCACCAATGACTCAGCAAATATAATATATTCAGTCATTTCATATTCTGCTAGATCCACATTCCATAGCAAATTGGTGTAATTAATCTTCATAAAATGTGACAAACCCACTTGTTTTTATAATTAAATTTGCATATCCTAGAAGGCTCAATCCAAAAATTCTTCCATGTGGTCCAGTTTCTTTACAAAACACAAACTCTCCAGAACGATAGTAATCGTTTGTGTATAACCAGTGATCTAATGTATGATGCGAATGATATTGTCACTGTTACCTCACAGTTCTTAGGACATGAATTTAGGTTGTGTAATTTAGTTACCGGAACTGAGTCTCTTTTTATCGAACCAAGCCTAATTTTATTATAATTCGGTGCTATAATATGTAGCATAAAGGCGTCTAATGCTCAAAAGAGAGAAAGTGACATTAAAATGATGACTCAAACTTTTTAAATATAATGGATGTCGCTAAATAGTTGCGAAACTTCCACTTGCCATTATTTCTATATGGAATTGTATGTCTATTCAATATTATTATTTTAGTATTGACATATGTATTAACATATTCAACGAGTACATTGCCTCTCTTATCTTTTCTCTGGCTGAAAATTATTTCACTCTCATCTACTATCCTGAAGTTACGAGACACCTGTTGCAATAAATCATCTTTAATGGGGATTTCTACAATAATAAAACAACATCCTAGAATTCTAAGCAGTAAATTTAAGTTTGAAGCAACTCGGTAATAATTTCTTAAATGCGCTCCAGCTAATCTAATTTTAAACCCGGAACTCTCATAGCCAACCTGAAAAGATGCGAAATATACAGATTGTAAGAGAGTAACAATATGACAGAAATTTTTATAATCCGTAGTTGAAAATGTCGAGGTATAAAGAGGAAAATCGCGGTACAAAACTAGTGGAAAATGAACATCGTAATCGAATGACACAGGAGAAATTCTAACAAGATAAACCTGCATGTCGTTCAGCGACCTCTCACACATTTGATAGAAAGTTAAATTGTTGCAATATTCGTTTTCAGTCGAATCACCTTTTTGAAAAATAATCTTCAGATTTTCTAAAATCCATCTGAATTCTTATTTCTGAATAACAAAGATTAAATATGACAAAATATCAATGTATCACCTATAATTCTAGATTTCTAATAATGTGTGTTCTTTTCATTTGTGAAATGAGTGTTTTTCCACTCGCCCTACTACTGATTACAATAAAAGTAAATTACTAATAAAAAAAGTTCCTATAACGGTTAATTAAGAGTCTTTCTTTGAGAGTCTAATTTCCAATCTGGTTTAAGAATTAAGTATCAGTAAAAAGGTAATAAATTCACTCTTAATTGCATTTAAAGTACACAAATATTTGAAAAAGCATCGTCATGCGGTGATAAAACGAAAGTGAAAGTAGAACTGCTCACTGCAAACTGTGAATGAGCACTGAACAGTTGCATTTCCTCGCATCTGCAAGGATTTAAAAGAATCTCTCCCCTCCGGCAACTTAGCTCCCATTGGTGCATTCCAATTTACCACTACTTCACTTCTGTTTTAGCTACCCACTTCGGGACTTTCCCACAGAATTCACTCTTGCACTACTATTTGAACTTTGCATGGGTCAAGATGTAAATATTAGCCTTTTCAGTATTTTTATCTGTTCGCTTCAAAAGCGACAGTTGTCAAACGTCAAAGCATCACGTCAGAGAGCCTTTGGAATTAAAATATCAAAAGTCCCACGTTAAGATTTCCTATTCATATCAACGTGAGAAATTGAGATTATAATGCCGGAAGTAAGATAGAAATTTAAATGATAGATTGTAGAATCCGATGCAATTCATCTTTAATTAATTTTATAAAAGGAATTTAGCTTTTCTTCTTTCACAAAGATAAGTTTTTTAGATAATCAACTGCTTAGCTATAATAGTTGATTATAAAAGGGCGAAATAATTGCTTTTTCGTGATTGTGACTTATTTATTAGTCATTTTGCTGTGGCATACTTACAAAAAATGAACAGCATGAAATCAAATCCAATTTTATATAAAATTGAGTATAATTCTAGATAAAAAAGGACCCTCGCAGAAAAAAATAACGCACTTTTGCACTACTGATTCTATTCATAGAAAATCAAAGTATTGAAAGTCGTTCATGCCTTATGTATGGCGCATGCCTTGCCAGCAGGACACATACGATCACATGTATTACCCAATAGAAAGTGAGACATGAATATATGCTTAATCTATGTGCATATAATGTAATCGTAAACCTACGAAGAATTATTCAAAATATATGTTAAAGAAAGTATTATTTTTATTTTCTACTTCATTTCCATATTTTCTACTTATTTTCTACCACACATTCTATATTTTAATCATATCAATCATCAACTGAAGTGATAAAACCAGCTAAAAAAAAGTTGAATAAAAAGTTTATCATATTTTATATCATCCAAGGATTTGTGATTGATTTGCCTGAAAGTAGGATTTCCAAGGGAATGAATTAGTATAGAAGCAGAAAAATATTGACATAGGTTGTTTCTTTTTTCAAATTCGTTATCGGCTGATATTCACTTAATTTTGCACGCACGCGAAGGCCGTTACCTGTATGAGTATATCATGCAAATTGAGACGTCACGTAGCGTTGGTGTAACGGACAGTTTGATGATTTAACACATTGTAAAGCGCATGATAATGGTAGGTCCACACGCCTCTCGTCAATGTAATTTGAAAGATAATAGTTGCTATCTTCAACCCGAGTGACACCTCCCGCATACAAGTAAGTACTCAAATACCTTGTTTCCTCCTTTCCAAAACACTTTCCTACTATTTTATGGCGCCATCACAGATTTACGACTATACCTGTTAAATAATTTTGTAATGTAGTGTTCCAAAGTTCGTTGTTACTGCAGTCGCGTTGTTTTGAAAAAATTAGGGGTACAGATTGAACTTTAAGTCAATTTAGGCCTAATAAAAGTAGTAATTACAATACGTACAATCCAACTAATAGCCTTGACCCAGACATTTCTGTGACTACGGAAAAAATGCAGTGCCTTTAAACGTAACAAGACCTCCAGTTTCTTGACCATGAAATTTCTCGAAGTCACAGTCATGACTCTTGAGTCCTTGTACATTCGATATCGCGACTCAGGAACTTGTATACTTATACTAAGTTGAAACTATCGCGATCTCGAGAAACAGGATTGAACCAACCAAGACCACTTTCACATAACTATATGTATGGCGTGTCACAAACATGAGTTTGATTTCAGTATTCCGACAATGCACGTTACAACGATGATCAATTAATATTGTTTCTTTCTCTGCTGTCAAAAAATAATTTGCGAACCATCAAATGACCATAAATTATCAAGCATTGGTTAACAAATTAATCAAACTAAAATTTAAAAATTTGAGTTCTCAAAACTGACTCCTTATGCGTAAGAAATTAAGTGGTTTTTATCATAAATTTACAAAATGGCAAGAGAGACACACATTTGAAGAAAGTGAAGTTTGTTATACAACTGCTGCAAAGACGTTCACCTGCGGACTCGATAAAAAATTTCAAGCTGCAAACAACAAATTATTTGCTAAAGTGTTGAGCTAAGAGGTCTTTATGGTAGGAAGAATGGTGCAATTTCGAAAAGTATAGGATTTTTAGACATTAACCTTTACGGTTACATTTATTATTTTCTCGCTCGTAAGTTATGACTTGGTTTGCACAATTCTTTTCTGAAGAGAAGATTATAGTACTAAATCACGCTTTAAAGAAATTTTGTTTTTTTCACAGATACAGCATCTGCCTGTCCCACGAAGGCTATTTGTACGGAAAATCTGGATGAATAGACACTTTATTAAGAAAAAATCTTATGTAACTAACTTTTCAGATTTCGAATGACAAAATGCAAATAATTATTACCAAAAAAATCTATTCTGGAGGTTGTATTTCGAAAGTAGAAGAAGGAAGTCTTTACGATTGAAAAACCTCTCATTGAAATCGATTTTCTAGTTGTTTGTACCGGCTCTGCGTTATTGGACATTTATATGTATAGTAAGAGTACAAACGCGACTGGCATGAAGGAAGAACTAATAAATAAAGAGCTTCATGATAGTAGGTACTTCAGTCTCGACTTCAGCACTTTCCTATTGAAGAACTCGCCTAGGATCTTCGCGATGTGGGAAAATGAGTCGCAGTCTGAACCCATGACCTTTATATCGAATTGTATAAATGCATAGACAGGATGAATCTTCTCTTCCGGTTGTTACAAAACAAAATTGTATGTAAGTGCAAAACGAATTACAACCCTTTTTAAATATTCTCATCGACATTCTAGAACTTGATATTTTGTTCATGCCCTTGGCCAAGGAAGAAAGTTTGCTGTTTTTCACGTGCAAAACTTTCTAAGACCTTCGTTTCTAGCTCCTTTTTAAGCTATAGATCGATTGTATTTCTGATTGTGCAACCAAATCGTCGAATAAAAGAGTCCGATTAATACTATTTAGGATTTTGAGAGAGTTTTACGAGACGAGAAATACGTAAATTATTTCGCGATTCTAAACAAGTATTACTTTCGTGCACGTGATGTCATTTCAAATACATGGTTTAGTTAAAAAATATGATTTTCGCATATTATGCGTAAAATTCAAGATCATATGTATATGTTTTGTTAGTGTTATAAATCAAATTTTATATCAGCATGAGGTGAAAGCTTCGGTAGAATATATCCATACTAAGATGCTTCTAAAAGTATTGTTGTAATGAATAACGAAAATTTATGAAAGTCAAACAGTTGATCTTATCAATTATATGCGTATCTGTTTCACTGGATATGTATAGATCCTAAACAATATATCAAATCAAATATTGATTTATTCATAGTAAAACAATTAATAGTGTGATATATTTTTCCTTGCAATTAATTGCCAATAAGTTAAATATTAGAAAGCGAGTAGTAGCACCTGGCTTGCAGATATTGTAAATATATATCAACAACCACTCCTTGCATTCGAACATCCTGTCTTAAAAAAATGGTGGTGTAACGAAATGTCTCGAAAATCTCGCATGCATTGTTGTTCTAAACCTGATTGGCTTTTCAATGACTTGAAGTTGTAAGAAAGAAAAAAAAATAATCACGCACGTGTTGGTTTGCTCTTAAAATTTGACGAAAACCTTCGAAATCCTTTTAAATTCTACAAAATCTTTTGAAAAT
>JAUESH010000040.1:8712620-8737001 GCA_032275165.1 Synergus magnus
CAATTTCATACTTGACGCCTCGTAGTTCAAACATCATCATCACCATCACAATCATCATCATTATCATCATCATCATCTTTATCATTATCGTTCTCCTCAAGAACAAGATTTCACTTCTGTGTGTCATGCAGTAGACAACAACCATTGATAAATATGTATTTTATAGGGGAGAACAGACATGATTCAGGAATTTCGCAAAATTCACTATTTTTACATGATTGTTGCATTACAATTAGAACAAAATATCTTCACTACCATACTCAAAATTTTTCTACGTTCCACTTCTCTTCTTCACTTTCTTTATACTTCTTTATCTCTTACCTAAGCTCTTCCACTCATGGCCAATAATCCGTTGTTTTTCTTTTCAAATTTCAGAACCTCTGTAATTGCAACATTATTCTTTTCTTTATGGACTTCCTTTCCTGTTTGAAAATTATTTGAAAGTGAGAGTTTCCGCATAGCGATGTATACTTCCTCAAAGAAGATATAAAAGAGACTGGAGAAATAAAACTAATAATATAGAATAAGTGAAGAAATGAACAAGCTTATGTGATGTGGCATTTAAAGTCACTCTATTTTTTCTCTTTTTGGTATAATAGCAAGTATTAAGAGATAAATACTAATATGGCGAGTCTTAAAAAGTAAATAATCTTGCGATAAATAGACAGCGAAACTAGTCTTGTTTTCAGGAATATGATTAATAAGCACCTTCTGTCATGTTTCACAGGCACTTATATTATCACGGCATAGCCGAGACAGTATTCATTGATGTTAATAGATGCCTTCACCTGCAGTTTCCATCCCATGTACGGGTGCGTTGGATTTGAGCATATAATATAATTGCTTCAGAGAAACTGACATCGAGATTATGAACGCGAGGAGAATCACGCCTTGCTCATCGCGAAGTAAACTCATGTAGCCAGGAAGTAAAGTGTCACGTGTGAAATTCTCACTTTCCAAGGGAGCATCCGCAATGTTTGTCGCTCCAAGAAACTTCGATGTTAATTTTGTCCACTTTATCTATTTTCAGAACAGAGCTTACAAAACTGATTGAAATTCAAATTGGACAGGGTTGAAATTTGTATTTTTACTAAACATATAAATGCCCACGAAATTTATTTCTTCAATTTTACTATAAAATAACTTTTTCTGTAAAATATAAGACTATACTATTATATTGCCAAGTTGCCCAAAGGTCATGGTGAAATGGTTCCATTCAACGGCTTTCATGCTGCTATATTGTATGTAATCAAGTAATTACAGTAATTATTATTGAACAGATCAATTCAAGCGAATAAATGATATTTAGAAGTTATAGAAGCTAACTCGCGAAGAATTAGCTTTTGTAGAGATAAATGATTTTAATTTCAAGTTTAATCAACCGCATAGTTAAATTTATAATTTATAAGATTTTTTTAAATCATGTAGTGTCTCGATGCTTGGATGTCTGTTCCTATATAATTATATAATCATACAAAATGAAATAATAGGTAATGTTGGAGAAAATCTCAATTTCTATTTTATGGTGATATGGATTTTTACCAAGTGAGCAATTTGCCAATTTGGAGAGCGTCTAATCAGTTAGGATACCTGCTTGTATAAATATATATACAAGTATTTCCAGTAAGGTATCATAAATTTATTTATGAATACCTTTATCTGCCTTCCTTATTCTGAAATCTTCTTTGTATTCAATTGTGTGTGTAAAATATAATTCGAAACATTATTCAAATTCTTATCACATCAGAATATATTATTTTTAAATTCTAGGCTTTTAAAAACATATTTTAATTATAACTAACAAATTTTAAAGAGGAATTTCGTTATTTACGAAGAAATTAAGATATTTTCGAAAAGTGCATGCATTGGTCGCTTATGAAGAAAAATATAACCCAATTCGTAAATTGGCCACTTTGAAATCAGCTCCTGTGCTGAAAGACACAATTTAGATGCGAAATTCCGGGTTTCTATTCGAAAAGGATCGTAATGTAAAAGAATTCGTTCGACGTGCTTACCATTTGATTGCATGCGGAATACTAAATTTAAATTGCGGTACAATAAATCTTAAAGGTTGAAAAAAACTTTGTACAAATGTGTGTTGCAAGAAAGTTGAAAGAACCATATTTTCTATTGCATCGTGACTAATAATCGTTACTAAAACTAAAATAGTATTCCATATGATATATTTAAGTTTGACGGACGTCAATGTAAAATCTGATTTAAATAACACAAAACTGACATGACGGAAAGAGTCCTATAGCACAAAAAGGTATTTTTGTCGAAGGCCATGGGTGGCACGGTGATAAGATCTCAAAAGAGCAAATGCAAATGGTTTTGTCCCTGTCTATATAAGTTAAAGTCGACACCAGTTTCCGTATTAGTGCATCATCCGAAGATGATACTCGCAGTAAT
This sequence comes from Synergus magnus, assembly GCA_032275165.1. NCBI lineage: Eukaryota > Metazoa > Arthropoda > Insecta > Hymenoptera > Cynipidae > Synergus > Synergus magnus. The sequence goes on from JAUESH010000040.1 coordinate 8,715,033, forward strand.
TTTGCTTATAATCCTCTTGGGTATCTTTTGTATTTACGATTGCAAGAAACCGGCAAACTTTCCACCTGGTGTGTATAAATGCAACTCGTGTCATGAATCTAAAATCGGTTATAATAGATGCATATGCATCCGATCGGTGCATGGTGTAATAATATCATCATAAATTATTCATATCATTTGTCGGCACTGAAATCCTAAAGCGTAGTGAATCATGCAATGTGAAAGTCTAATCAGTTAATTTTTGTGTTTCGAGTGACTCAATATTAAATTTTTGATCAGGTCCAATATGGCTGCCACTGGTGGGGTGTTTCCCAAGATATCTAATCGCGCGGAACAAGTATGCTTACAATTATATGGCGCTTCAAGAATTTTCAAATACATATGGCCCGATTGTTGGAATGAAGTTTGGAAAACAGAAATACGTTTTAATCTCAACACATGAACTTGTGAAGAAGGTGCTTCTCAACGATGACCTCAATGGCCGACAAGACGGTTTCTTTTTCAGAGTCAGAGCTTTTGGGAAAAGAATAGGTAATTAGAAAGAAAATATTGAAAATCTTGAACATAGAAAGATCGATAGGGAGGATATTGGAAACTAACGAAGAATTTTTTTCCTATGTAGGAGTTTTATTCAGAGATGGCAACAAATGGTCTCAGCATAGAAGATTTACGACGAGGCATTTGAAAACTTTCGGTTTGGGACAAGCAGCCATGGAAAACAATTTAATTTTCGAATCGGAAAGTTTGGTGGACTTTCTTCGGGAGCAGAGCAAAGTTGGTCCTGTTCCAATGCATAGAGCTTTTGATATTGCTGTTCTCAACGCTCTTTGGACATTGTTCGCTGGGCATAGATTTGACTACAAAGATCAAATGGCGTACGACATTTTGGAAGTAGTACATAGAGCATTCAGGTGTGTATTACATTATTTAAGAGTTTTAATGCCTAATTATAAAATAAAAATATACTATGTACATGATAAATAGATAAATTAATGACTAAAGTCATTAATTTTCTACGAATGCATAAAAGTCAGAGTTAATTGTTGTATCCTCTGGCTACTAAGTGAGCAGAGGCAGTATTCATCTTAAGAAACATCCTCAGTAATTATCGTAAATTATTCAATGCTCATGTGGAGTTGATATTATGCTAGTCAAGCGAGTGAATAGTTTGTATGATTCCATGTAAAATGTACGCACAGACAGGTAAAACATTGCATGATGTGAAACTTTGGGCTTGCATAGACTGACGGACACCTTGGGTGGCATCTTGTCTCTCATGCCATTTCTTCGTTTTGTGATCCCGGAACTATCAGGATACAAAGAACTTCTTAGAAACTCTGAGAAGCTGTGGGAGTTCATCGGCAGCGAGATTAATAGCCACGAAAAAGACCTTAAGAAGGATCAACCTAGGGATCTTATCGATGCTTTTCTTTTGGAAATAAAAAGTCAAGAGGCTTCAGGCCCACCAGTTGACTCAATTTTTAATAGTATGAATTCACTATAATTGATATTACAATATAGAAATATAGAAAGATAGAAACATAGAAATATTTGAGATAAAATGATATTTTAGGGGAAGAATTGTTAATTCTCTGTTTGGATATCTTCCTGGCTGGATCTAAAACAACAACGGATACTCTCGGCACAATATTTGCATTTTTACCTCAACATCCGGAATGGATTGAAATTCTACAAGATTGTGTAGAGAAAGTCGTTGGGAAAAATCGTGCACCTTGCCTTTCTGATCGTCCTTTATTGCCAATGGTGGATGCTTTTCTAGCAGAGGTAATTTTATGCATAAACTTATGTAGGAGTAACATTATATACCATACAAAGGAAATAGTTATTGCCGAAACCAGTTCTCTAAAAAATTGAGTGCTGACTGCCGTAAGTTTCACTTTTTTTTAATGAAGTACATATAATTAATAATTTGTAATTGGATACTGTAATTAGCGAAAAGATATTTTAAAGATAATAAATTTGGAGAAGCTTAAAATGAAGTGGCGATAAGATCAATGATGAATTTCAATACGACTCGTTCTTCACGTGGAAATGTATAGTTTTAAGACTTCCGGACGAGCAGTAAATCCTCCGCGAAGCCAGAGATACAAGGCATATAACGTTTACACCATTTTCAGTGTCAGAGATATCTGCTACTAGCACCTCTGGGTGTCCCTCACAGGGCCATGAAGGACGTGTTGCTCAATGGCTACCGAATTCCTGAGGTGAGCAATCAGATAATATTTTAACGGGCATTACATCCTTTTAAACTTTATGTGCCTGGGTGTGAAAGCCGCTGACTTTTTTTCCGTGATACCAGTAACCAGCATGACTCTCCGAACTATCTTAATAAAGAATGAAATGTTATGTGTAATCATCGTCGCTTTCAATCGCCGCTTGTCAGGAAGATGAGAGTTGCGGATATGAAAGCTGTAATATGAGAATTTCGAACTATAGAGTTTGCAAAAGGATTTCTAAATAAAAATAAAGAATGATAAATTAATTTGCTGGAAGTGATGCTTCAATAAGAAATTTATTGTATAGGATTCCCTCGCTACTAAATTGTTAAAGAAATCTGGATAATTTCTAATTCTGCTTTCTTTCCCTAATGATGTTTAAAAGACTAAAATTTCTTTATTTTTACTCATCACAGGATGCGGTGATCCTCCTAGATTTTCACAGTGTTCACAATGACCAAACTTGTTGGGAAAACCCGGAAAAATTTCGCCCCGAACGTTTCTTGGACGAAAATGGCCAGTTTCGACAAAATCATGCAGCTGTACCTTTTGGTCTAGGTAATTTCTGTACAAATTATACAGTAATTATGAAAAAATTCTGTTCAGAAATACATATCTTAATTATTCTTGCATTTTCTTTAAATTTTTGTGTAATCATTTTAGGCAAAAGAAGATGCTTGGGAGAAGTATTGGCTCGTTCTTCTCTTTTCATGTATTTTACTTATGTAATACACTACTTCAATTTCGACATTTCTCCGGAACACGGTGCTCCAAATGTAAATGGTTATGACGGATTTACGATCTCTCCAAAACCATATTACCTCAAACTCTCCCCCAGGTCAGACAGGAATCAGAGCACTAAAGAGACGAGATTGTGAAAAAGTAGAGAACCACACGTATTTTTTGACATCTTTATATACTACATGTAACAACAAAATGCGTCGGTAGATCTTCCCAAAAGAGTGCAGACGACTTTCTCATGTATGACCAAGTACGATTCGACTGTCCAACTTGTCGAACAACACTTTTATTTACGAGAAAGTGAAAGAAATGAGAGGACCAGGTCTTCTTCATATTTATTTGAATAATTTATTCATTTTTATTGTACAACGTAATTTTAATATTAAAATCTTTCATATTTTTGTCTTTACTCTCTATAACGAAACAAAATAATGCATAACTAGATGATAACTAGGTGTAAAAGTATCTATTTAAGTTTAAATTATCAATGCAAATTAAATATTATAAATATTGTAATACGCGTAAGTTATATGAAAGAAATAAAAGAATTTCAGCATGCTCTTAAAAATAATGAAGTAAAAGTTAACAATTAGCATAAACTATCCTCTAGTTTCATTTTCATTCATGGTAACAACCTCACTGACATAACGAACCATAGATCATAGCCTATTTCTATTTCAATTACCATTTCGGAAGCCTACACTGACTTTTACTGTTTCTTTTATCTTAAAATCCAGCGTTTCGCGCTTATGAAACGAGATGAAATTCATTTATGTAAAATACATGTAAAAGTACGAGGAGTCTGGATTTTTTATGCACAAAGCGGAAGTCGCAAGAGTTAATTTAATTTAAAAAAATTGGGGATCATATATTATAAGGAAATGTATGCAGAACTTAAAAAAATTTAATTACGCTGAATATGAGGCAGGCTGTGATGTTTCCTTGTGAAATGAATTTTTGATAAGAGATGATAATGGGGTAAGAGAAAGATCGGAAATAAAATCAGAAGCAGATAAAATTAGCAGAATCCTGAATTACCAACTTAAAAAGTGAATTCAAATCTCACTGGGACGAAGATCAATCAATAATTACATTCGGATTAGATATTGTTCAAGTTTCCCAAAAAAATATGTAAACGCAACTTATAATCTGGGTTTTATTTCCGGTTTTTCTTCGGTCAAATAAAATTACCGGATTTTTTTCGGTTTCCCGATCTTCTTCGGAAGAGATATTCCTCTTCGTAGTGTTTTCTCGGCAAAATAATTTCGAATAAATATATTTTTGTTGTGTAAATAAGAAAACAGAGAGAAATGTTATGGATATCGGTATAACTAACTCAGGAGGGTTGTACATGAGAGAGTCTCTGCAGTGAAAACACTTTCTCTCACGTGGATGCTTCCATTTAGCGCATACTCGTTTATATACGAGAGCACAGCAACTTATGTTTTTCACAACGTTATATCTTCAAAGAGAGACACAAGAATCTTTGCATAATAACGGAATCTCACTAATTATATAGAAAGGCTCACTGAACTGATCGCTATCCATATTCTTCAAGTGGGTGATGAAAGTTATGTAACAATGATAACTATGCTAATTATTGCATTACTCTCGTAAAAAATTTTTAATCAAGATCTAGTTACGGGTCAAATATGATAAACATTAAAGAAGTTGAATCTGTTTTCTTCTTCCTCCACAATACTCGCAGAACATTGGTACACGGAAAAAATTAGCATTGAATCAAAAAATTATTGTTTCAAATCCGGACGCTACAATGATTTTATTGGCGGGTTTCCTGGTGAGCTTAATAAGTCAATAAATAACTTGGGTTTGATTTAATGGTGACTCTTTTCCTCTCACACGTAAAACAGGTTTTAGGCAAAATAATTGAGACGTGTAACAGGTGGATTTTAATCCTTGTCGTAATAAAACATGAACACATTGAAACATGACCGTCAAGAAGTATAAAAGTCGTTCTGGATCATGAGATTGAATCTTATAACTCTTGTAGTCAAGAGATGTCGAATTCAGGGGAAAGTTGGAAGAATCTCATTGGTCATGTTGAAGCCTCACTCAAGTACCATCGTTTCAATAAAACTTGCCATAATTCGCGAGCTCACTTGACAGCAAGAACAATAGATAAATTCACTTTTATTATGGGAAAAGTAGCTGCAGCTAATTTATAATTTGCTTACGAGGATTAAGGTAAGGACGTAACAAAGGTTTTCTCACGGGAGAAAGATTTAATAGTACAAAAAGTTGGAGAGTTGCTTGCTAAAGTGTTTAGAGAATTGTTTTAGAGAATTGTTTCGAGATAAGTAGAAGAATTTTTATTAAAATCATGAGCACGATTGGAATTTTTTACAGTGGATTGAAAAAGAGTTTGAAATAACGAAACATAAGGTTCTTTAATTTTTCAGATAATCTGTACAAATATTAAGATTTTAATTCGACATTGAGGATTTTTCACACCATTAAGAACTCAATTTCTTCTTTCGTGGTACCAACATAACTTCATAAGGTTTAGGAGAAATAGTTAGACCTGATTCGATATCTATGCTACTTGGAGATTGACCAGGAACTGGTTTTATATCAAAACGCTGCAATACACCAGCGAATAATAGAAAAACAGCCGATCTTGCCAGGACTTCGCCAGGACAACGTCTCTTTCCTTAAAGTAGAAAAAGAAAATTATAAAATGTCTTTAAAATGTATTTTATAAAAATATAAATGCATACCTTTTCCAAACAAAATCAGATTTTCATCTGTTTGATGAACACCCTCTTTCATAAATCTTTCTGGGTTGAAATTTTTTGGATTCGGAAAATATGTCTCATTGTTATTAATACTGAAAATATTAATTAGGACAGTTGTATTTTTGGGTATAGTGTAGCCTGCCAATTCCGTGTCACGAAGAACACGACGTGGTCCAATTATAGGCGTTATTAACCACATTCGTTGACATTCGGTCAAAACTGCTTCCATGTAAGGTAGCCTGATAAAATGTTGAATCATCAGTTTTAATGTATCTTTTGTGTAACAATTATATGCAACATGAAAGACGCAAACAATAAATATACTTTGACTTGTCGTTGACCGTTATAGTTCTGTCTCCAACAACTGAATCTATTTCTTCTTGTAGTCGTTTTTGAACATCTTGAAAGACAAGTGCGGTGAGATAAAGAAAATCTAATGAAGTTGCTGTTGTTGTTGTTCCAGCAAGAAAAATGTCAACGAGTATCACGACTAACTGTTGCTCTAGAAGAAATTAGATTAGAAATTAGTTTTATTAAATAATCATATTCAACCCTAATAATTTTTTATATTCTACCATGAAAACCAGCAGAAATTCCTTTTCCCGAATACATTTCATTGAGAAACATGTCTATTAAATCGTTATCGCTTCCAGGTACGTAATTTTTCTTGTGCTCTTCTATTGTAGCCTATAAAATAAGTTTGTATTATAAAATCGTATGTCAGTAGTATAATGACAAAAACAAGAGAAAAGTAAAATGATTACAAATGAAAGATTCAAAATTCAAAAACAAACCATTAAAAAATCTTTCAATTCCTTGTTAAGGGTGTTAAGAATATTGTATCCTGATGCTTCAGGAGCTATATGCCGAATCCAAGGAATAGCAGAAAGAATCCCACCAGCCAAATTGAAAGCACGACCGCGACGCTCCATCAAATCAATAAAATATTGCAATCTATAATTTTTATCAGAAAATGGTAAACAACATAAAATAGAATCCAAAAATGAAATCAGTAAAAAAGATATTTAGATGCATTCGTAAAGTTTATAATGAAAAACGCTATAAATTAAACACTTATAAAAACAGGTTTGAAATTGTTGGAGGTGTGTTAAATCTCGTTGGGGTGTGTGAGAGGTGGGGAAAAACTTCATTAGTTGAATAAAACGACCTTCAAGTCGCATAAGGTCACTTTACAATTATTGAATATGTATGAATTTTATATTTCCACACAATCATAATAACTCAGTAATACTCGTTGTGTTCTATATGCAATTATGCATATTTATAATTTATCTCGAGACTGCTAAATAGTTTACGAGAGATTTATGTTTGTAAGTTTTTAATTTACTTAATATCAAAATTAATATGTTTTCTGGTAATTAAAGTACATACTTTTCATCGTCATCAATTCGTTTGCCTGTAGCCAATGCCCAGAGAACGTTAAGTACAGCAGGTAAAGTAATTAATTTCAGTCTTCGAACTCCACCATTATTTAATTTTACCAGCATTTCCGCAAGTTCGTCTTCAATTAAATCAAACATTTTTGTACGTCCAAATCCTAGACTTCTAAAGGAACGAACGAACCAGGCACGCATCTCCCTCCATCCTGGTCCATCAGTAAATGTCATTCCTGTCGAAAAGTGATTTGTTAATTTATTTGGAGAAAATAATGCATAAAATTTTTAATATTATTTTCTAAAGATTGTAATACATTTAGTTTTGTTAATTTCATTGAAAACATACCCATTCTCATTCCCATATTTCGCATTTTTATAAATTCATTCCAGGGTCGGCCATCAAACTCTTCACTATGCAAAAGAGTTTGAATTGTTTCTTTACCAGACACAGCTATTAAATTTTGGCTACCGATACGCATGCCTATTACATCGCTTTTATAGCGACGCGACATTTCCAAAATTGCTAAATGTTGGCCTCCATATTCACGAGACATTTGTTGAAAATGATGATGATTGCCGATTATCGGCCACGGATATGGTCCTTAAAAATAGAATTAACACTTCGTTTTTACTCTTTAAACGATAAAAAATAATAATATTTGGGATTTTCAATACCTGGAGGGAATTTTCTCTTTCTTTGGCTGGTCCAAGTGACACCAAAAATCAGCATCACGATCGAAACAGCAAATAACACTTCAATAAACATTTTTCTGGAACTATTAAAATTTTAAATCTTAGGTATGCAGGTCTAACAAAATGTCATAATAAAATTTAGCTCTAAAATTCATTGTTTGCACATTTAAAAAAAGAACATTTATGGAATAAAATTTCGAAAAATAGTGATAGACAAGTGATTCCCTTAACAGAACTTTTAACAATGAAATGCAAAAAAGTTTTTCAAACTAGTGGTCTTCTCATGAATTCACCTGCTTTATAATCCGTGTAGATCTTGAACTAATGAGAAACGTGTTACAACTCTCCGTTTGATAATGAGCTTCTCATTCTTTTATATTCAATTCAGATAAGTAATAACATTATTCCAAGTGGTATAAAATTAATAGCGGTAGGGGGTAAGAATATCTACTGGTGACTCGAACGATAAATGAACATTATTTCGAAGAAATATACCGTTGTGTCATTATTGTGGAATACATTATTCAAAAATGAAAATATACCCTCATAGCAACAGGATATTGCGAGATATTGCGGCTTCGATCGATTTTCCAAAAAACAATTTTGAACCTTACATATCCTTGTAGGAAATTTGATGGCGCATTTTTTTTCTTAAGAAAAATAGTTGTATCTATTACCTTTTCTGAAAGAAAGTAAAAAAACTACATTTCTCGAGAAACAAAATTTAATAAAGATTTTCACTTCAACTCGCTCCGAAAGATAAAGTTTTAAATATTTTTAGATGAAAATTGGAGGAGTTATAGCTTAAATTGTTCTGAAGATGACGTGATATCTAAAGTTTATTACTTTTGTGATAAAAAAAAGTTACTAATTTTTTTGTCAAGCAGTATCGAAATAGAGGGAATTTTGAATAAGCCCAAACCTCAAGGTTCTTAATTTTTGAAATTTTACATTTATCTGCATATATATAGTGAAAAAAGGAAAAGGAAATTAAACGAAAGAACATGAATTATTTGTAAATATCTTTATTAAATGTTTAAATGTCAAACATAGGAGAAAAAGAAAAAGGAGCTCCTGTCTCTCCAACGTCAAGTTTCATACAACAATATGAAACGATTATACATTTGCCTTTACGCTTGTTAAAAAAAAAGTGGGAACATCCTTGCAGAAACCAGATTATAAATAAGAAAAATATTTTTTCATCATCATCGAAGTAAGAATAGCAATATCATACAATTTTATGTGGAAAAAGAGTAGTTTGTTCATTTAAACATTTAAATAAATATTTAATATTCAATAAAATTTTATGGCTTAAATCGATTTTCCTAGTAAAAAATAATATTCATCATGAATTCTCAAACGAACTAATCGTTTCTTCTCGAGGCACGAGTAAAATTTCATAAGATTTAGGAGAAATTGTGATTCCCGGAACAATATTTACAGTTGGAGGTTCCTGGCCAGGTACTGGATGAAGTTCAAAACGTTGCAATATTCCAGCAAAAAGTAAAAAAGTCGCTGATTTGGCCAAAATTTCACCAGGGCATCTTCTTTTCCCTAAAAAATGCAGAACAATATTCAATGCAAAATAAAATTTGAATATCGATAAGAACACTGTTGAAATTATTATTTTCATTCTCCATTAGTAATTATATAAAAGTGGACAGGGATGGGAAATCCTTCGGAAAATATTACTGATTACAATTTGCAATAGGCGATGCATTTCATAAATGCAGAAAATTTCCATTTATATTATATTTTCCTATTTATATTCTTCTCGTCTTCTTGGATTTAATTACCTTGTCCAAACAAGATCAAGTTGTCATCAGATTGGAACGACCCATCTTTCATGAATCTCTCTGGCATAAAAGCAGTAGGATTTGAATAACGATTCTTATTCGTATTACTACTGTAAACATTAATGAGAATAGATGTCTCTTTGGGAATAAAATAGCCTAATAATTCAGTGTCTCGAAGAACTCGACGTGGACCAATAACTGGTGTGACCAAGCAGAGTCGCTGAGATTCAGTCAAAACTGCCTTCACATAAGGCAACCTAATCAAATTAGAAAGATCAAATTAGAAGCTTACCAATAAAATGAAAAAAAAAAAAAATGAAAAAAATGTACACACTTTTGTTTATCACTAATTTCTGGGAGTCTTTTTCGACCGACAACAGAATCGAGTTCCTGGTGAAGATTTTCTTGCACATCCTGATGAATAAGAACATTCAGGAAAAGAAACTCTAACGTGTTGGCGGTTGTAATAATTCCAGCAATGAAAATGTCCAGCAAAATCAGAACCAGCTGGTCCTCTAAGGAATATAGAATACGTGTGATTAAAAAAGTAACTTTTGCAAAATAAACTATAAACATTGTATAAATACTCTACCAGTGAAGCCAGCTGAAGGACCTTTTCCAGAATACATTTCTTGAAGAAACATATCTATCAGATCGCTTTCATTCCCAGGCACATAATTTATTTTATGATCCTCGATAGTCTCCTGAAATAAAAACATTGTAAAGCTCGAATTTCCTAATAAAATTAATTACTTCCAATTTTCGAGCAGCCTTTTCATTACAAACCATTAAAAAACTTTTAAGCTCTTTGTTCAGACTCATAAGAAGATTGTACCCTGATGCTTCTGGAGCGATGTATCGAATCCAGGGAAGACTTGAAAGAACTCCACCACCCATACTAAATGCTTTTGCTCGCCTATCCATTAAATTAATAAAGTACTTCAATCTGTGAATGAAATAGAATTGATTTTTCGATTAGCTTTTGAAAATCTTCAAGTAAAAGAAAATAAACGGAAAACAAAGTGAATCACCTCTTCTCGTCACTAATACGTTTTCCTGCAGCCAAAGTCCACAAGACGTTGATAACAGCATTTACAGTTACTGGTTTTAAACATCGAACGCCACCTTCTTTTACATTTTCCAAAACTTCTACGAGCTCTCCTTTGATAAGATTATACATTTGACTTCGACCAAAGCCAAGATCTCTGAATGTTCGAACGAACCAACTGCGAATCTCTTTCCATTCTGGACCATCGGACATTGTAATTCCTGAAATTTGCTCTTTTAAAATTAATATTAATTGAATTGATTTAATTAAAAAACATACCTTTCCTCAATCCCATGTTCCTGAGTTTTATAAATTCGTCCCAAGGTCTTCCATCAAATTCTTCATTTTTCAAGACTGCCTGAATGGCTTTTTGACCAGATACTGCTATCATATTATTTTTTCCAAGTTGTAAAGCTATTACGTCACTATTATAGCGACGTGATAATTCCAAGAGCGCTAAATGTTGACCACCACATTTACTTGACATTTTACGAAGAAGTTGCAAATTCCCAATAAATGGCCAAGCAAATGGTCCTTCAGAAAGAAAAATTCATAAAGAATAATTAATTTCTGCTTCCACAACTTTGTACGATATACAAATTTATTTTTCAACATACTCGCACGTTAGGATCTATGGTAAAAAAAAGGGTAATAAAAAACTGAAAATTTCCCTCACCTGGTGGATATTTCTTCTTTTTCTGATTGCTCCATATAAAATTAATAAATAATAAAACACTTATAACTGTCACTAGCACGATACTAATCATTTTTTTAGGTCATGAATTTTCTTTGCTTAATAGAATAAATTTAGTGTTTATATTAATTATCATTAATATAAAATTATTATAAATTTAATATGATTATTGATGTAATATTAACAGAACTCAAATTAACAATTCAATGTATAACTGTAGTAGCGAAAAAATGATGCCTTTATGTTTAAAGAAATATACGCAAAAGTTTTTTTTTTTTAATTAGTAGTTTTTCAAGCAAAAAGACCATTTATTATGGTTTTATCCGCTCTTACAGTTCTATTTCACAAAATTTCGAGTTTTCGGCCCTCTATACTGAGGAACGTGAAACCTACTGACTTAAATTCATTGCGTGACAATGAACTCGACTTCTATAGTCCTTAATTGTTTTATTGAGTCTAAGGTGATTCAGTACTTCCACTATCAACTTAGCCAACAGTAGCGTAAAAATTTCCAAACTTATCAACATATTATATCCTCTTCAAGATACGATAAGAAAATAATTTTTGAATAATATCATTAACAGCTAATTTACTTTTTTCTAAACTGTTATTCTTCAAAATAAAAAATTATACCTAATTTCTTTTTATTTTACTCAGAAAATTCACAGTTTGTTTAAGAACTTTAAGTAAAGAAGATAGCAAATTTAATTCAATCAGAAGATTACGATTTTTTTAGGTGTTGATTAATCTCTTTAATGTAAAATAAATTATTATGTATAAATATTTGTTTCAATCAGGAACATATAATTTACAGCACTGACATTTGCCGGAAAGGCTTTCTTTAATTAATGGTTGAATACTTTTATCTTGAATGCGACAGTTATATAGCAATCCAGAAAAATTGCCTATGTCCGTTTTCTTATTGCATTTAATTAAAATAAATACGTTTAATTCAATTTAAAAATATAAGAAAATGCATTCGCTTAATTTTATATTTTATCACAAATTTTATTTTGTACAGATTCATATATACAGTTTCAGAAAAATAAATTTAAAAAGATTTTTTTTTTTACATATTTCGTACTTAATATATAATTTATATTTCAGACTGTCTCGAAGTCAACTTCTCTACGCGGTTTTTTCCTCATAACTTTTTTTCCTTTAAAACTTTCCATTTTCCTTTTCTTCGCTTCCTTCTTTTTCTGTTGTCTGGCAATCTTTCGTTTAGCAGCCAACTCTGGATCCGTGATAGTCTGGAAGTGGTCAAAATAATTGAGTATCAATATGCAACTTCAATTATTTATATAAGAAAATCAAACAAACAAGTAGAGAAAACAAATTACCTGCTGCTTTCGAGATTTTTTCCTTTCTGCCTTTCTAGTGTCCATCTTTTGTTGAATTAAACTCAATAATTTAAGATATTCTTCTCTATCCATCTTTTTCTTTATCATCCCGGAGACTTCTTTTGCTAATTGACGTAAAGGAGCATTTGATTCTTCAGTAGTTGTCATTTCTCTCACTAAAGGCGACATCAAATGGTATAAAAGTGGTTGCAAAATCTCTATAGGAATTGTAGCTACTATTCCAGCTATCCATTTGAAAACTGCAGATCTCTGAAATAAAAAGAATGTAGAAATATTAAATTATTTAATATTTGAAAAGGCTACCAGTGTATGAACTCAATTTTCAAAAGCACTGAAAAATAGAGTATGTATTTATACTTAATAAAATAATTAAAAATGCTTACAACAGAGACAGATTTTGGAGACTGCGTCACTTCCAAGTTCACACTTCTCCTCATTTTCTTAACCATCCAGAGAAGCGATAACAGACTATTTTTATCAGTTTCATTCGTAACTTCCTTGCTTTCTCCAGTCTTAAGACTCTCAACATCTAAGGATTGCAAGAGTCTCGCAATGAAAACCAAATTCTTGACAATCTGGTCCGCTAATTCTTCCAATGTCATGTCTGGATACAACTGAGCGATCAAATCTAGTGTTAAGCTTCTTAAAGTGTTAACGGGATCAGAATAAATGTATCCAGACTCTGGAGCATCATCTGGATTTTTCAAAAGATGTTCTACTTTTTGAGTATCAAGAGCGGAGAGAATAAATCCAAGTAGCTGACTCGCAGCTAGTCGAACCCACAAGTGTGGATGAGCTAGCAAAGACTGACTTTGATCTGAAAGAAAAAAGATTATTTCTTAAATGAGAGTATACTTTTTTTTAAATTGTAGATTGCGATCACGTAAAAAAAATATAAAACTTACTGGCAAATGAATGAACATGATCCTTGAACTTCTCATTTTTTAAAAAAGCCGTACAATTCGCTGCCAACTTCAGCAGTACCTGCAGTACAAGTATCAAATGATGATCCCTCAGTCTCTCTGGATCTTTTATATTCTTTCCAACTTCTCCAGAGCTTTGAGCCAAACTTTGTACTTTTACAAATTTACCTGGTTTAGAATCATCCATACGAGCATAGAATTGCTTCAACAAAAAAGGTAATACTTCCTCCAGTCTTGATTCGAAACCTTCAGCCTCAACAAGAACAAATATTCCGCAGAGTTGAAGAGCCAGACTTCTGTGCGTTATCTTCTTATCCTTCATCCAAGTCATGACAACATCGAAGAGTTCGTTTCTTCGGTTATGTGGAAGGCGCTTTATCATCTCTCTGATACATTTCGCGCAAAGTTTTTTACAGGCAGAATCCTCGTCATTTATAAGCCTGACTCCTACCGAAACGAATAAACTACCACAGTATTTTATGAGTTCTTTTTCTGGAAAACCTGTGACAATGCTGTGAATCATTTCAAGAACGCTTATTCGACCTGGCTGGAGTTCGTAATTGAGTTGAGTGATATAGAAGTTAATGTGATTTTTGAGTTTATTGCCGAGAGGATAATCTATGAGATATGAGAAGAAGACTTGTCGAGATTGCAGTTTCACGTGATCTAATTCTGAAGTCACACTGAGCACCGCTACTTTTTTCATGACATCGTGCATCTCGGAAACAATCATTTTACGACTGATTATCGCCCTGAGGAGACCAAAAGCTGTTGCTTGTCTTTCACTGTCGTGAAGATCTTGCTCAGCGTAAATTATCAGTAGTTTTAGTTGATCTGCACTTATTGTAAAATGTTTTACGTTTCGCAGAATAACTGAAGTGCATTTAAAAGCTGCCATCACTAAATCGTAGTTTTCTCCTTTGCTTAAACCCGCCACTGCATATTTGTGGAGAATGCTGAATATTGAAGAGCAGATCTCGGATATTAATTCATGGACTGAGGGAAGGTCCATCTTTAATATCCAATTGAGACATTTCAGGGCTAATGTACTTATCTGAAAAAGTAGAAGATTCGAATTAATAATTCTACAATCAACAAATATTTATGTAACACTAATTTAATTACAAATTACCTTCACATGTTGAGACTTCAGACTCTCGTTCAAAATCGGCACAAAGGGATCCAAAAGCGGTTTGAAATCAGGTCCAGCAAACTTATCCCTCTTCAAAAATGTGTGATTCAGTTCCAGTCCAAATTCAACCAGATAATGAGCATTAGTATTTCTCGTCTTTCTTGCAGAAGTTTTTGCACCCATTCTGTTCTTCGGTTCCGGTTGTATAAGAAAACAGTCAGCTACTTGTCGTGATCGAGATACAATTTCCTTTTCACTAGGTTTATTCTCCTTTTTTGATGGAACAAGATCTGGAATACTTTCCGAAATTACACCAAAAAGAAATATTAACATTTGCCTGGTATCTATGAATTTATTGTCCGCCAGGCCCATCGAAATCTGTCTCAAGCATTCCGCAACTTTATACAATGTTTTATGTGAATGTGTATTTGTAAGAACTTCTTTGAGAGGCATCATGATATCTATCAGACATGATTCACTGATAAACTCTGCCATTATGTGAAAGATGGCGTAGCTTTTAGTTGACTTAGCTTCAGACGTGTTCTTCACAATTCCAGCAATCTCTTTTTCTTCAGCAGTTAACCCGAATAAATCAACTTTACAGACTGACAAAATGCTTCTTAAGTTTTTATTAGCATATTCGGGCTTCAAGAAAGGCCTTAACGATTCCAAGACAGATTGAATCGTGAAAACAAGAACATGAACTTGAAAACCTTTTGTCAAAAGGGTGTTCGTTTCTCTCAATAAATAATGAAGATACGCAGGACCAAGAGTAACCATAATGTTCTTTAAAATGTCTCGAGTTGCTCTTCGGACCGATTCGAGTTTCGATTTCAGAAACGTGCAGAGTTTCATGAAAATACCAGGAAGATTAGAATCTAACATTCCCTCAGGCAACTTTTGAAGAAGCTTGACAACTGCAAGAGCAACAGGAACTCTCATCAATTCTTCCTCTTCTCTTTCATCACCAGTTCTTTTCCTGTTCACCTTGTGACTGCTTTCATGATGAGTTCTTGCAACAATTGCTCGTTGTAATTGTGGCAAAAGGACCTTCGAGATACTGAAGACAAGTCTTTTTGCCATGTAGTTAGAAAGCACTGTCTCTTTTTCCATCGCTGGTAAATCGCTTGGTTTACCAGTAGAGATTTCTTCAGTCTCTTCTACAGGCAAGTCATTTTCTACTTCTTTTTCTAAAGCTTCATCGAGATTTTCTTCCGCCTCGAGCTTATCAATATCTTCTGGATTCTCTTCATCAATCACAGGAGTTACTTCTAAATTAGATACAAGATTTTCCTTCAAAATCAATGACTGCTCAGCTTCTAATGCAGGTTTAATTTCCTTATACTTCGAAAGATTGAAATGAAAAGCATCCAAAATCGCCACAAGTAGCCTAACAAGCTGTCTCTGGAATTCACTCGAACCTCTCAATTTATCTAAGTAATGTTTTAAAATTACTTCATACTGATGCCAAGGTAGCAATCGACAAACAATTCCTACAGTTTCGATAGAAGCATCCACAATGCTGTTTTTGTTTGCAAAATCTTCATTACACAAATAAGATGAAGCAAGGGGCAGAATAAACTGAGTTAACGTCTTTGGATTCGGAGCTTTCTGAAGTGTCTTAGCCACTGAACAGAATTTCAAAAGCGCTCGGGCTTTTCTGTGAAGCTGTAAATGTTGCATATTCTCGAAAAAGTCCACTTCAGGATCGACTTTGTTAGCCAACTGGGATAAATCTCGCAAGACTGGATGAACTTCCGAACACTCGAGAGCCATATAACCCAAAAAGGCTATGGACTGAAGCCTCAGAGTGTCATTTTTGCTTCTTAAACTTTTCCTCACCATTCCCAGAATCGTATCATCTATTAAATATCTTCTATCAACCGGATTTTCTTTGTGATTCTCTGCCAATTTTTTACCTATATCTTTCAAACATTGCCCCGAACTGTCTCGAATTGCTAAATCTTTGTCAGCTTTCAAAAAGAAGAAACAATTGTGGATAACAGCAACTCCAAATTCGAGAGAGACTTCATTCTTTTCAATAAGAGAATGGATTTCCTCGAACGTTTCCAGTCTCTTCTGGAAGTCTGGCTGGTCAACCCACTTCACATCCCAGGCATTTAGAGCAGTTAATAAATTGTAATCTCGAATCATCCTTTCTTTGATATTGTCTGATGATCTGCTGGCGATAATATTGAACAACTGTATTAAGTTTCTTCTGGGAAAAACGCCAAAAATGCAACTGATCAGTGGAGTGAGGATTCTTATATGCTCTTCAGGATTCTTTACATTCTTGATGAGATTCGTAACCGTTGTGAGAAGGTCGACTATCGTTTCTTCAGACTCTCCCAAAGATGCTTTTTTAACCAAAATAGGAACAATCAGAGATAAAAGTGTATCACTCGTTGTACTGTCAGAAACAAACTCTGAAATTCTCGATAGAATAACAAGCTCTGATCTTTTGACTCCCTTATTAAACTTCTTGATCCTTTCCAATTTTCTTTTTACGTATTCTAAAATACTCGTGACATGAGGAAGGAGAATTGCAGATCCGTAATTTATTTCCTTAGGTAAAGAAGCCCAGTTCAATTCCAAAATATTCGAAGCCACAGTATTCAGAGACTCTATCCTCTCGTCCACTTCCATTGCATCAGGATCTTGATTTACTTTATCGTGATCCTGAAGAGTCAACATCTTCTCGATCATTTCTAGAATCGTGTTTGCAACTGATGAATGAGTTTTAGGTCCCAATAACAAGCGCATTACGTAGACCAAAGGCGTAAAGGTTTCAGCATTTTCTTTGTGTTTCACAAGCAGAGAATAATATCGAGGATTCTGACTCCAAGCCAAGAACATTTTCAATAAAGGAGTGGGGCTATGAATACCTTCCAGAGGCAATTTTTCAAGCCAGGGGAATACCGCCACGTCAAATACTGAGTCGATTTCTGAAGTAGTCCATTTGTAATTCTCAAAATGAACAAAGAACCTTGCAAGAATGTTGATGCAACTTGACCTCACGTTTCTGATTGATGTTAAGAATCCGGAATGAACTTGATCCGATTTCTCGAGAATTCCCGTCACCTGAGCCAAAATGCAGATCAGAATTCTTAAAAGATGAGGCAGTAACTTCTCCATCATCTTTCCTCCGAACTGTTCTATCAAAATCGCAAGAAGATTAACTGCACTTTGAAGCCTCTTTGGAGGTATGACATCACTGAGATCGATTTTGTTTATCACACCTTCAACCATTTGTCTCAGATTGATACTTCCTTCTAATGAAATTGGAAGACGATTTTGGAAAGGCTTGAAAGCCATCTGAACAAATGTAAACATTTCCTTTTCCTCTGCACCTGCAAGAAATCGAAGAATCATCTTTCTACGGAGAATGCCACCTGCTTTACCTCCGGTTCTCATTCCGACTCTCATTGTCATTTTTGCGTAGATGATTCTCATCAAAATCGGAAGAAGACCTTCGCGATGATCTTCTTCAATCATACTGTCCTCTTTGGTTATTTTAAAACGAGTCAACTCGCTTTTTAAGTGCTTTTCGTCAACGAAATTGTTTAAATGTTCCTTGTAAGGCAGAAGATACTTGTGTTTGTAGGCGAATAGACAATTCAGAGCAGCTTTTTGAATCTCTGAATTCTTGGATGTTAGGAGATCTAAATAAATTTTGAACATCTCGGGTTCTCTGTAGAGAGATTTTGGATTTACGACGTTACTGAAAACGTGCATCTGGGCAAGGAGAAGCTTCGTCTTATTTTTTGATTGAGGTTCTTTATTTTCAGTTCTCTTTTTACCGGCTTTCATTTTGCTTGCTTCTTCTTTTTTGCCTCGATCTTCTTTCATCTCTATATCTTCATTCATGTCTTCAATTTCTTTCTTATCATCCTTTTCTTTTGTCTCCTCATCCTCCTCCTCCTCATCGTCTTCTTCTTCAACCTCTTCAGAACTCACTTCCCTCCACTTCTCAATATTACATGACTTCCCATCTTCAGTATTTGATTTAAAAACGAACTTTTCTACGAAATCTATAAACAAAACTGTCAAATCCCGATTCTTTGTCTCTGAATAATCCGGAAAATGGACCATAGATTTCCAGAGTAAAAGTTTATAATTCTCATAGTCAACTTTTTCATCATTTACACAAATTCCGTTTTCCAGAGAAGATATAACGTCGCAATTAAATCTCGAATTATAAGAACTTGCAGCTTTGCTCTCCATCGTCAATTGAGAGAGAAATATTGGCCAAAATTGTGGACATTGTTTGCTTGCAAAAGTAGCTAAGATCTTGTAAACAGGTTCCCAGAGGAGTGAAAAATTCAGATACAGATTGCCGATTAAATAATAAAGTGGCACGTCATAATAAGACGGATCTAAAGACTTCAGTGCGTGACTGTCGAAATTCAAAGCATCCAAGTACAATAATTTATCTCTGTATTTATGAACCGTAGCTGGTTCCTTTTCAGCTAAGTAGATAAGCTCAAAAACATCTTTTGCACTGTTTTCAGTTTCAATTTTGAGACTCGCTACATTTCTAAACAAGAAGAAGAGATGCGTTACAGTTAAACGAGTTCTTGGATTCTCGGATCCTAGCTTTTCTGTCAAAAATCCATGCAAGAAGTCGAAGGTTGTCTCGTTGATGATGTTTTCACGGAACTGTGATTCATTTAAGTAAGTCAAACTCAAGTCTAGCGAGTTTAAAATTGTAGGTTGATCCTTGTGCTTTTTAGTTAATTCCAATAGATTAAGATTAGATGTGACAAACTGGTAAAAGTCATCAGGGCTGAAGATGTGAACTGCAGAATCGACTGCTAGTAAAAATGTAAAGAATAGCTTATTGCTTTTCTCTGGATCAGATGCTTCCATAATCTTTTTATAAAGGGTTATTACATTTTTTAATAAAGTGTTTTTAAGATCCTTGTCTAAAGGATTTAAATGAGGAAGTATCAATAAAACACGGAGAGCATCTTCCGAGGGTTCGTCTTCGAATGTCTTCAAGTTCTTCAGTAGAAAATTCCCGTCAATGGTTTGATTCCGAATGTTTAAGTTAAACTTGCACCATTTTTGAAGCGAAATTCCACTTAGGGAAGGAGGAGCTTTTTCCTTGATTATCTTCGCGAGCAAACGCAAAACTTTGCTGCTAAAATCTGACTCAATATTCATTTTAAGCAAATGTGGTAGGACTAAAGATTCGAAGGAGGTAAAGGGAATCAATTGTTCAACGATATTCAATAACAACTCCGTATGTCGGATTGATAAAATTCTCAGCACTAGGTAACTCCCAGTTTCTTGGCTTAGATTTATACACGGAGCAAGAAGTAAAGCTGTAGAAAGTTTGAGCACCTCTTCTAAAACTTCTACGTTATTTTCGAAAGTTTTTACGAATCCCGCAAATTTCTTTGAAACTGTCACTGGATCTTTAACCATTCTTCCGCCTTTATGATTTACGAGGCTGTACATGAGACGAAGAATAAGGATCATGGGATCTTCTCTTCCTGGACATTTTTGATAAGCCAAAGAGTTTGCCATGAATTTATCAGACACATTTAAGATACAGGTCCACAAAACTTCGCATTTTTGATAGTGAATTGTGTCTAGAATGTTTTTTATAATTTCTGTTAAGACTTGAAAGAGCAGACTCTGATTTAATAACTCGTCATTTAGTGATTCGAGATAAAGGGTGAGTAAATCTTCTGCGCAAGAATGGAATTGATTTGATATCCCAGAAATTACCTCGAACAACAATCTCCCACAACCTGGGATTCCATTCTGTGTTTCTTCTAAAGCGCTCAATACTAGACTCAGAAAAACCTTTTTGTCTTTTACTTTTCGAACAACGAAAGCGAAACTTTCAGCAGCGAAAGCGTTTATGTAATGCGGTCGAGAATCAGATAAAAGGGGCAGAAGTAGAATGAAAACTTTATCCACATTTCTTATTAAATATCGCCACAAGAATTTAAATAAGTAAGCTAAGGCTGTGAAAGTATACTCAAGTTGGTCAGCATCCTTGGTATGCAAAAGATCAATGATAGCCGACAAGAATTCTGGAAACTGTTCGTAGAATTCATTCAGTAAGTCTCTTGCCACTGCAACAATTAACCTGCAAGTATTTTTTTGAAATTAGAAAGAGGAATGAGTACTGAAATGTCTCAATATAATTGGAAATTAATTATATTGAGAGGATTATACATTTTGTATCAGGAATTTAAATTACTTACTCTAAGACTGTTTGCTGACAAAGAGGGTCTTTCAGTTTTAAATATTTCATTAGCGTATCAAGCACATGTTGCTTGCTATGTAGGAGTTGCGGTAATGTGACGATGTTTCGCAGTTCCTTTTTGAGGCTACTATAATTTTCGGAAAGGTTAAGGAAATTCCATTTCTGAATTGCTTGATAGAAATGGGTTTCCTCATCTGTGTCGTCTTCATTTCGGTGGGAAACTCGATGGAATACATCAACATCGATTTCTGTTACTCTCACCGAAAATGGCTTGTGCTATAAAATATTTAGATGAAAATGTAGACAAATCAGTGGTTTTGAGTCCAAATGAATATTTTAATAATTGTTTTCATGTTTCGTGATACTCTAAATATTTAATAAATTAAAAGATACAATTATAAACAGTATATTAAAAGCTTTAGTTCATTAATGAGAACTGTAAATATTCCAGGATATAACATATATGAAAATACAAAACAAAAATCTGCTCAATACTAAGGCTTCCAATAAAATATAGCATGATGATATCTCATTATGTGTGCATCATTGTATGTAAATAGAGTTAGAACTAAAATTATAAGAAAATGATGATACAGGGTAGAATTAGAAACCTTTAGTGGAAATTGACTTACCTTGAAAGTATTAGTCTCCTTGTGACGCAAGGGTTTGTTCTTCATTTTGATGTTTATTTAACACACGTTTTTTTCATGAATATTAAATCACTCATTACTTTTTGTAAAATGAAATAAGATAAACAACAATCAACAGCACAGACCGCACAGACAGCAACGCACGTAACCTACAAATATCACGTTTTTGGAAATTTCGACCGCATGGACGCTTTAAAGCTTTGTACATACAGCCATGATCCTTGCCATGACCAGGTAGATAGAGATCCTCTAGGGAGAGTTGAGACAGATTTTTACTCGCATTTTGATTGGTGCTATATAACCGGAATCGGAAGT
>JAUESH010000040.1:8737101-8771023 GCA_032275165.1 Synergus magnus
GGTAACTTCCGATTCCGGTTATATAAAAGCTCGGTGGTGGGGGAAATCTGTCTCAACTCTCCTTAAAGGATCTCTACAGGTAGATATTGTGTGGACTCGACATAAAGTTAGCGTCATATTTATGGATGTTTATTTTGAAAACGTTATTACGGGATTTTAAACAAAGCCGTATTATTATTTAAACATTTTAAAGTAAAAGTGTAAGTAGACACAACATTAGATAGTCTGAGATTCGTAGAATATATTTTTGAGTAGTAGTTTTCTTAAATTCGTGATTAAATAAACCTAACCTATATCACGAATTTGTAAAATTAATCGTTTCTCAACTAAATTTTTAATTGGAAGGTGACTTTTGCGATAATTTCATCAACAATTTGTATTGCAGAGTGCTTCCTACATTATAAAAACATCTATTGATAAAAAATGTCTAATCCAGAAGAATCTACTCCAAAAGTGGAGTTCAAAAAAAAAATTCGAAAACCGCCGCTGAGGAAGAGGAGACCTTCAGAGGAAGACTTTGAGAAGGTCGATGAGGATAATTCCTTAAGGTATTTACAGAACAATTTCCTAGAAAGTTCTATATTTTTTTCAGAATTTAAATTCAATTTTGTGTTTCATTCTAGAGAAAAACTCGAAGAGTTAAAAACCATTCAAAAGCTTCGAGAAAGAGGTCCAGGAATACAAATTGACGGTGATTATTCAGGAAGACAGACAACGTCTGAAGAGTTAACGGTAAAATTTAGCTGAAGATTATAATGAGTTTTTTTAAAGCAACATTTGCTAGTTTTATAGAATTGGGAGAGTTTTATATTGGAGTTTTTAACTTCTTCAATAACGTATTTGTTTTCGTTCCAGTCTGATCCATTTAACGTAAAGGCAGGAGGAATGGTGAATATGTCAGCTTTAAAAAATGTAAAATTGAAGAAGGCAAATGATGCTTACGATACAGGAATAGGAACACAATTTAATGCCGAAACGAATAAACGTGACGAAGACGAAGACATGTAAGTTTATATCAAATCTACGTTGAACAGATGCTTGCTTTTTGTAAAACATTATTTGAGAACGATTTAAAATGATGTAATTTTTTCTTTTTATGTAATTGGAAACATCTCTTTTGAAGCTCTGCATTATTTAATTATTTTTTAATTCCACAGGGTAAAGTACATAGAAGAGCACTTGTCTAAGAGGAAACATAATAATAAAGATGATTCGGAAGGCACTTCAGGAAATGAGCAAGGAACCTATTGTTCACCAGAAGAAGCTGCTCTTCAAGCAGTTCCAGATCATTTACGACAAAGTTCTGCGTATAGAAGCGAGGAGATGCTTTCAAATCAAATGCTCTCTGGCATTCCTGAAGTCGATCTTGGAATAGAGTAAGTACCAAATTAAATAAGAATCACAGATTACTGTAATAATTATAACATGATTATTGCATTAACTTTTAAACAACCAACACAATTTTCAATTTTTCAGAGCAAAGATTAAAAATATTGAAGCGACAGAAGAGGCAAAGCTGAAACTTCTTTGGGATCGACACAGAAAAAAAGATGGGCCTTCACAATTTGTGCCTACAAACATGGCAGTCAATTTTGTACAACACAATAGATGTAAGTACTTTCTGCCTTTACTTTAATAATAAATAAAAACAATTCTATTAGTTTTCTCTTATATTATAGTCAATATCGAAGATGCGGATGTTCAAAAAAGCAAGCAACAGCGAGAACAAAGAAAGATTGACGTTCCAAAAATGACTGCAAAGGAAAAAAGGAAAGAAGCTGAGGACAAAGCAACGGATGATTTTCATTATGAGAGATTTAAAAAGCAATTCAGAAGATTTTAACGTTCTTTGAATAAGAAGAGAGATATCGTTCTGTTAAAACAATTTCTTTGTATATTCTTGTAAATATTCGGCATTCTCATACATTAAAAAGACTTTATTATATTGGATAATTACTTTACTTAAATAATTTATTTATATTCTCGTATTGTTTATTATTGTACACTACGAGACAAAATCCAATTTTTTATTTGATACAATAAAAATATTTTATTGATTTTAAAGCCTACTTTTTATAAATGTTTATTTAATTAGAAATGTGTAATTTAATTAGTATGTCGTCAGAGACGGGAATTTGCTTTCTCATATTAAGAAGCCTCAAAGGGACAAGTAGTTAAACCTATCAAGGACAGTTTAATCCGTACAGAGTATTTTGTCCCACCTATTTAATTTGTATTACTACAACGATAAATATTTAATTTTATATTGCAGTTTATTATTCCTATTAATATTTTCACCTACTTTTAAAACACAAAAGTTGTCAATAGGTGTAAAAAAAAATTAAAAAATAGAGCAAAAAAATTCATCGCTCTCATCTCAAGATTTTGATCAATTATTATAATAGGCGACTCTGTAAAAATAGGCTTGGCATCCGTGACCTATGATCCCCCCCATAAGCAGGGCCGTAATATTTTTCCAAGGCGCCCCTGGTTCACTTTAAATTCCCTCTGAATTTAAGTATTTTCCATTATCTACAATAAAGAAAAAAAATAATTCGAATTTAAATTCAGATTTTTAAAGATTAGTCATTTAAATCTACGCTGCTAAATATCACTCGATTTTGCTCTAAAGAATCATTTTTATCCGCAGTAGCTTTAGATTTTTTACAGCCCTGGTCATAATATTGCGACGCCGACTTAGCGGCGCTATGTGAATGTCGAACACACATCTAAAGGTCTCATCTGTATTTTTTGTTAGCTTGCTAGTGGATTGCAAGCTTCTACATAGTATTGAGAATCGGAAGAATTGAGTGTGGGTCTGTTTCTGAATTTTTTAAATCGGGAGTGTTGTTTTCGTTGGAGTAATGGATGCCTGTGGATTTGTTACTTGTGGTCCTAACGAGGCCCTTGTCGTTTCAGGTAGTTTTTCCAAGTTTCCCCATACAAACCCGGCTAAAATCGAGTGAAACTATTTGTCAAGCTCTAAAATTCTGTCGTGCTCGTGGACACGCAATTGGGAGGAGCATCATATAGCCTCTTCAATTAATTGATTCCTGGAACAAAAAAGAAAAAATCGATCAGTAATATTGCTTTTTGAATTGTCTAGAGCAATTGAAATTAATTCAAACCATAAAGCGTTTTTTAAAACATTTTGGATTGAAAACGTTTACACATGAGTATCAAATCTGTCATTTTGACATGAAAAGGTTTTCGAGTAATAAAAGTAGAATTTTGTCTACTTTTATTGTAAAAAGCATTAATATTGAATTCTCAAAAAATCTTTTTGCATTTTTGAGCAAGAAATATTGTTTTTGAATTATTTTTCTAAAGTTGCTCGAAACAAAATTTGGAGTATTATACTCACTGAAACTATTTCTGTATTCTAATGATTCTAAAATAAGTTTTTACGGTTTATAGAGTAACTAAATTTATAATATTACGTTTTTACTTTTTAGTTTTTTTAAATATATACACTGCAAAGTAAAATTATTTAGTCCACTGTTGTGAATGGATGGCTTGCTTCAGTTTTGAAAACAAGAATTTTAATTAAAAGAGTATAGAATTAGTTTTCCATTTTTCTTATCTATAAAGTCGGTTTTTCCCACTAAGCATACAATATATGATTCATATGTATGCTTGCGAGTGGAACTACAAAATAGAATTGTATTTTTCAGAGTTTGGAATACAGAACGTAAAAGTCTAAATGGAAGAAATTAGTCTGTTTAAATTTTAAATGTTCTACATTTTAATTATAATCAACGAAACATATAGGGCCATTTTTTCTTAAAAAGATATTAATATTATTCTGATCTATTGATTGTCCAAGCTGTAAATTAAACAGTTTAATATATAAACCTCTGCCTACAAAAATAAAAGTACTATTTCGTTTTTTAAACATTTAAAATAATTTTTCGTAGGATGCTGTTATGGCAAACCACTCTTGGTCCCTGGAGGACGAGTCTTCGTCTGGCCAATCGTCCAACAAGTTCAAAAGTAGGTTTAAAAATATGATAAACGGTTTTAAAATATTTAAATAGTGTTTTCGAGTGAGAAATACTTTTTCCATTACAGAACGAGCGAATACATTTTTCTGGTCGCACGAAATGTAATGAAGTAGGATTTCAAAATTATATTAATCTTCAAAAATAAAATAAAGATAATTTGATTATTTTCAGAATTTCTTTGAATACAATGACACTACAGGTCGAAAGTCCCACTGTATATACATGTCAAGGAGTGCCGATATCAGTGACTGGAATAGCACAAGTAAAACTTGAGAAAAATTAATTAGAAAAAAATTGGTTTATATCTACAAAAGCTAAAAATAATATTAATTTAATTATTCAGGAGTTTCTATGCAATTTTTATTTAAAGTTGTTTTCTTTATTAGATCTTTTCGTATATATTTAAAACAATGGAAGACTTTATATGAAGTACTCTCAATTTATTGTCTCAAAGATAAATACGTTTTACAGGTGAAGATTCAAGGACAAAATGAAGAAATGCTTTCAACAGCATGTGAACAATTTCTTGGGAAATCTCAGGATGAGATTCATAATATAGCATTGGTCACTTTAGAAGGACACCAAAGAGCAATAATGGGAAGCATGACTGTAGAGGTATTAATTTGTGCATTTTAATCACAGATTTCGAACTTGGATTTATGGAAATATTGTAAATTACCATTTCTTTGTTTAGGAAATCTACAAGGATCGCAAGAAATTCAGTAAAGAGGTTTTCGAAGTGGCCAGCAGCGATCTTGTGAACATGGGAATTACAGTGGTTTCGTATACACTGAAAGATATTCGAGACGAGGAAGTAGGTTTCTTTATTTTATTTCATTCTAAATTGATCGCCTGCATAGTAATTGGAAATCACATTCTTTGTCATAGAATAGAAATTAGTGTTGATATCTAGATATTCGAGAATGATTTGTTTTTTTTTTTTTTTTTTTTTGAGAATCGCAAGTCTCTAGAAAATTCTACCAGACCTAGTTGCATTCATTTATTTTATCATACGAAACACATTTTGATACAATTATACAATCAGTTTTGTTTTGCTACTTACAGGGTTCGAAGGTACGTTCACTTATTTTATTTTTCAATAAAAGTATCTATTTCCAAAGCCCTGCCAAAACTCCTATTTGCGGCAAGAAATATAGACTGTAAAACAGGATGTTTTACAAAGAAGAATTTTTAAAGCGGTTCTACTTTTTTTGTAGCGAGACACTTTTATTGCACGTGTTTGCACACGATTTTATAGTTGTAATTTAATGTTACCAAGAAAAAAGCTGCGCTATGTGAATTAAGGCACAAGGCACAATTTTTACACGGAAAACTCGATGTATTTTTAATTTTAATTATTGAGTGTATTAATTTTAGTGACTCATCCAGATCCAATCCGAACCTTATAAAATCAAAGGTCCAGAAGAAAATCAAATCCAGAAAAATGCAGACCTCACTCCGCATAAAATATTCCAAACCAAATTGAATCCCATTCCTAAAAGCCTTCTTGGGTGTTGGTTTAATATTTTCAAAATTAAAATTCGAAATGAACTTTTTATGAGAAATATTTTACTTTTAGGGTTATTTAAAAGCCCTCGGTATGGCTCGAACAGCTGAAGTGAAAAGAGATGCTAGAATTGGAGAAGCAGAAGCTCGTCGAGATGCCCAAATTCGAGAAGCAATTGCAGAAGAGCAAAGAATGGCAGCTCGCTTCCTCAATGATACTGAAATTGCTAAAGCTCAGAGAGATTTTGAATTGAAGAAAGCTGCTTATGACGTGGAAGTCCAAACCAAAGTTAGAAGAATTAACTATTTTTATTTTCAACTTTTGACACTCTCTTGAGTTTTGTTTTTAAATACGATTTTTTAATTTACCAGAAAGCTGAAGCTGAAATGGCTTTCGAGCTTCAAGCAGCGAAGACTAAGCAAAGAATCATGGAAGAGCAAATGCAAGTTAAAGTTGTAGAACGCAGTCAAGAAATTGCTGTTGCTGAACAGGAAATGTTGCGTCGTACGAAAGAATTGGATGCTACTGTTCGTCGTCCTGCTGATGCTGAGAAATATAGGTACTTCAGGATTTTTTGAGAGAAAATTAAATTAATTAAATTGCTGAGTACTAATATCTGCATATTTTCTGTAAAGGTTAGAGAAAATGGCTGAAGCTAATCGTCTCCGACAAGTAATGGAAGCAGAGGCTGAAGCTGAAGCAATTAAAATTCGAGGTGATGCTGAGGCTTTTGCTATTGATGCTAAAGCAAAGGCTGAAGCTGAACAGATGTCGAAGAAGGCAGCTGCTATGAACGAGTATAAGAGTGCTGCTATGATTGATATGATGCTTGAAACGCTACCGAAGGTACCCCGAATATTATTGATTACTTATAAAAATTTTTTTCCAGAATCAAAACATTTTCAGATTTTTCTTTTAACACACAATTAATGAACTTCAGGTTGCCGCTGAAGTAGCCGCTCCACTTTCGCAGGCGAAGAAAATCACAATGGTTTCGAGTGGAAATGGTACCATCGGAGCGGAAAAGCTAACAGAGGAAGTTCTAAATATTGTGAATCGTGTTCCTGAGCTCGTCAAAAATTTGACTGGTGTAGACATCGCGAAAGTACGTTCTATGAAAGTTCAATGACTTTGCTAACTTAAAATTGTCTTTCAAAGTGGCGCTCCTAGACTTTTGCAAAAACCCTTCAATTTTCTTTTCCAGTCGGTTCACGCAGCGTAAGGGAGCGAAGCCACAATTCCTTCAAAAGATTACGAGCTTCAGAATGTCTACTAATACACATGAAGATGAAAAATCATCATTATTTCTCTAACGAATCTGCTATCTCGTCTTAAGATAAGTTTTATAAGTTTTACGACTTTTTCGAAGATGATATTATTGATAATGCAACATTAAAACACTTTTACTGCCAATTAATTCGTCATTTTCGTCCAGTCCAGAGACAAAATACAGTTTCTGGAAATTTATATAGACGTTGATATTGATCTCTAAAGAAGAGAAAAAAATCCTCGCACAAGAGTGAATCCTTTCAATTTTTCTATTTGCTTATGGCAGTGAGTGTACATGATTTTACTATTTTATTGTAGACGATAACTTTCATTCAATATCGTGTCATCTTTTAGTATTTTTTAGCTATAAATTTTGTAAATTTAATTTAAAATTTATATAAATTTTGTGTAAACTTTTTTTAATGATAAATTCTAAATCTTCATTTTAAATTATCTCCAAACATCGATTTTAAATATTGATTCTTAATATTTTGACTCTTTTCTTTTAAGAAAGAAAAGTTCGAAGATAGAAATATGCATTTGTATCGAATGTAACTCATAAGGGAAGTTATGCATTTAAGGTAAATTTTTGAGGAAAAAGTAGGAGAAACAGAACGGGTAAAGTCGTTCGCAAGAAAATGATTGAAGAAAAATTCACGAAATTCTTTAGGAACAATTTAATCTGCGTAAATGATTCATGCCACGATGTGCCGAATGACATTCCTCTGAGTATTCTGTGACACTGTGTACCTTCTTAAATCTAAATCTTTACCAATAAGTGTTTAGCAATGAAAGTACCAAGTGTGTATTACCCAAGTGTGTCGGTGTCCAAAATACGTCTCTAGTCTCCAAAAATCACACATACCTTCGGTTATATTTTTTCTATTCGACAAATAAACTTGTATTTTTCCCTTATAATAAGATAATAATAGAGTAATGTGCAAAACAGTCAGCCAAAAAGGCGTAGACGCAACTAGTCCGCTAAACTCAATCGTGAACTTATTAAGTATTTGTAAGTCCAGTGCAAAGCCTTACATTATAGCGAAGAAAAGTTCAAGTTTGAAGAAAAAATAAAGGAACTATATGACAAAGAATGTGCTTTATTTATTTTAGCAAGTGTTCAATAGTGTGAAAATGAAAATATGTATGTAATTGGAATGAAACAAATGAATCCCTAAAATAGTTTGAGCACTTCACTTCAATTCAGTACAAGCGTTTTGATAATTAGTTTTGATACGAAAATTGAATTTCTAAATGAAACAAAGCAAGTGAGTCTCTTCGGAATGATTCAAGTTTTTTTTTTATCTTTTTAACAATACTGTGGTTTCTATTCTGACAATGTTCAGAAACTCTAATTAGCGAGGATTTAATCGCAACTTAGGATCAAGAATTTGTAACCTATCGTTTTTGAAGTACAGACAAAATGGATAATTACAAATCGTTCTTAGTAGACTTTCTGGCAGGAGGAATTTCTGCTGCGATTTCAAAAACCGCAGTAGCACCTATTGAAAGAGTAAAAATACTTCTTCAAGTGCAAGAAACATCACAACATATAAAAACTGAACAACGCTACAAAGGTGAATAAACTTTTCTGAAAGTCTTTATATTTTACAATTTGTATATTTTAAATTATTATAGGAATTATTGACGTTTTGATACGAGTACCTAAAGAAACAGGCTTCTTCAGTTTATGGAGGGGAAACCTAGCCAACGTGATTCGATATTTTCCTACTCAGGCTTTAAATTTTGCTTTCAAGGACAAATTCAAAAAAATTTTTTTAGAGGGTGTATCAAAAGATGATTTTTGGAAACAGTTTGCTGGAAATTTAGGAGCTGGAGGTGCTGCTGGGGCATCTTCTTTACTTTTCGTATATCCTCTCGATTATGCACGAACTAGGTATTCTAAAATTTCCTTTTAAAATATTTAAATTTTAAAGATAATTATTTTTAACAAAAGGGGATTTTTTTAGATTAGCAGCAGATATTGGAAAAGGAAAAAGTAGAGAATTCAATGGAATGTTTGACTGTCTAGCAAAAACTCTTAAATCCGACGGACCAATCGGTATGTACCGAGGATTTATCGTCAGTGTTCAAGGGATAATAATATACAGAGCAGCGTATTTTGGATTTTACGACACGACAAAAGGACTTTTACCCAATCCTAAGCAGACACCCCTTATAATAAATTTCCTTATCGCCGAGGTATTAAACATTATCTAGATAATTAAGAAAATTGAATTCTTATCTGAATGTGTGAATAAGTAATTTGCATTATTCAGACAGTGACGACAATTGCGGGGATTATTTCTTATCCGTTCGACACAGTCAGGAGACGAATGATGATGCAATCGAACAGAGCTAAGGGGGAAATGATGTACAAAAATACGTTTGATTGTTGGGTGAAAACGTTAAAAAATGAAGGTCCTGCATCATTTTTCAAAGGAGCTTTTTCGAATATTATACGAGGAACTGGAGGTGCTTTGGTATTAATTCTTTACGATGTAGCCAAGGATGTGATTGAAAAAGCTATAACCGACTAATATTCATTTTTGTAACTTAGAAGCAGTTGTACTTGAGTACCTGATTTTAATCATGATAAGTATTTTCAAAGGTTGTGTTTAAGGTATTTAAAAAAATTAAAGAGATTCGATATAGACATCTAAATTTATTTTCAAATAAGGTTGGATTAAAAAATATATATATTATACATTTACAAACTAAATTAACAAACTTGATACTCCGGAGTACACGTATAAATGAGAGAAGATAGAGGATTTTAAATCGCTTGAGACTCCGAGATGTATTTGTTTTTTCTCTGTGCAGTCTCTGCGATTTCAATTTAGCATTGTATGCCTATCATAAATGTTACGTCGCTGCTCTCGAACTTGTCGTTTCCACTTGTCTTGTTGATGTCCAACGCGATTTAGAACGTTTCCTCTGACGCCCATTGGATGAGACATTCCAGGTGCCGATGTGTCGTCCTGGAGAAAATTTACATAATGTAGACTGGGCTATTTACAATTATAAAAGTATAGTTTACATTTAGGATTGTTTCATTTCAAATAAGAGGGAAAAATAATTTATGCTAATTATAATGGATGCAAAGTACCTCTTCGTTGTTGTGTTCAAGATAACCAGCTCCAGCTTTGTGTAATCTTTTGTTAAGTAGTGGATCCAAGCAAATCAAGAACAGCATATAAATGACCAGTAACGATATCACCCATATTACAATGATCACGACGATCTAAAACATACACAAATTTCATTTTGACTGAGATACTGTCAAGAGATTCTAATGTTTACTTTTCGATTTCAAGAATATTTCCTAATATTTCCTTCATAGTGAATTACAATTTCGAGTACATTTATTAAAAGAATTCTACTAACATTTTAACTATAATAAAATAAATAATGCGATGAAGTTTCTTACCTTAATAATAGTAGTATTTCTATTTTCATATTTACAATCACACCTAGGACAAAATATTTGAGCCTTATCTTTGATTTCTTTTCCAAGATGTGGCAAAACAGCTCCTTCGCAAGTGCTGAATAAAAATAATAAGGGAGGATTTACATAATTATTATCGTTTGATTAATTGAAAAACCCTAATGAACAATGATTTACTGTTTACCATTGCAAAGGTGGAACATTTGAAATAAAATTCAGACGATCTTTCGAAGACTGTGTGGTGTTAATGACAGACGAGAGACTTGGACAGATGCATTTGCATCTTTTATCGTCGTAAGATTGGGCCTAGAAATAATAAAATCACATGACAAAGACGAGATTTCAATTATATTAAATAATTGAACAATTAATAATCTGTCAAAGTTTCACCTACCTTGCATTGTGTGATCAAAATGAGGGCTACAGGAGCCAAGAAAAGCAAATTCTTCCACATTTTTTTCTAGTCACGTAATAGTAAATAAAGTTTTTTCACGTGCCACAAATTGGCCACTATTTTTCCGCCTTACCACTTGTTACATTGATTTAAAAATACACAAGTGAAAGATTCCATATTATAAGCGGCCATATTTATTTAACAGATGTTTTTGACAGCTGTCTCACGGCAGAGGGCAGCAGACGACATAACCAGTAGCGTAACTACTAATTTAACTGAATTTAGGGAAAATGAATCGAAGCTGAAGGTAAATACTTTAGAACAGAATATGAGAATTCGAAAATATTTTAATGCTCGGTGACTTGATGTTTCGCAAATAATTGGATACATCCTAGTTTTCATGTTTGTTTTGCTCCTGTCAGTTTCTTTAGAGTTACTGTAATGAACCAAAACCTATTTCTCTAGTTACACTACTGAAACATGTGCAGAATACATTAGAGTCCCTAAAGTAAAAGGCCTGGCAATAAAAGACGCCATATTTGGCGCGATTTTTAAAAACTGATCTTTTAATGAGTGAATTTAAATAATTATTCCTCAATCGATCGATATTTCTCCTCTATTTTAAGAGAATCTGTATCAATATTTGCAATTAAAAGATCCTAAGTTTCATTGCGAAAGGCAAAAATTAATTTGTAATAAGCAAAAATGGCGCTTTTTTGAATCTTAGTTTTCTCTATCGCCGAAGCTACTTTATGCGTCGAGATGAAACGTCACTTGATGAAAATCAAAAATAAATAACCACAAGTGTCAGATACTGTAGCGCCGCGCCGTCCTTTAGACGTCTTTTCGTTCAAGAGTGAAAATTCCCTTCTTCGCTTTGCTATCCTCTTTTTTATTTATGAAAATAAAAAACAATGTTCAGGAAGCTTTTGTAACCTGATCCTTTGTTTGATAAAAGTGAGTTATTTGACATAATTTATGACTCAGTGCATTCTAAATGGGAGTGTAATTTTTTAATTATTTTAAACTTTTTTGTTTTTGTAATCACCGGCAGTATTTTTTTTCAACATTAAGTCTCTTTTTTAATAGCTAGAAAATTGAAGAAATAAGCTGAAGATTTAAATATCAAGTAAGTGATACGAAAAAATATTGTTTACAAATCATTTTTTCTTTTATTCTTTTTAAAAATATTTATATTATCATTTTTAGATAGTTAAAAACCTATTGTTCATTTTCAATTGAGTTTTAGTTTATTACAATCGATCGTAATTAGTGGTTTTAGATAATATTTAAATTAAACGATTTTAATATAAAAGGCGGGAAAATTGTAATACGATAAGTTCTTAATTTTGAATATGAAGTGGATCAGAAATTTAATATTCTGTATTTCAAATTTTATTACTCTAAATTTTGTTTCACAAGTTTAAATCATAATCTAACTTAGAATTGCAAATTTGAAGTCAATTTTAATTTTTAATTTTAAATAATTTTGCATGATAATTTTAATTAGTTATTAATTAATTATTTTTTCACAATTTTGAGGAAAAGTCTAAATGAGGCACTGATGAATTAGTTTGTAGTATCTGTAGGCTTCAGTTTCTCAGATGTCCTGTTTTTGGCAAGATACTATAAGTGAAAGAAAAATGCTTCTGGCTAAGTAACGCTCATAAGTTTCGTCATCTTTGAAGCTTTTTTTTTTTTTTTGCTTTTTCCATTAAAACGTTGAAAAGAATTGGTCAAGAATTAAAAGTTATTTTAAAAGTAGGTTTAGAAATAACAATAAATTAAAAAATCTACCACTAAAAAACAAATGAAAAATTATCCTCGAATTTATCTCACTAAAATAGATTTGCATTTTACAAATATTGAAAATTCCCTTTATTAGATGCTTTACATTTTTTCACATATATAAATCTTCATTTTTTTCTGACCCAGATTACAAATTACATGGAAAACTTGGTTTATTATATTATTGAATATGGAACTGAGCATGAATAATCAATATGCTACTAGGACAATAAAAAGTCCCTCATAAATTAAATTCAATAACGGTGGATATTATTATGTATATTGGAATTATCTTTCCAATTATACGTGTTGCTTAATGCATGCCTAAAAAAATACACGATTGAAAATAATGGTATTTTTTTTTAGAAAATTTATAAGAGAAGTGCAAAGATTGGAAAAAGGGGTTGCAAGTCGTGGAAATCATGCTAGCCGTTCGGAACTATTTTCGAAGGCCAATCGATGTGCCGGAAAAAAACGAGGTAATTACTAACGATAGAATTATCTTGTGGCAAGAAAATTAAAAAATATCCAATTATAAAATTAGATAGAAGAGCTCAATATATCCACTTACAAAGTTACAATAATGAGCTTCAAACTTCAAGTTAAGAAGCTCGGAAACAAGAAGTACTTTCAACTCTATTTGCATAATTTAAACATCCGCTATCTTAAGTACTTGGTTAATCTTATACATTATTAGTGTTGTTAATATTGCTTTACAATTGAACGCATCGTAAAGGGGGGTATACAATTTTTTAGTCTGATTTAAAAATATTTTTTGATATTATGCAAGCAAAAGAATTACTTAAAATAAATTCCTAAAAATGAAAGTTCAAAAACAGTTTCAAAAGGAGTGAGAAGCCATTCGGATAAAAAAATTTTACTCCTCCCTTATACGATGTGGCGGTTCAATTATAAATACATTTAGATTTTTTCAAGTTTTTATGGGGGCGACTGAAAATTCCCGAAAAATAAAATTCCCGACACTAGAAAATTCCCGAAAAGATCTCTAAAAATGTTTGAAAAATATTTTTAAAATACAGAATATTAAAAAAATTTTTGGTTAAATTATTATTGAAATTATTTATTTAATATATTAAAATAATTTTTTTCGGGAATTTTTTATTGTTGGGAATTTTCTAGTTTTGGGAATTTTACAGTGTTGAGAATTTTATAGTGTCGTCAATTTTCGGTCGGGAATTTTCTAATGTCGGCAAATTTTTATTTCGGTAATTTTATAAACTGTCGAGAATTTCCTAGTGTCGGTAATTTTATATTGTCATTTTTATAATGACGGAAATTTTATTTTTCGGGAATTTTCAGTCATCCCTTTTTATGAAATAAAACTATGAAAATAAAGATTGATTATTTTCGGAAAACTGATGAAAAACTATTTCCTTACAGATAAGGGGATTCAAAGTAACAAATGCATCGCGAACGAGAAAAGTTGGAATTGCATGCCGCAATTTCGAAGAGCTTAAGGAAAAGGCTTGTGCTAAATTAAAAGTAAGAGTGATTTAATGATTAATTTTCCATTAATATAATCTTTTTTAATAGTAAAAGATCCCAGATAACACCTATTTGAACCGAATTATCAGATTATTAAGAACTTTTCACTTTTTGTGAAGGGTATCAATTATTTGTCCTGAAAGAATCAGAGGGTATTTTTAAGAGTACACCCTTTTTTATAAATTGATAAGTTTTGTAATTTTCCATTAGATCGTTCGATCAAATTATACTAATTATCCTTCTATTAAGGAATGTACTAGCTTCAAGTAATATTAGGTCTATGAAATTAAGCTTCCTATTAAAATCTTGCATCCGAGCTTTGATTGTGACCTTGGAGCAGATCATTTTGGCCTTCAGCTAGGGTGCTTTATCGAACCGCGTTGGCCGGGTTGCCGGTTGCCTCGTGCGAGGCCAGGGACACCGGCTAGGCAACCCGGCATGCCTTCGTTTTCAATGTCACGGTCACGAGATCCTTTGAGGTCAAAGTCGTATTTCAATATCACCCTTTTTTAGTCTCTCGTCCTTCCGTTAAAGCTGGATAAAGTCAACAATAACTTTACTTTTTTCCAATATAGGATCACAGTTGACTGAATCGATGCAATCTCAGAGAGTCAACACAAACGTTAAATAAAAGTTTTTAAACCGAGAGAATTATAATTATAGTTTATGTAGACAAATACTGTTATATGAATTTTGGTAAAATACTAAAAAAAATAACAGAAGAGTCTCTAAATTTAATTTATCATTCATCGAATTGCTTTTCGACCTTTTATCATTTTGATTTTCAAAAAATGTTTTTTAAAATAAAAATTTTAAACATAAGTAAAAATTTGTTACGTATTTTCGCTCATCAGAATCTTGGAGATAATTTTAGGGAACTGCAGGGCAGAAACTTACCTGAAACAGAAAAGACAAAATTCATTAGAAAAATGTTAATAAGTTGAGCTAATGAAATTTATGAATTTCTAGATTACAGGAAAGCTGGAAAATATCAGCGTTTTCCTGCTGGACGGATCTGAGATAGACGAAGAATATTTCTTGACTTTAAAGGCGCAAACAACAATCATCGTGCAGAAACCAGGAGAAAAAGTGAAAACTGGTCAGTAGAAAGGAACCTTCGTATTAATAAAAATATAATACTTGAAAACTTAGATCCATTTTAATTATCTATAATTGTCTTAATACTTGCGGATGTCGACCAATTTAATTTTAATTCGAAATTACTTTTTAGATGCAGATTTGCTGTACGAAATACTGAGAAGAGTGAACATTGAGTTTCTCACGACAGGCGATGAGATAAGAAAGTTTCTCTCTGACAATCTCAAAGCAAAGATTGCAGTTTTAAATAGTATTTTAAATAGGGATGATTCAAAAACTCATTTAAGTTCCCGAATTGATCATCCAGAATGGTTCCAAGGGGTTGGTCCCAGCTTTACCTCTAAAGTACGTATCTTTAAATCTTAAAACTTATATCAAAATCGTTATTAATTTAAAAAATTCCTCTACGAGCGACGTATTTCATAGACGTATTCCTAATTATAATTTTTATTTGACAGGAAGCTTACATGCACCGAAGATGCCAGGACAGAATGCGAGGCTACCTTTTTAAGGCAGAGGAACAAATTAAATCATCAGAAATTTTTACGAACAATCGAAGAGCCAGACAGAATTTATTGCGGGCAATCGCCTTTTTTAGGTTGCAACTCAAGGAAGATCATTACAATGGTCACTACTTTGACAGAAGCAAGGTTTATAAAATCGAGTGTAATAAAAGTGAAAATGAAAATGACACCGAGGAAGTTGACAGTTTCTATAATTCCTGCTACGACCACTGTCCCTGCAAATTGAACACCACCGATTACCTCAGCCTCTTTGAGGTAGAACCCGATCAAGTAGATGCTAAACGGATAAAACAGGTCGACGAGGAGGATCTTCAGTGGTACTATAAAATTATTCCAAGCAAGGAAAGAAAGTTGATCACTCTCTGCGATCAAAAAGGCGAATTTAAATGCGATGGAGTTTGGAATAAGGATAAATGCTTGTACGATGGAAAACATACGATCAATCCTTACAGATCTAAAGAGGAAGTTATACTTTTCTCTACTTGGAATCTTGACCACAGGTGTGAAATTTATCTACCTATCTAATGAAAATTCAAATAGCTAGTAAAAAATGACATTTTTTATATCACTTACGTAATTGATAAACTTGATTCCAGAATTGAACGATCGAGAACTTTGGTACCACAGTTGTTGCAACTATCGGAACAAGGAACTTTGGAAGAAAAAGATGTTGTCGAAATTTACGAAAACCTCTTCACAATAAAAAATTTAAGGCTCGTGCATATCGTGTGTCACGATAAAGGTGCGCACAAATAAATCAAATATATCAGAAGATACGTAACGTAAACTTAACTTGAAACTATGAGGGAACTCAAGACAAAAATGATAAATAATCAAGATAATTATAAATTATAAATTAATTTAGTTAGAATGATAAAGTAGATTAGTCATAGTTTTTTTTAGATTTTAATAGAAAAGTGGGTAGCGCTTACTCCCGGAATGATGTAGGTATATAGAGTGCATAATATGAAATACGTAAAGCATATTCAAAAATGATTAAGGTAACTAAAAAAATTAATTAGAAAAAAAGAGAAAAAAAAATTTAACCGAGGTAATCAAACTTGAATTTGTTTGGACAATGACTTATGATATAACCGATTTTTGACCAGTTTTTAAAGTTTAACGATTGTTAAAGTTGCAATTGAGAATAATTGTTTTTTATCATCAAAGTATTCTACTGTTACTTTAATTTAAAATGAAGGGCTGTGATCGACTCGACAGTTTTAGGTAGTACTAAAGATCCTAATCTAATCATAATTAAAAATTATTTCAACTTCATAAATTTGAAGATTTTATACGTTATTTTGCAAAAATAAAGAATAAATATTTAACAATAACATAGACGTTAAAAAAAAGTTTAACAAGTTTCTACAAATATTTTATACAACATGCGTCGACTGGGTCATGTTAAAAAATTGAAAAGTGGATTAATGATTATGCAATCTCTTTACTGTCGAGTCGATTATAAAAAAGAGAACCTTTGCGATTAATTTATATCTTGGTTTCTTAATTTAAAGAAAATGCTTGAAACTAAAATTCAATTTGAAAAAAAAAAAAAAAAAAAACATTTAGCATCGAAGAATTAGAAGTCGATTGCTTTAGGGGTCTTAAAAAAAGTAGTCAACTAAAGTTCTGATATTTACGCGACGATCATTTACAAGCTGTTATATTTTCAAAATGGTGCTCTTTTTGCGGGAAAGTAACGAGAGCAGGTAAGAGAGACAAAGTGCACTTAAATTGGAAAAATGATGAGTCACGGAAAAGATTCGAATAGTTAGTTAAGTCGAATTTTAACTTGACTTTGAAGTAAATATCAGGGAAGACCAAAAGTAAAACTTAATGAGATTGTTGAAACTGTTGAATGTTGTAAAGATTTAAACATAGCGATTAATTTATTTTTAACAATATGTGCTACTCGTCTGGACTACATTAAAAACAGGGTTGAATTACAACTTAAGACGAAAACAATAAACACGACCAATAATTATTGTATTCTTCATAACAAAAAAAAATAACAAAAAATCCAGTCCAACTTTTTTTTAAGATATAACAAAACTTGATCAACTCTGCAATCAAATTTACGAATTTTGAAATGTAAAAAAAATAGTAGATATGTTTGACTATTACAGTTAAATTATGAACTAGGATTAACAAATATAAGAATTACTGTAAAATGCAACTACACTAAAGGATTTGAATTTGGATAAGACTATTCTAAGTAAAAACTGTAATTTCGTTCTATTATTAGTCTGTATATTACTTTTAAGGGCATGTTAAGAATACTAATTTAAATTTTAATAGGTCAGAGTTTTCTTTAAAAAAAAGTGTGATATTTTTTTAGATATTTCGAAAGTGTTTTAATGTAAGTAATGCAAAGAGATGGTGATGTATTTATCTAGAGGAATTCTCAAGACGCCCCAATATTAAAGACCCTTCCTTAATTGACACGAATTAAATCGTTGTTTGTAGCCTTTGTGCATATTTTTAACTTGCACTTGTGAATGAGACACGTATATTAATATGAACAACTTAATAGGCCACTTAACTTTAACGGGACGGCCAATTACCGATTAGCGACGTTCCGTTTTGTCCTCACAGCCGTTGTTGCTTGAGAATTTGCTACTCTATAGTTGTTAAAGTTATTAAAGTTAATTAGTTTTCAAAGAAAGTTAATATGAAAGCAGAAAACAGGAAATGACCATATTGGTGTTTGACTGAAAAGTATATTTTATTAAAAGTAATTGTAAAATGATTTCAAATTATTTTTATTATTTGCAATAACACAAAACATAGTACAACCATTTATTATCGAAATTGGAAATTACGTAACCTTCGAAAAATACTCTTCCATTTGATAATTAAGGAAAGTAATCATTTTTTATGGATTTGTGCTCAATGCTTAAGCAGGAGTGAAATATTTTCTATAGAATACATCTCAGGTACTTCAGGTTGCACATACGACAGAAAATAATTTATTTATAAATTTGTAAAATTACTTTTTCGCAATTTCCTGTGCTACGAAATACCAGCACTACACGTAGAATTTTATATGTAATAGGTTTCAAACTAGCGTAAGTTAGTAGAAATGTAAAATGTGTTTTTTACTTTACCATTTTCATTGTAATATTTATTATCTACTTTGTTTAGTAACGGAATTTTATTTGAAGCAATTTCAGAATGAATATCGCTCTATGTACAACTAAAATTAATGTTGTAGAATTACTTTTAAAAATAATTAAAAACGCAGTGAGTGATGAGAATAAATTTACTTTATATTAGTTTTCATGGAATTTAATTTTGAGCTATTTGTAAGAGATGAAGTGACGTTCCAGTTTCGCCTTTTTGTGGAAATTTAATTTGATGAAGACGTATTATCAATAACCGTTAAAAAAAGAACATCTGTGAGAATAAAAGGGGATTTACAACTATAGGAATTCGGCAATACGGACCTCGATTTATTTGCTCATCTAAGTGATTTTCTATTTCACGTGCCACTGAACTCTATCCATAGAATACCCCTCCTGGGAGCAAATTATCAGGCAATATGTTACAAATTGTACGTGGATATTCGAAAAATCCATGCTTGGATTAGGACTAGGTGTAAAAAATCGACAAATGCCATATTGATTATTTTCTTTTAGAAAAAATAAATTAGGTAAAAAAAAAAGAAATTCTCTGCGTTTTATAAATTCTCTAATCGTGCATTTTAAACGTGAATGGGAAATTATTTATTCTGTTTATGGATTTATGATATTTGAATTAGTCGACTCTCGTTGAATAATGAAATGATTGAAACAGGTAAACGGAAATGAATAATTGATATTCTACTAATCAGATAAAAAGGGTAAAGGTTTCATTTCCCTACGTAACATGTACGATTGTACAAGATCAATTTATTACTGCCGAATTTTTATCAGTCTATTAATATTATCATAAATATAAGCATATCAGAACATATGCATTTCAACAATTAGGAAATGAAAACTGACAGCTGTGCATTTGACAACATTACAATTATAAAAGCGATTGCAAGTTCCATATTTAAGTTTCAGGATATTGAATTTTAATTTTTTTTTTCTTCTGTCAAGCTGTCAATTCTTCCGACAATAAATTTTCCATTTCCGCAGCATTAAGTATTTTCAGTACGAAAAATCTCGAAATAAAATGCCTATCACTCATGTAGATATACATAATGTTTTCTCCATTCTACAAAAATTAAAAGGATCAAGGTGACTGATATTTTGAAAATAGCTTTTCCCCAGTCATTATTATCTAGCAGATAATATGATATATGGGATTCCATAAAATCCCTTAAAATTCATAAAAAAAATCTTTTGATACCTGAAAATTCTATAAACTCCCTTAAAATTTCACGAAAACTTTTGAAATTTCTAAAAATCTCAGCCTTTAAAATTTCTAAAAAAATGTTTAAATCTCTTCAAATCTGTTTGAAATCCGTGAAGTCTTAAAATCTTGTGTACACTCAAAACTCGAGTGATCAACCCCTCGTCTAGTAAGTTACATATCAAATGATTGAAAAAGCATTTGGCGGAAGAAGAGTTACGCCCCGCGTATGGAATAATTGGATTCGGCGGTTTGAAACGAGGGTTTGCTACAAGCACATACTTCATCCACTCCGGGGATTGATTATCGTTCGGGGGTGATTCGGGTCTTGCAATACGCCTCCATAAGATCTTATACATAGATCTCACCCTCATCCGGAGAGCGAACCCTACCCCGCGAAATGACCGAAATTTATTTCGTATGGCGCTGCTACTCGAGAGGGATTACAGCAGACACACATGTTACGCCCACACATCGAAATACTCTCATGTACATCTGCGAAATGTGAGTAAAAATCGCACCCGTATATATAAAAATAAGTAGATTCATGCATACGGGTAATTCTCCACAAACATCATGCAGCCCACTTTCTATTCCCCTAGTGACATTTACAAAACAAATGTAATCATATTATAAGTTTCATTAAGTTTCATCCACCCCCTCCTCTTATTTTTTTCAACAGAGGGGCGACTATGTAACTTTCCACTCACACTTTCACTTTCACTTTTTGATTTTCAACTTTTATTATCATTTTGAACATTTATAAACGAAAATATAAATGGCAGTTACATCAATTTTGACATTTTTAAACGCCACTGACATATCTAAGCACTTCGGGTATTTATTTCTTAATCGTCGTTTTCGTGAAAAACATGTACCAGAAGTTTTGAACGTTCAAATGAACGAAATATTTTTTCGCAATTCTATTTAATATCCAAAAATATTGTTCCAATTAAAAATAACAATATAGACATTACAAGTTTCTTTCATACAGAATTATTTTCAATGAAAATGAATCAATATTTTATAGTTACAAGTAACTATAAAATGATACATTACATGTCAGTTTGTGACAAATAAACTAAACGTAACTTTTTCAGTTACTTTGTTACTTATCGTAACAAATACGAAATTTCTACATGTGTGGGTAACTAGCTTGCAGATATGGGTATCCATATTGCAGGGACGCGCACAGAGTGTATATATGTATGTTTGGAGGATAACGAATGGCGAAGGGGTGGGTGAGGATTGGGGGAAAGACGGAACGGCACAATGGGAAATAATATACGAGGCGTCCTTTCTATTAGAACCATTTTTCAGAAAGCCCTTCTACCTGGCTCGGCTCTTCCCTTAATATCCAACCTCTCTTCACCTTAACACCAAAAAGTAGAGGGCGGAGGCACGAGAATATATATGAAAGGAACACCCGAGTGTCTGCGAGCTGCTATCTCGGGTTCGACGACATTCGAGACGCGTCGCGGTTCCTGCTTTTCAAAGCTCCCCCTTTTTTTATTTATATAATAACAGGCACAACTATGTGTGAGGAGCACATGTAGGCACCGTTTAAGAGCTTTCCATCGTTTGTTCGATAACTTTTTTTATCCTCTTGCCTTGTTGAAGGCGACATTCGATCTCTGATACACTTCTTTTGACACAGCAAAAAGGAGCTTGGGTCAGTAATACCAAGTCGGAAAATTGTAATTTGATTAGGTACTTTTATGTACCTGGGAAGCATACTTTTCGTATTATTATGTTATTTGAAGGGTGGCATGTCATAAGGGATTAACCCACATTTATAAAATTTTTCAGGAGAGATTAAAAACGTCCTGTAAAATCTAATTTTCAATTAAAACAACAAACAAAAGTCCACTCCGGGGATATTTTAGTGCTGAACAAAGGCCAAAAAAATGTACTAAAAAAAGTCAACCAGTTTCGAGGAATTACAAGAGATAGAAATCTGGACGCGCGATTTTTTTACTTTGGACGTTGACTAAAAATTTATTTTTTGTATAAATAAAAAACTGAGAGATGGTTTTGTAGATTATTAGTTTCTGAAAAGAGAGTACAAAAATTAAATTGAAAAAAGTCATCACGTTTTGAAAAAATGATATTCAAACATTTTTTTTTTAAAGATAAAATTGTTGATCTTCATTTTTTTAAAAATATATTGCTAAAACACGGTATTGTTTATTTTATTACAAAAAACACGTGGAACACATTATAATTATTGATAATTGGTTAATGGAATTTCGTTTTTCATGGGAATTTCGAAAAAACGAGTTTTATAAACAATAAATCCTTTGGTGAGGATGTGTATTTGAATTGTTAAGAATTTTCTAGCTAATAATATCATTTTCGGAAAAATGTGGGGTAATCCCTTACGACATGCCACCCTTCATTTGTGAGGTGGTTTTTTACGTCTTTCTTGCAATTTGAGGGGTTGTCCACTTGAATTTTGAGTGTACACCAGATTTCAAGATTTCACGGATTTCAAAAGATTTTAAGAAATTTTTGGGTATACAAAAAGTATTTTTTAGAAATTTGAAGGGAGTTTGTGGAATTTCAAAAGTTTAAGTAATTTTTCAAGGTTTTAGGAAGCTTAAGTGAT
Organism: Synergus magnus; assembly: GCA_032275165.1. Lineage (NCBI taxonomy): Eukaryota > Metazoa > Arthropoda > Insecta > Hymenoptera > Cynipidae > Synergus > Synergus magnus. The sequence continues at coordinate 8,759,592 of JAUESH010000040.1, forward strand.
TTTAAAGAATTTTAATGTACGAGAATTTTTTAATGAATTTTATGGAATTTTGGGCGATATCAAAAAGTTTTTTCAGGAAATTTAAAGGTTGCCGTAGAGTTTAATGAATTTTAAGAGTGATCAACCACTCGTGGGTATTTTTCTCATTTTCCAGGTAGGTTTGAAAAAAATGTTAAATCGAGCTGATGAACTCATCAGTGAAATTTCACTGATTCTGCGTAAATTTTGACTGACTCGAATTTAGAGAGATATATATAGCAGGGAATGACATTTACAGATTCCACAGATCCACCCTCCTCTTTTTCTCCACTCCACTTTCCTTGCATGTTCGCTCATCCGACAACTCCGATACATTATATTACGTATTCCAGTCTCTCGCGGCGAGGAACGATATCTACCGAACGAAGTAACGTTCTTGTCTCGTGCCGCACTAAATTACTGATTAGAGTTGCCTAAACTCCCTTTACCCCTTCCCATCATCCTCCTCTTCCGCTAACATTTCGCACCGAGTCCTGCTATGTATCCTACTGTAACGACGATTTAGCGCCGAACATTGGCTGGCATTAAACCTTGCAAATAATTCAAAAGCAATTTCCACGCTTTTCGTTTCATTTTGTTCCGTTATTCAGCATTTAATTTCGACATCGTTTTATTCCATTTGTGCGTAAATGAATTAAAAGCTACTCGCTAGTTGCAATCATCAGTGGCGTTGCATTGAATGTGTTATTCGCCAAAGGGTTAAATACCCTAAATCTGGCACTTTCTATCTGTCAAATACACCATATGTAGATTCTAAAATTAGTTACATTTTTATTTTGTTTTATTCCTTTAAAATCAATGAAAGTAGAGTAAAAGTGGGATAAAAATTCTTCAGAGTAAAAATGGGACAAAATGAATTCTCAGAGCAAAAACGAAACGGGAGAACCAATCAGCGATCGTATTGGCGTTCCGTTTTTGCTCTGAGAATTTGTCCCATTTTTACTCTGAAAAATCTTTATCTCACTTTTACAAACGAAATGTTTTTATTCACTTTTTACTTTGAGCCACTCATATATCGGTTAAGGTAATATTATTACTAATTAATGTAACGCAGTAATATTGAATTTCGCTATTTCTGGTAAATAGAGATCAGGCGGAACGAAATCAAACATGTGTATATAAACAAGAGCTTCAGGCTATAAGCATCATTAATTTATAGGTCCAGCAGTCAAGCAGAACACATCCAGTCGGCAATATTCCCCAGCAGTCCCATTCTCTTAGGGATTTGATTCGTTTTTAAAGTGCTCTCTATCAGTTGCAATTAGAGTCAAAACAATTTTAATCTTTTTTAGAAGCGAAAAATATAATATAAATCAGTATTACAGAGAGGGACATTTTATGACAATTATTTAAAATTAAATAACACTTTTGCACCGTTATTTCTAAGTTGATGAATAAAGTATTGCATTATACTCTCTAAACTTGAATCAGTGAAAAATGAGTGAAATCAGTGAATCTGAAAATCTTGAAAAAATCTTAAAAAGAGAGTTACTGAAAGTCAGTGAACTTCCTCTAATTCAATTTTAGAGAGTGCTATATTTATGTACGAAAACTTGATGATAGGTTGTACCATTTCTGTGATTTCATATGAGAAAATGTTTATACTTTTTTCATACTTTCATCAATTTTTTTTAGAGATGAGAGAGACGTTTCTGGAATTAGAAACCTTTCCCTGCTTGAACTTTCTACTCTTGATACCCATCCAACCCTTTTCAAGAAACCAAAAGCCCTTGGGACCTTCTTGAGCTTTTGTGTTTTACGAGACTGCGTGAAGATCAACGAAGGTTCCGCGACTACGAATTATTATCCTTGAAACTAAGCAAAAGTGTCACATAATTCTGTCTGAAAGGAATCTCTCTAGTTTACGATCTTTACGACAACTTGTACTTTCCTTTTAAAGGCATATAAAATTTATTTACACATTAGAATTTAATTTGCGCTTTTCATGCGAAAATATTGAACTTCATATTAGTCATATAAATTAATAATTGAATGGTCTTCCAGTTCGGTGCGTTATGCGCAAATTTGGTTATAATTAATTTATAGCATTAGTGAATTAAATTTTAATAATCTAATTTTAACATATAATATATTTTTTTATTTCTAAAATATCTTTCTGTACTATTCTGCAAAGGCAGTACAAATGAAAATTGAAAAATAACGAGCGGTTGATCACTCGATTTTGGATGTATCAGAATTTTAAAGGATTTCGTGTAATTTGATGTGGTTGAAGTTCTGAACATTCCAATTAAACGAATTGTTGTATTGTTTGCATTTTAGACTAAAAACAGTGTTAAAATATTGATTCATTTGCATTAAAAATAATTCTACAGGAAACGTGTGCCTATTTTTATTTTAAGTTGGAACAATATTTCTGGATACAATATTAATTGGGAAAAAGTATGTCATTCATTTGAACGTTAAAAATTTCTGGTACACGTAATTTCGTACGATTTCAAGAGATATTTAGGAATTTCAAAAGTTTTCTAGGAATTTTATAATATTAAACGGTTTTTAAAGGATTTTATGGAATCTTAAGCGATTATAAAACGGTTTTTTCAGGAATTTTGAAGCTTGTCATGGAATTTAAAGAATTTCAAGAGATTTTTTAGGAATTTCAAATAATGTCGTGAAATTGTAAAGGACACTAAAATATTTTGAGAAATTTAAAGGAATTTCGTGGAATTTTACGAGATTTCAAATGATTTCTAGAAATTTCAAACATTTCAAAAAATTTCAAGAGATTTCAAAAGATTTTAAGAGATTTCAAAAAGATTTAAAGAGTGATCAAAATAAAAGACAAAGAATCAAAGTGAATATAGTACATACACTAAAAAAAATGTCGCCAAAATTCTAGTTAAATATGCCCTTACTATTTTTTCTGGTTAAAATAAGCAGAATTCTGGACATTTTAATCCGATTTTCTAGCTAAAATAACTAGAATGCTGGTTAAATCAATCACAAAAAATATTAAGGGCATATTTAACCATAATTCTGGTTAACTTAACCAGACATTTTTTGAGTCTAGGATTTTAAACTAAAAGTTGATAAAATAGATAAATGAGGTCCTACCAGAAACAGCAGATTAATTCCCTTAACACATAAAGTCACGCAATTTTGCAAGCGAGTGTTTTGCCAGCTCACACATATATGCATCCAGCAATATTCCTCGTACGTTTCATCTTCCCCGATGTAGCTTCACGCTATTGTTTTTCTCCAGCGAGAGAAATTGTATTTTAGAGAAAATCAGGTTAGCGCAGCCCGCCGAAAGCGAACGAGATAATAAATAGCAGGATAGAACAGGGTTGGGTGGGTTAAGCAATTATAAATTGAAACGCTCGCGTGTTATTTATCATTTTATTGCGAATGGTCCAAACGGCACGACAACGACGCAATAGCGTATGTGTTGTACGCAAAACAATAGCAGCCACGATATGCGATACATGCACTATTTTTTTTGTATAATTATACTAACAAATGCACTAAATGTAATGCGCGCTCGCTGCTATGTTTGAATTAAGCTTATTTATGCTAAAATCTTTCACTTTCTTCTTGAAATTTATAACTCTGGATGTGCAAGTTTTGATACAACGAAAAAGAGAACTTTAATCTTACTTTCTAAACTAAAAAGGATATCATAACAATGAACGGATGTAACAAGTGAATCTATGGTATGAACATGTGCAAAAGCATTTCTAGAGGCAATGATTTCTTTAAAAAAATCTGTATAGTATTCACAATGTTACTCAGTTTTATTATATCATGAGAGGCATACATGTTTAAATCATATACTAAATTCAGTCTCTGAAAATATGGCTATAATAAAATGTACGATGGACCACATGATAAACAGTCAGTTATGCATTCATTCCGTCGCAGAAATTGATTATTAACGCGCTCATTGAAGTTTTATGCACAGGTTTAATTGGCAGAAGCTTTGTGAATAGCTGTCATAAAAATTGAGCTTTAGATTATTAAGGAAACATTGCAAATATGCAGATGCTTTTATAGAAAAATTGATATACTTGATAAAACAGAGAATTTTAATATGCGGTAATATAAGTATGATTATTACATTCAGTATAATGTGCATTAATTTAAGACTATTTATTTGACAGCCAGTTTATGATGGTTTACAGTTAAGTGGAGTAATTTACCTACATGAATTCGAGTACACCCACTTAACATTCACTTTACATCCGGAACCCGATTTGCATTTGAGATCATATCTGATTCATGCTATAAGTGCTTCTAAATTGAAATATTCACAATACAAATGCGTGTAACTCTAGAGAAAAGATTCAAATAGCTCAAAATGCGTGTTCGGATCATTAACAATAAACGTTAATGAGGATACGAATTTCAAATAATGAAATATAGAGCACTCTATTCCATTGGTAACTTATTCGTGTTAATTCAGGTTTGAAGCGAATAGAATGTATTTTTTTTATTACAAAACAATATTTCATATACAATAATTATCTCTCATATTGAAATAAATAAATACCAATTTGTGTTGCCTCAGATAAATCCCCTTTGACGCGCTCGTTCGCCAAGGTTTTAAGCTCAGGTACAGAAACTCGCCGGTGGTGAACTTTTTGATAAATGGACAGTCATTAACTATGGTAGCGGAAGATTAATTTAGATTTAATATGTGCCGTCGACTTTCGCGCCTCAAAAAAAGGATCCGATCCGAGAAAACGTCAGGGATTTAATGTGTATAAACGAGCCATTTAGTGCACGAAATTTGTTGCGAATATTGGGCTTTAAAGAAACGATAATCCCTATGGGATTATTATGTTAAATATTCTCTAAACTAACCCGGGTAGAAATCGCCATATCAAGGTCCCGATCGATGATAAAACGCCGCGCCCGACCGGGGCCTGATCGGAAATCGGGCTGCCAGATCTGGACCCGGTCGGGCCGTGTGTTTCATCCCCGATCTGGACCTTCCCGGTCTGGGCCCGGTCTGGGCCATGGCAAAATTTCTACTCGGGAAGAGTCATTCCATTTTTTATATTATGATTATATTCCCTGTCATTTCCTTATTTTTGTCCCAACAGGTTAGATCATCATTCTAAAAAGTCAGGAAGGGAAGGGAAGGGATTAAGTGCAAGATCCGTAACATCTGTTGCGTCATTAAACATACATATACTGCAGTAACTTATAGGATTATACATCGTTACGTTTATGTACTTTAGCTCTTATACTGTCTGTAAGTTATAGCCCCTGTTAGGTTCTCCTATTCTAGCAGAATACGTTCAAATCGATGCACGTATGTGTGTTTTTTTGTAGATATGTACAAGTACAGATTGTACAGTACAGTGCACTACGCATATAAAAATGAACCCTTCTAATGCCTCAATATCTCCGCAATATCAGAAATATTTTATCGATCAAAGATATGTCTATATTATTGTGGGGTACGATATAGACTATTCAACTTTCTGAATTATTAAATCAGATACTGTTTGTATAATTCACTATATATATAGGGAAACTGGGGGCAAAAAGGTATATGTAACTCTTATTGATTATTATTAAGAAAAAAGAACATTTAATTTAATCCTCCTTGCAAGTTTTCATTGGAATAAAGCCCTGTCTGTTAATTAAGAAGAAACCAAGTTTTTCTTAAAGCTGTTTATTTTATGTATAGGTTTAATAAACTCAGAAAGTATGTACAAAGATGTTTTTGTCTGGCGGAGAATTGAGCCCTTTTCAAGTGCTATATACGGGCTTTTTCACCTTGACAAAATCGCACAACCCTATTCTTTCAGTATAAACAGGAGACTATCTCTCTATCTCTTTCATCGTCGAAACTCTCCGGAAAGTTTCGTCCCTCATTTACTGTTCAACGACATGTAGGAACATTGGACAAAAACTTTGCTGCCCGTGCTCAAGGACTGATGAAGGATACTGCACAGCACAAGAGACTTAAAGGGGTGTGTGGTATGTGTTCCCAACTCGGGCAGGTAACTGGACTTAGAATGGTTTGCTATATCAAGAATATTAAGCAAATATTCAAGCAAATACTCAAGAAAATATTCAGCAAAATGCTATAAATTCAGTGGAATTGACATTCCGTAAAATTTCTCATGTTTTCATCAAACTTAAGGTTTAAAATAGAGAAAATTACAAATATGTACTATACGAAAAGGCTTTAAAGAACTGAGAAAAGCATATTTTGAACATTAAGAGAATTCTTCATCTTGAAGTTTATGGAAATTCCTGTCTGTTATACAAAAGGCCTATGTTACATGCGCGATAGGTACTTGAGTTTCCTAATGAATTCTAGCAGAGGGGACTTTGAAGCACTTCTGATACTTCTGTCCCTGTTAACTAATAACAATGGTCCTTTCTCTCCCTCGCTGAGATTCTTCGGGTTATTCAAATGCCTCCGAAAGGTGAACTGCCAAATGATTGCGAGAGGCAAAATGAAACAAGATGAGGATAATGAAACGCAACTTAGACTCTCATAGAGAAGGGCGAGATAAGTTCTGGAGTGGAGTAGCTGCGTTTTGCAAAAGAAACAGGAGAACGTCTGTAATCGTTAAGTGTGTCCGACCCACGGGGTGGCACTTTCCTAGAGCTATTTAATTGCGCGCACTTTTCCCTCTTCCATCGCGAAAAGCGTAGGTAAAGACTTGTTCCATTCTTGGAATTCAAGAGTAGAGAACTTTCTACAACGAGATGGGCACTACTTAAGGTCTTACTATACTTCAGGGAAACTAGTTCTATGGGATTATTGATCTTCTTCTTCTCCATACAAAAAAGAAAAAGTTTATAGCAAGTTTTAAGTAAGCAAAGTATCAACTATAATCAATTCATCATTATATAAATTTACTATAGAGTTAATTTAACAGATTTAAGAGGATTTTGTAGAATTTCTAAGGATTATAAAGAATTTCCAGGTATTCTAAGAGTTTAAGATTTTAAGGGGGTTCTAATTAAATAGTTTAAGAGATTTTCAACGCTTTCGAGGGATTAAAAAGAATTTCAAGGGATTTAACGAGGTTTTAAATAAATTTTCAAAAGTAAGTAACCGATCCCTTTCAATCCCAGATATTTATATTTTAGCATTACAAGCAGATTCAAAAAATTTTAAGAGAATTGAAAGAAGGGATTCGATCGATTTTCAAAATATCTCAAAAGATTTCAGGGGATTTCCACAAATTTGCAGGGATTACAAAACATTTGAAGAGATTCAAGGGTTTCAAAAGATTTTAAGTGATATGATAAGAAATTTTTGAAAAATATCAATATATGTAGTACTTTATTTTTTTAAAAGGAAATTACCATTAAAAAATGAGAAAGTAAAAGAATGCAGTAAACATAGATAGACATCAAGAGATAAACCTTGGATAATTACTGAGAACTAAATTACGTGATCATGTTCTAGTGTTCCTCGAAAGGACAAGCTTCACCTTATATCCCTTTGATAAATAATCTTTCCACCAGCATCTCATGCAAAATTCCATTTCTCAGATAATCAAATCAAACTGGGAAGAACGTATCAAGAAACTGAAACGAGTTCTAAAAAATTTACGATCTGAATTACGTCAAGTATATCTAAGACGGTTATCGTCAAACTCAAGGGGCAAGAGAAAATGATGTTGGTCTTTCCTGTTGTGTGAGAACAATGAAAACGAAGGGCAAGATCTTTGATAAACCATAATTGAACGCACCCTTTGCACTTTCATCGAAAGAAAAGAACACCGGTGCCAGGGAACTGTTGCAGGAAATAAATTGAAACTTTTAACAGTCCCAAGTATTTAAGGGCAAGGGTAATTGATATTTTCAAAGTCTCTTGCTACTGAGGGTGAATATAAACTACTATTCATCACTGAATCTTTGAACTGCTTTTAATAAATTGCCCCAAAGCAAACAACTTGAATCAATTTCGTTAATGATTTTAGAAACTTACTTTTGGAAATGGATTGAGTTACTGAAATCCGCAGTAGTCGATTGCAATCAATAACTCCTCGATAGAAACGTATAGGTACGAAAATCGAAGACTCAGTGAACACGAATAGAAAAGTCAACGCATGAATGTGTTAAATATAAATATAGTTAATTGACAATAAAACCGAGTGTATGATGAAATTGAAAAACCCCATTTCAACCAGCACTGGATTTTTCATGGACTCCTCTGTAAAACAGTTAATGCTCGATGATAAATTCTGCTCAGAGACATATATCCAAAACGAACGCCCATTCAAATTGCGAACATCGAATTGAGCAGATCGTGTTTCACGGTAGGCTCACCGAGTTATTGCTTTCCCGTGCTCAGCTCGAGGTTATAGGCTGTTTTAGGGGCAACAATACATAACATGGTCCCAGAAGTCCTTTACGAGATGGAGCAGGTGTTAATGACCAAACTAGATACAGGGAAGGAGGGCTTCTGCTTAGTGCGCATTTGTGCAAGCTCTTACCGAAACCTAAGTACGCACGTATTTTCAACGTTTATCCAACAATTTCGCCTTTCCTCCCCTTCCACTGGAGCAACTAGCAGCTACCTAAACTCAAGAGAAGCTTTAACACCGAAAACGACCGATCTCCTTGCCTATTTTCGAGAGAGGAAACGAGCGTTAACGCGTGTCCTGCGTACATACTGCTATAAATAACCAGTTGGAGTTCCAGCCACACTACAAAAGCAGCCGGTAAACTTTGTTAACGAGATACTAATTCCCAGTTGGACCTTCCTTCGACGAAGGAGTTTACCTCTGGGGAATGCTACTCGGGCTTCCTCGGTTCCTCACCCCTTTCATCTTTTATGTACGTACAACACATTAATTATATGAAGGAGTTACAAGCAAACATGAGGCGAACTCCTCTTCGACGTATCGCGGGTTTTTAGAGCAAGAAGGAAATCTATTTGCAGTAAAAATTATCTTCACTCAGATAGGGGCAATCCATAAACCACGTGAACAATTTTTTACCACTTTTTGGCTCCCCCTCCTCCCATCATGGACAGCCGTGGAATTTTGACGAACACCCCCCCTTCCCTACTCTGTCCACGTGGACATATTTTATGAAAATATAGATATTATTGGTCTTCGAAAGCTAGGAGGCCAAAAGGAGCGAAAAATTGACTGAAAATTCGAATTTACTTGAGAACGTGAGCTTAAAACATGTGTCCACGTGGATTCTAGCCCGGTCCCCCTCGTGGGTAAACGTGGAATTGAGCCATACCCCCCCGCCCCCCTAAATTGTTCACGTGGTTTATGGATGGTCCCATAGCACAAAAAATTTCCTGAATATATTTCCTGAAACTCGCAATGCAACTTTGTAAACATTGCATTGAGACGTTAACGCAAGCATACAACGAGAAAAATGTCTGCTTGTCTGATAATATTGCCAATGAATGTTTAGGGAAGATTAAAACACAAATATGCTTAATTTGTTTCGCAGTAGTTTTCTATGGCATCAACGGCTGCACACACGGAAAAAAATAATGTCTTAAAATTTAATATACTGTCGCTGACTTGGATATAGAGTTTCATATGACGTCATATCATAAAATTTCAGCGACTTTTTATTAAATAGTCTTCACTTTTTTCTACAATTTAATGAAATTCTTCTATTATTTAATGTATTTTCTGTATCCCCAGAATGTCTCAAGAAAAATCTTCCCTCAACATTCGTTGGCAATATTCAGCGAGACAAAACAATAAAACCCAAGTTCAGTAATTTGTATCTATAACATTCAAGCCGAGAATATTGAATATTTTTTCAATATCGAGGGATAAAGTTCGAGAACCAATAAATTCTTGTCTTGCCATGCATCACATACAAAATCCATGGATTATTAGATGAAAATTAACTGAAGCTCTCAACCAATAACCATACATCTCATGCCACTTAGGTCAAGAGGTTCCGAACTCAACAGTTTATATACACTTTGGAGCTCGCTTTGGAGGACCTTCTCGCTTCTGGCAGCCCTATGGGGATCATTATGGGTCGCACTACTTAACGTATGATTCTGCCGTAACCCCCCATGCTACTCGTTATGGGACAACTTGAATTCATGTGGGTAGGTATCTGCCCAGTTTCCCACTGTGAACGAAACATCCGGAGGACGCACTTTGCGAGGAGGGTCGCGTACAGAACCGATAATCGAGCACCGATACTAGAAGGCATTACACAGGAAGCACGAGGGCCATTTTCCGATCCACCACCACCATAGCCATCATCCTACACCAGCAGCGAGACGATGGTGCACACTTATCGCGTTGTTATCGATCCTTGGTGAATTACGACGAACGCGTGCCACTTGCCGATCCACGTGCTCTACACTAGGAAATAGAAATTTTATGGTCTTTCGAGAATGTTCACTGCGGTTCCTTTTCTATAATCTGACACTTGAGGAATAAGCACACATCTAAAATTCGAAAGCCGAGACTCTGGAGGCATGTTTCTCAGCAAGCAGGAAAATTAACTCAACTCTGCTCCAGAACCGTAGAACTACCTAATTTCGGACATGATCATAACTTCGGACACCCATTTTTCTTTATTAATTATTAATTTGAATGAAGACAAATGGGCGTATGAAGTTACAGTTATGTCTGCAATTAGACGATTTTACGGTAGTAAATGATTCTGAATAAACAAAAACTGATTCAGCACAAAATACTCTCAGAACAGGAGAAATTGGATCAGTTTTTCACGAAAACAGGAGGATAATAGGAGAGAATAAATAGTTGAATTTTCTAATATAAAATTGAGTTGTTTCAGTCCACATTGAAGTAAAAAACGAGAAGAAAAGGAATTTTGCTTAAAAAGAGGGGGGAAAAGGGAGATAGAGGAAAGACTGTGAAGACTAACTTCAAGAGGAGAAAATCTGCTCCTGCAAAATACTTCACAGTCTTCACACTTCACAGCCTCGGATTTTTCTTCACCATCCCTCCAAAGCCCCTTCGCCTTTTCTTTCAAGAAAGGAAATTCTCTTAAACCTCTTCGATTAGCTCAATTCCGCAAATTCGCTGTTTTCTGCCTTGGTTGCGCAGCCTTTGTATGCAAGTGACGTCGATCGAAAGAGGAATATTGAAATAGAGACAGAGAGAGGAATAAAAACGGGAATAGAAATGGGAATGAAAAGGGGAATAGAAATCAAACGACTAGACGGGTTTGGGAGCTCGATTCAAGCCAAGCTGATAGCGCCAAAGTTTTACGCGCTTGCTCCTGAACCGCAGATAATAACACGCGGCATCCCACGCCATAGCGAGTCAAACCGCATCCCATCGATATACACAGCACGTATTGAGTCGAACATGAATGCACACGTGCCTGCACCTGCGGCTCCACAGATCCATCCATCGATACACCCACACATATATATATATATATATATATATATAAAACTATATATACATATAATATATAGATAAATATAG
>JAUESH010000040.1:8783866-8796893 GCA_032275165.1 Synergus magnus
TTTTAAACTGTTTCTAGTTTAAAATACAATAAATACGGCAATTCGTTCATTTGAACGTTCAAAACTTTACAGTCATGTCAAAGTAATGTTACAAGTCAAGTTAATCTTTTACAGACATTTTTTTTCATAAAGCACATGTGGTAACGTTGACTATACTTCAAGATGACAAATGTTAAACAAGTTTGCGAATTTTGCAGATTAACTGTTACATAAAATTCAATTAAGCAGGGCCGACGGATCATTGGTTCTCTATCTTTCTTGCTCATTAAGAGCCGTAAATGTAAACAAATGAGAGCAAACGAGACAAGAAAGATAGACAAGATAGACAACCAATGATCCGCTGGTCCTGCAATTAAGCGCATTTCTGAAAATCGCGTTACTTTTTTATTTTAATTCTTAATTTAACTCGCTATAAATTTAGCTAAAGGTTTTAGCTAAAGGCTATGTTACTTTCGTGGGGAGGGGGGAATTAAAACTACGGTTGTCAACGAGAAGGGGGTGTGTGTAAAAATGGCCCAAAATTCGTAACATAGTTTATGGACGATCCTTAAGTGTCTAATGTAACAGAAGTTATGAACGTTCAAATGAACGAAATATTTTTTCCCAATTATATTTTATCCAGAAATATTGCTCCAACTAAAAATAAAAATACACATTACAAGTTTCTTTCATACAGAATTATTTTTAATGCAAATGTATCAATATTTTAAAACTTTTTCTAGTTTAAAATATATTTAATACAAAAATTCGTTCATTTGAACGTTCAGAACTTTTGAGGCAAGATGGTTCCAAGAATCGGAGATCGATTTTATTTAATCTTCCTACACCATAATCTCTCACGGGTACATAATCTAGAAAGACGCAATATTTTAAGCACTAGAGTTTCTTTTCTTTGTAACTAAAGCATTTTGATGACTAATTTTACTTTAAAAGACAAATGAGCTCAAATTTTGTTGATTTAAGCGTGCTGTTTAGCCTCCTTTTCTAAATAAAAGGAAATCGTGAATCAACATCTGTGATTTCCGCGTATCGTTGAAAAACACTCCAAAGATGACATATCAAACACCTGTTTTCTAAATTGATTGTTGCTTTGATATTTAGATAGCTATATTGAACTAGTTAAGTGAATCACTTTCCTATAGAAAATTAATTGAACATTAAACGAAGCCTGTTTGAACATTAAAACTGTGACATTTCAAATTAAGGTATTATTTTTGGCTAATTTTTATGTCTTAGGGGTTGATTTGGGGTGAGTTCCACATTGACTAGGAAAAACTTCCTTAAATTATATTTTTCAACTATTTTACAAATTTGTCCGCCCTTAAATATTCTTCTTTTAATTTTTCTACGCAATGTTTACGATCCTAAATTGGACAGAGAGATTCTATTTTACATCCCCATTACCGTTCTTTTGAATATGTAACGAATCGAGAAATGAAATGGAACGGAAAGGAGGTGATAGTTAAGAATAAGATAAACGGAAAGTAATTTTAAACGGAAGAAGTTGCAAGGTATCAAGACTGCTTGGCGTGTTCTTCCTTGTTACCGCTATTATGCCGTATAATCGGTTCCCCAAGAGCGGAAGCTGCTGAATCGTTTTTAGCTGCGTAACTGGCGTGTTCGGGAACAAGACCCTTCGAAACTAGTCACTGGAAGTTCCCTCTTTACTTTGGCTTGGCTCGATATTATGTGGAGATATAGGTGTTTGGCACGTAGTAGGGAGATTCACCAATTCACATTCACGAGTTTCCTATTCTCTCTTCTCTCGAAACTCAGGGTGAATTTCCAAACGTGCCATTAAATCATCAATTGACGAGACTCACTTGCGCTTGGAAGACTGCTTATACCTCCTCTTCAGTGGAATGAAAGACTGTTTTGAGAGAGGGCTCGGAACATGCATTTGAGATAATCGAGGCATGCAGATCTCTTGTAATATCGTTAGTACAATTATCATAATATTCGGATAAAGATTGCTGGTAAACATGCCGTGAAAGCTATTTTACACGAAGGTAGGGTCTACTTGACGAAGCAACCTATAGCAATCTTTTGAAATTAGGGGAAATGCGGCGAATACGGCGCACATAACAAAAAATGCACGATTAAAAGTAAAATACAAAACTAAAAATGATAATAAAATACGTCTCGCCTAGATCAATATCTTCTCTATGCTTTCTGCATTGCACTGAAGTAATTAAGTTTAATTAAGATACTGAAATACTGCGTTTCTTTTTATCAAAAACTTTCCATCATTCCATAGTTCAATCAAAATAATGTAATCTCGAATGTGAGATTTTAGTCGCGCTTTAATAGAACTTGAATATATAGATTTTTAAGTAAAAATTAATTAATTTCACTTACAATTTAAATTCTACAGCATTCGGAAAAGTCAGAACAGCACGTTTCACAGAAAGGTTTATAAGTTTTGAGAAAACTCCTGCAATTTTTTACTGTTTTTTACTCGCTCTCAAAATACAAACAGATAAACCAAAAGTAACTTTTAATTATAAGAATTGAGAGATTAATTTTACTGCCTCAATTTTTTCATAATTTATCATGAGAAACATAAACTCATATTGCGCCCCCGCGGTGCCATATTCTCCGCCTCTCCCCAACTTCAAATATTTTTGATTTTTTTTAAATATCGTCAGATCATTAACAAAAAATTTGGTAATCCATTTTAATCATTTGAAATCTTTTTAAATTCCTTTAAGTTCCATTCAATGTTTTTTTTAATCATTTGAAATCCTGAATCTGAAGCTAGCCGCTACTTTGTAACAATCACACTTTTTTTTAGAAAATAATTTTTATAGTCAAAAATGATTAGAACTTTTTTTAAATTACACAACTCATTACGTTTTTAACAAACAGTAGAAAAAATCACTGTTTTTGCTGATTTACATTTAAATATAAAGCAGATAAAAAAAAGTAGAGACTGGAAAAGTGGCAGCCTGCTTAATCAGCTTCATCAATCAATTAAAAATTTCGTATGAACGTTCAGAACTTGAAGCATGTAGAAAAAAAGAATTATTTAAGGGCATGTGGTAATTACCATAAAAGCAAATTTAATTTCCTCAAGTTTACGCTCGCAATAATAAATATTTTTTGCTAAAACTAAGCTATTTACCTCCATTTCGTATACAGACGGAAGTAAGTGGCCTAGTTTTAGAAAAAAATATTTATTTTTGCGAGCGTAAAGTTGGGGAAACTAAATTTCTCTTCTGGTAAAGTATCATATACCCTTAAGAATAATATTTTGTGTTGAAAACGATATTTGAAAGGTATTCTAATGAATAATAGAATTATTACCTCATATCTTCCCTACTCCAAAATTTGTATATTCCTTAATTCTGAAGAAACGCAAATTACCCAAGAAAATCGTTACTTATAATTTTAGTGGGCGGATTTCCTTTAATTTCATCATAGGAAAGTATTATTCTTCCCATTATTTAACGACCACTAGTTCTTATTCAGTGAACCCGATAATATTCGAAAAAGTTTTTCATTGAATAAATGATTGATCCAGCGGCAGCGTAGGTTCGATGATGGGTCTACATAATTGATTAGGTTACGGTGCTAATAATGAGACATTTATTTGTCTTCAATCAAAATGTGTACTTGAGCTCCTCGTGAAGACGTCGATTACTATTGGTGAATAAATCAACGTCAGTCAAACATGCCGCGATCGATTCGAATCATGGAGTGAGTGAACTCAAAGCTTTGCTCTCGTAACGTTGTATGTGTGTATTGTGCATCGATCGCCAGTAAAGAAACGTATAGGATTCACGAATTAAATGAATGGCGCATATACCACCTATGCATGAGGCATTTCACATCGAGTGCTTCAATTCAAATATCAAAGTTCTCCGATTCACTCAAACTTGGCCAAAGTGTTGTCCTACCTCCACCGGAAGTTAGAAACAAACAAAATTTACGTTTAATTGCGCTTGCAAAGTTATTTTCTGCTTTTATTGTCTGATCGGACAATTTCGATTTTCGGATTGGGAGACTTGTCACGAAATGATCCACGTGCATGCATGGACATGTAGTTGCTCTTTATACATTTGAAATCTCAATGCCCCGCCCACTATGAAACGAGCCACGGGATGACGATAACAATGGGGTTGTTTTTACGACCTTCAACCTCGCCTTTCCACCCCTTTCCATTCGCCCTTCGTTTTCCATCATTTTGTCTCCGTCTATCGTGAATTTCCCACCCCTTGTTCGCTTGCCAGCCTTAGCAAATATTAAGCGCTTGAAAGCATCCTGACTTTCAAATGAAAATATCATTGGGGTCTAACGAGCGTTAATCATCCGTGCGATCCGTGTCCCTTTGATTTGCCAGCAGGAATTTGAAATCTTTTTCTCTTGTGATTAGGACAAGATATCAGGGGGTGGGAGATAATAGGCGAGGAGGGTTTTGCACATGAACAAATTATTAATCAAAGCAAAACATTGAGTTTTAAATTCATCATCTGAGATATTTTAAAAATTAGTAGGCGCAAGAAGATGGAATCATTCTGAATTCAAGTATTGTGCGAGCAGGACGTTCTCATTGCTGAATGTGTCCTGCAAGATAGGAAATAGTGTCGCATGCTGGGAGACACAGGGATAAGTTATCCTGTCGACGCTCCTTGGAATTTCTACATCCGCTCTGCCACTCGTATATTTCACAACCTCTTAGCTGACATGAACATGCTCGTACTTCTTTCTCACAGATGACCTTTGCACTCGAGGAAGCTTGAGTAGTTGACCGAAAAGTTGGGCAAACATGGATGACAGTGACGAGGAGAAAAATGTAATGTGAGGTGTATTTACACGGAGAAAAATGGATATGCAACCTTAATATCTTGGATAGTGAACTATGTGACAGCCATCTAAGATATTCGATCTAAGTATCTGGATATTCAGCCTCGATATCTTAGATACTCAAATAGGTGACCAACTATCTAAGATATTCAATCTCAATATCTCGATGTTAAGACAATATTAAGTTTGAATATCCATTTTTCTCCGTGTAGAAACAGGCCGGAATAACAAAATTCTGTCGCTTTATACTCTTTAGTTGTCGCCTCAATCGCTAAGTTGTGTTGTTTTTCTTCTCGCAGGTGGTATTTTACTATAATTAGTACTTTACGGCAATTAGTAACATTTTTGAGTGAGCTTTAGAGTTCACATTTTGTAATCCATACACGATATGAAGAGCTCATGTGGCTAAGAACATGGAGTTTAGAGTTACACTGATGAAAAATTCACGGCGGCGATAACTGGCTCGTTGCATTTTTCATAACGCGCACAACTTTCTTATCCGGTGCTTATATCCTATGTCGTTTGGGCCGGAACCCTCTGTAATCGGCGAAGTGACGTCTCCAGAGAGCGATAAGGGCCTCGTGACCGCTCCCGGCATCGCGACATCCTTCCCTTCTCTATAAACTGTCAGAGAAATCTTTAACATTCCTCTTTTACCTCAAGAGAACTTCGAGCGTCTTTTCACGCGCAGAGTTTCTGCACAGGGTGATTCCCACCCTTCCTGGTTGCAGACTTTCTTCTTACAAAAGAAAGTTTCTGGTCTTTGTCATACTTTTAAAGTAAGGGCAAGCATTTTTCTGAATTATGTTTCAAGAATCTCAAGGTGCTATTCCTATGACTATATTTTATCAATAGAATACTTTTTTTTATACAATTTATTATTGTAAATGATCCAATTTAAAAAGTAGCTTTGTTATATTTAAGAAGAAGTAATGAAGGTAGGGGTAATTTTAGAAGATCAGTTGTGTATTGTCGACATTTTTCATTGTGGTTTCCACTGGAAAATCGAACAGAAGAGAGTAAAAGCTTCACTTATCCATAATATTTCTATTCCTTTTAGTTTAATGTTCGAAATTCTTGAAGACATAAAATATTTGTGTAAATAAAATAAAGTGAACAAAGCGGATACCAGAAAATTTATTATAATAAAGTAAATGACTAATTACTCTTGTCCACATTGTATGAATGAAGGTCAGGTTTGATTAGTCTTTGGTTTTTCCGTAACGAAAAGGCACGTAAAACGAAAGAGTTGAGCTTGTTTTTTGACCGGTTTTGACCTCAATTGATAATCGATGTGGAACGATGACTCTTATCTGCGATACAGTTGGTTGGATCCGTCGGTTAATTGGTAGCTAGTTCGTTAGCGAACGCACCGATACGGCCACTTTGATTCAACCTGATGACTGGAGGTCCAAACTAGGCAAGTATTTGCATCAGCACCTTGTTCGATAACATTGCCCTGTTCACGAATGCAGAAAATAGAGATAGATCCCTGACTAATCTTGCCGGGATTGCTGAATCATTATTCTGCGTTTCATGCGTCACTGTAAATAATTAGAAAAGTTTCGATTACATTTGATTCACTACAAAAAAGGAGTGAGAATGCAGTAAATTTTCTATTTGAAGGTATAAAGGGTACAAGAGCCATTAGGAGTTTCCGGCTATGACAGTTCCATATTCAGATGTATTTTAAGATATGTAGTATTATTAAATTACGACATTTCGTACTTGTTATTATTGGCATCAGGTAATTGTTACTCATACATTAATGCCCAGGGGTCAAATGTTCGATAAAGTATAGAATAGCATTTTACTATGAATTTTAAAAGCTGAAACAGTTGGCTGGTGTGAAATCACACATTCGATTGGACTCGGAGCAACCAGTTTAGATTCGAAGAAGCATAGTGATTGGTGATCGGATTAAAATTCATCCTATTCTTCGTGGCCAGTCCTGAATTATAAGGCATGTGTGGCCTCTCTTCGGATGCATGTTGCACATTCGTAGTGACGAGATTAACGCTTACGAAAGTAGACCGAGCCGCTTGTTACAAATGCATGATTTGAGGTGAATATAAAATGCAGAGTGGGTCCCTTCGTCAGCATCTGCGCTTCAAGAATTTTATTCAAGGGGTATGAGGGCAACGGGACAAAGCATGTGTTGCTTTTATAAAGACAAAGGAAAGATGTTTTTTTTTATGAAATAAAAAAATCTCTAGCAATTCCGAATATTTGTATTGTTTTCATTAAACAAATTTAACTTGATGTGTATTAGTAGATATTTCATAGTTTTATTCTCTGTTATCTTTGATTAGAAAACATGATTTTATTTCGTAAGTTTTCAAATCGATTTGCATCGCTTCATCTGACATTCACCTGGCTTTTGTATAATTAATCTTTTCTACATAGATAAGATCTTGTATACTCTTGCTGCGAGAGTATCATTTTACGCTTCTGTATTGGATGATCTGAAATTCGAGTATCGTACCAGTGGATGTCGCTTTGAAAAATAAACGGATAATATCCATACGACCACAAGCCAAAGTTATTGGATATAGGGGCTTTGAGCTTTTACAAATTCGAGAAGCTATAGAATAATTATAAATTTTCACGAGATATGCAATGCATGTCAAAAACTATCATGAGAATAGTTATTTTTTATAGTAAAACTCGTTTCACCTGGCATAATTTCCAATATAATATGAATCTTGTTTTATAGATTTTGAAAGGGATCGAGAAACACGTTTTGAGATTTGTTTGTTTATTCTAAAACTAAATCATCCTGAAAGCACAAAATAAATATTTTGTATTATTGTGAGACGAGAGAGAATATATGCTAGTCATTCTGGTAAAAGGAAGGATTTATCTTTGAAGTGCTGCATTGAAACATCACTATTGTTAAAGAACCCGTGAACCCTATTGCTGCATCCCCAATAGGGGTGAGAAAACTAAAAAGGGGCAGCATGAAATGCTAATTATGAAGGCTTTTAGATTGGTATCGGATAGCATATTCTTTTTTAAAATGCACAACAATTCACTCTCTATGCAAAGCCGCTCTAAACTTTTTCAAGCAAGTGGTTTCTTCGAACCCTTTCTGCTCAGAGCGATTAACTTTTTTTTCGTAAGACACAATCACTATTTTATCGCCTCTTACAGAAAACCATGAAGATTCATTAATATTTAAGGAGCGCGCACGTGTCGTTCATAGCAAGCTAAATGGATTCTAGAAACCATAAAAAATGGCTATTCGAGGCACGTTGCCACCTTAGGTTTTTGTTAACACTTTTAAAGATACCTGACATTTTTTATTTAGATTCTACTATATTTTAGAATTTTTATTTATTGAGTTTCTTTTTCTCCCTTATGCTGTAGACTCTTCAAAATTAAAAAAATTCGTTCTCGGACTCAATTTCCTTGATAATACTAACCCAGTCTCAATTTTGTTCTGGTCTGTACCTTGCTCCAAACAGGTATATAAGTTTCTGGCACCTGCTTGTCTCGAGTTAGGCCACACGACCTGTTAGTTTGAGGTGGTTTAGGTTTGTGTTTGGTCTGTTCATTTCGAACATTAAGGATCGTTTACTGCTGTTTGCCTAATTTAAATGGCCCCTTTCCGCTTGACTGTCACCTAATTTCTTAAGACACGTCGATGTTCTGTTGTTCAAGGCTCGTTAAAAGTTTTAGGGAAGAACCCGACGAATATAGGGTACCGCAGGTGTCTGTGATCCCATGTGACAGTCCCCAAGACCGAGAATGCGTGAATTATTTTTCAAACATGCTCACGGAGCTCTAACACATCGTGACAGGCATTTGTAAGGGTGCGATAAACTATTTCCTGTAAAAGCGGTATAACAACTTCTCCATACTCTACATACTTTTCCCTGGAAGTTTAAAGCCTTGGTGGAATGGCATTAGTAACTGATATGAATAATGTCCTTTCCAGATTCCCAGAAGGGATGGCGCAGGCATTAATTTTTGCATAGTTTTATTTTTATATGTTGAGTGCGTATCGAGATCTGCAAGTCGGAGGTCGTCAAGATTTTTATGGAGTCGAGGGACAGACAAAAGGGTCGACTTTTTATGACTTCGTTGGTGATAAAATGCAAATCATGTTAATTTCGATCGCACTAAACGAGGGGGTAGCGACAAATCGTGTCTCGAGAGAAACACTAAGAAGAAAAATTTATTGATTACGTCAAATGTATATAGGCTTATGGGTAAACTTCTGTGGTTCTGTGAGTTTCTGTAAACTCTAAGCCAGGACTTGGATAGAACGATGATTCATAAATAAGAAAACTACTTCTTTAGAAATAATACAGATTTAATTAAAATACATGTCGATGTCGTCTGTCTACTGCGAACTGACGATTTAGATTCCTTCACACCTTTGCTTGACCTCCCCTCTTTCACCACCCCTCTACGAATTTTCATTAAATGACTAATTCCTACAGAATGCTAAATTTTTGCTAGAGAAAAATTACTACACTTCTTTATTTAATATAATACGAGCGACGCATAGTTCGCCTTTTTTAAAAAAATTTTTTGTTTAGAATCAAATGTTAATAAATAAATTTAAACTATCGTTGTTGGAAAAAGTGGAATGACATATGCAAATCTGTAAATTATAGATAACACATTGCCCTCGGTGCACACGATTGTCAAGAATTTCGTGGAAAATATTTTAAAAAACGTGAAACATTCGAGCAGCGTGTTATTAACCCGCAGATTCCACACTCCGTTTGCGTATACATATTATAGTCACAACTGGTGCGAATTGGAATTTCGCATGTTTAAAAGTTAATAACTCGTGCATAGTTAAAGTAAATTTAATTTTTCATACACGTTTTTGGAGTAAAAATTGTTGAGGAATGCAATGGTAATAATATTGAATTTCATAAACAGTGTTTAAATAGTAAAAAAATTAGCTTTTCTGAATTTACATTTTTTTTTTAATTTACATTTTTTTGGTAGTTATCAAAAATGTACTTTCTTAAATTGAAGCTAAAAGTACATATTTAGAAAACTACTAGGTACACATCCAATAAATTTAAATATTTTTCATGGTTGTCTGAAAATAGGGTATTTTTGAAACAGAAAAATCAATCAATACTTAATCTAGAATGGAAAACAGGTTGAAAAATCTCATAATATTTATGAACCTTGTTTATTATTTAAAACTTGATAACATTGAACGATTAAAGATGAAATTTTTTTTCCAAGACCCACTTTTCAACTGTAAATTCTCTACTAGTGTAAATTCACCCTAAGACTAACTTTCAAACTGAACCTCACGGACAGGATCTTATGCAAGTTAACGCAAGAAGGGACGGACATATTTAATGTAAGGGAGGGAAACCCTTCTACCTGCTGAGTGACATGAGACACTTATTAGAAAATTTTGCTGGTGTGAATTCTCACCAGTTGGGACTCTACGGGTTAAAAAATAATTCCGTGTATTTCGAGCTCAGAGTACGTCGAAACATCTCGCGGTGATTTTTCACTGTTATATAACTAATCTGAGGTAATTATTTATACGGAGGGTGCTGGTTTTAGCGAGGGCTGGAAAATGGTGGAATGTGGGTGGCGTAAAAGAGGCGAGAGAAGATAAAGGAAATTCCATTTGCGATTAAATGACTGATGCGATGTGTTGTTATGACTTTGGACGTTTTCATGATGTATTACTGTTTTAACTCAACCCTTCATTTTATAGAAACCTATCATTTTTTATCAACCTTAAAAGTACAAACTTGTGTCTCTAATTACAGCGTATGCACTTAGATCTACGAATGAGGGATTTCTTTGAAATTTTTTCAAGGCACGCGCGTGCGTGCACCAAAATTAATTTAGAGATGCAGCCACGTTGGATAAGCTTGTTTTCACTGACCACCGTTGTGGTCACGATATTTCCGTGCGAGGAGCATTTGAATATCGATTAGTGGAAGCTACTATGGTGCATCACTGCAAAATTAACTCTATTATAGTCGCAGACAATAGAAACCGCTTATATACTCATAAATGGTTTCGGATCTCCTCTTTAGAGATGCTCACTCAACCATTCTGTTGAGGAGCTATACTTCTTATAAGAGGTTGAAAGAGGGTACAGGCCAAGAGAAACCTGAGAAAATGGAAAGTAGAGGGCAATTTGGTTGTTGACTACTTTTTTATTGATGTTTAACCTTCGAGGATGTCTTTTGGTTTTATTGTCGCGGCTATTGTATTATGAAGATGATTTAATTAGACTGTATTGGGAAAATTAAGTAACTTTATTACATAGCTCTTAAAGCCACAATAAAGACAGAAGACTATTTGAGTACGTGTTTACCTCAAGGCGGCTACTGAACCAGAAAAAACATGTTCTTAAAGTTCTGGACGTTCAAATGAATGAAACTGTATATTGATTGCTTCTTAAACTAGAAACAGTGATGAAATATTGTTTTATTGAAATTGAAAATAATACAGTATATAAAAGAAATTAAGAATTTTCATTTTCTTTGTAGCAGGAACATTATTTCTACATAAAATAGAATTGTGAAAAAATATTTCGTCTCTTGAACGTTCAGAATTTTGAGCACGTGAAAAAACTGTAAAAAGATCAGGAATTCGTATCTTGATCAGAAATTCTTTTTATTAATAAGCTGAGATTTGTTAGTGATTTTTATCGTGTTTTAGAGGAATACTCCCCGTGTGTGAACACTGAACATTCTATTTCATTTAATAAATATGCGAGATTTTAATCAAGTCGGTTTTTATATTTATTCCACGATTACCATAAATATGGTAATTTTTTGTCGTTCGGACAATTGACAATTTTGTGAAATTAAATCACAGGTAATGAAAAAATTTTAGTAAAGCCCGAAAACTATTCGCATGTTTTTATATGAGGCTTGCGTGTCACTCGGTAACAATTTCCATACAAATTGTGTAATTTTTTTTACATAAAATATATTAATTAGCTGATAATATTCAATATTCTCTAATTTGCTTTAGTTTATTAAAAGAAAAGAAGGTACTGCGTTATTTATATCTAAAAAGAAGCGTTTTTACTTCAATGTTCGCTCAGATCAGAAGAAGAATATCAAAATTGGATTACAATCGGTTACAATTGTTCGATGTGCGGAGTAAATTCGATCTACTGGCTTTCTGTCCGAAACAGAAAAGGTTTTGATGTTAATGGTACTTTATTCCAACTTTTGTTCATTCAAAGGAACCCTCATGAGAGAAAAGACCATTACTGACTTCTGTTGCAAAGAAACATGATACACTTTAGGGTATAAGCTGTAATTCTACCCCTATATGTTCGTTGACAGTTCAGTGGTTAGACTTGATTAGATGAATTTAGTTCAGGTCAGCAGCATTAAATGGACAAATTCTATCGATCCATAATTATATTTCATTGTCAGGCGATAAAGCCTTCTGTTTAAAATTTTAAGCTATCATTCAATTTGATGAATCATTTATTCCCAAATTAAGTTGCAAAATTGCTCGGTACTCAAGTACAGCAATTTATGTCTTTTATATTTTTTATTCACATCCCACAACTAATACTGAGATTTACGAGTTGATTTCGGTATTATGGAGCTTTACCTGTGGAAACCAAATTTAAACAAGGCACAATTTAATCCGGATAAACCTCTGATCCATCCAATTATGTGTGGGGAAATAAATGAAAGTGAAAGTGATTTTATACGAACAATCAAGATTTCAATCTACGTGACGTTATTTTAATTCATTTACACGAGGTGCTCAACTTTATATTAGAATTTTCGACTGATTGATTACATATTTTTTCTTTGTTTCAGGTTAGTCTGCTTTATAATGATAAGATGCTAAACTGCAAGCTGGTCTAAGGTTAGAGTACCATTTTACATTTTCTATCCACAAATATCTGAGAGCTACACTGTTAGAAAAATCTGTATTCAATTTAATATACAAGTTTTTAAAACAAGTGTATGCACTATTGCTACTGAATTTTAACATACGTATATTAAATTTAATATATAATTGTAAAACAGAGCACCTGAAAACTCATGTTTTGATTCCTTGGTTGAATTGTTGATTATAATTAAAATGAAACGTACAGGTGGAACTTTTTCAAAATTCACTCTAAATGTTAGAATACTTTTTCCTCTAAAAATCAATTAAAATTTATGTTTAACTAAAAGAAAATATTACATTTTATTGTTTACAGTCGGTAATTAACTGACAAACTTAATTTTATAATTTG
>JAUESH010000040.1:8818336-8844246 GCA_032275165.1 Synergus magnus
ATCCCATCTCATTGAATTTCCTATTCTTCTGTGTCATACAATTTTCCCTTCATTGTATTAGTTTCGTTTAAACCGTATTAGAAATCCTCACTCTGCTTTAATTTAAAGATATTTTTATCATGTTTTTAAATTACTGCAAAGTTTTGAACGTTCAAACGAACGAATCGGGTGTACTTCCGAAAAGGTCAATCCTTCGATTTTGTTTAAGCTCCGTATACTTATGTATTTTGACGCGCTGATTACGAATATGATAGTGAAAATTGGCGCAAATTTGATTTTCGTGATGAAACCATGAAAAAACCATAAGAATCATGGTTTTTTGCGTTTATCTCAGTCAATATGCAAAATTTAAAAAAATGTTTCAAACAATGATTTTCCTTTACCATTTCCCTTTACCATGATATCCCGTTACCATTTCCCTTTACAATTTCCCTTTACCATTTTCTTTTACCATTTCCCTTTACCATTTTACTTTACCGCATCTTCCCCCTTTACCATAATTTTCGTTTACCATTCCCCTTTACCATAATTTACCTTTACCATTTTACTTTACCATATCTTAATTCCCCTATACCATTTCCCTTTACAATTTCCTTTTACCATTTCCCTTTACCATGGGTTTTTTTAAAATGAAAATCGATGTGTACGGAGTTTAAACAAAATCGGAGAATTGACCTTTTCGGAAGTAAATCCAAGGAATTTTTGAATTTATTGTATTTTAATCTAGAAACAGTTTTAAAATATTGATTCATTTGAATTGAAAACAATTCTGTATGAAAGAAACTTGCAATGTCTATTGTTATTTTTAGTGGGAATAATATTTTTGCATAAAATAGAATTGGGAAAATATATTTCGTTCATTTGAACGTTCAAAACTTCTAGTACATGTTTTAAAGGAGTTTTTGACATTCCGTGCGCGAAACTCGATTTCGCACACGCTTGGTCAAAAAAACGTATACTAAATCAAGCCTTGTGTGACTTTTTCACACTCGCTTCGTTCGTGCGCAAACATTCACACAAGGCTAAAATCACATTCGCGCACTAGTATCGAAATGTACTATTCTTATATCCCTAATATCGTTCTCGACACCTTATTACACTCTCATATTTTATGGCAAAAAGTGCTAACTAATGCAAGCTAATCTTCACATTAATGATCATAAAAATGTTCCGAGTGTAGTTTGAAGAAATTGTGCAATGTGCAGGTGTGCGTATTAATGTATATATACCTTCGTCAGATAATGAAAAGAAATAGGGGAGCAGCAAATCTTCCGCTTCGTTTGGCCCTCTTCTTCAAGACACTTTCTAGAGTAAAACAAAAGAACAAGGTGAGAGATGGGGACGGCGAGTACAGAGGCGGAGAACGAGAAGGTGGACGTAAAATATGATGCTTTTAAGCCAAGAGAAAAGCGTAGGAGCCCTTTTAAATTTGAGTTCGAAGATCGAAGACCTGCTTGCCAGCGAAATCAAGCTAGCACCTCGCGATTTGGTATGCAAATACAGGCGACTAGGAATGCTTTAACAGGGTGACGAGTGGGTGGTAAGAAATACGCTCGAAATGGGGAAGGTGAACTCGTTGTCGCTGGGAATAAAGAGAATAAGTCCTGAGTGAAAAGAGGATGAGGATAGAAAAGATGAATAAGAGGAGTTCATGTTGCTACACTTAGATACGAGAGAAAGAGCAAAAGATTCACAAAACGATGGGGAACAGAGAGATAGACAAAGAATATGATGTAGAATTATTCAGAACGTTCTTCAGCGAAGTGGTCGTACAACATTGTATCCACATCATCAAACCAATCCATCTTGTTCTGCATTGTTAAAAATACTGAAATTTGAGAAAGCACATACTAAAATATGAAGGGAATATAAAAAAACAGCTTCGTTGTGAGAGCTATATTCTTTCGCTACTCATTCCGCAGATATTTTCAGTAAATATGAATTCATATTTCCTCGGAATAGTAAACGCGCTTTACGCTATACGCGCAATTTTTCTGCACCAGGCATATTCTTCAGCTCCGTATTTTCTGAATGCAAAGTTCAGTAGGATCACGTTGCGACCACAAAAAGCGTCGCTCGATATTTGGCGCTGACCGAGTTTTGTTCGGGTTTGATTAAACATTCCCATCGGCCCTGGTCCTTCGTTATCTAGAGTCTACGTTTAACTCGCGACAAACGTCGAGCATCGATGAAATTTAATCACTGCTCTTCGTGGACTTTGCAATTGAAAGTGTACTCGAAATTTGCAATATAGGTTGACCATTATAAATTAAAATACTACATAACGAAATGCATTGATTGGGTTTTATAATTGATGGCTGTTTTGAAGTCTATGCGGAGGAATTTTTTGATTTGTGAACGTTAATAAAGATTGCATTGCTTTAATTAGCGTTTATTACTCGCAAAATAGATTAAAGTAAATTGATTTCTATTCTGTAGTTGGCCCAAAGTTTTCTCTGGAATAAATTCTGGAAAACCTGTTAGCCCTAGCTATTCTGTTTAAAGACTTCCACGGACTTGAATTTCAGATTTGCTATAAATGTAAAATTCTTTCGGTTTTAAATTTTAAAGAAGAGCCTGAAAAAATCTTCTTATCCCACTTCCTTAAATCGAAATGATATATCAGTTTCTAATATGCAGTTCAGGAAGAGGGTGACTTTATTGGAGCGATCAATTCCTTGGATAGGATAAGTGAACCCTCAATCAAGTAAAGCTGGGGTCGAGGTGCAGTGGCTAAGGAATTAGTTTTTCTACTCAATAGAACATGTGAATTACGATCAATGAATTTGTTTATTTCGTTTGATGATGTCACAACAGTGCGTAGTAGAAAATCATACATTCTTATTTGTACCTATATATACGTCGATTCGCATTACGTATATTTCATTTCGAAAGAATTGCACGTTTAGGATATACATTTTTATGAACTTTGTTTCGACACTATTTTCCCGAATGGATGTAGTTCGCAAATTTCATGGCACACTTGGTGTGTTATTGTAGAGTCAGCAATATGTGACCATGCGGATACCCAATCGATAGAAGATACGAATTTAAATGCAGGTTGTAGTTCTAAAGAAAGATCTATATAAGTAGTAGGTCAGATAAGTAATATTCTAAAATACAAAATTTGTTTATTTCCATCCACTATTTCTGTTTTTCAAAATTTCCATTTTAAGCATGTCAGATTAATGTACAGTGCATACAAGATATGAAGGTTGTAAAATTAGACTATTTCTTTTAATTTCCGGAATCTGTATTTCATATATCTGGATGACAATTGATATTTCTATCTAGAAACCAAAGTATTTACACAAGTTATCGATATTATGTTGTAGAACTAATATCCATAAATTGGAATATATTTCATTTTAATGAACTATATTTTGGGCGTTATCGAATCTGGAAAATGTGAGTCGATGATTATATCGCGAAACGCTATCATCGGTAATTTATTGTACACACAAACGCACGAGTAGCGATTTCGGAAGGGTTGATTTTGGTACAAGGGCCACCCTTGTGTTCCCACCCGAACGATAATTCGGTCACCTCTATAGGGTGAACGATAATCCGTTCTGTCACGGCGAAGAGAATAGAGGAATGAACGTAAGCGAGGGGTCGCTGCGACAAGATATACGCCAGGATTATAATAAGCCCGTCGCCTGAACGAAAATTGTTTCATTCTCCATTAGAAACGCTGGCATGTATCTAAAATTTTACCATACGCTCGGGCTTTGAGGACAAAATTCATTTTCATTAAAATTTCTTTTATAATTTTTTTAATCCGTTATCAGCATTAGCCAATTTTATAGTAATTAAGCATTTTTCGTACAAAAATATGAAAAAAAAAAAAAAAAAAGTTCACATTACTTTTCTAATTATACTTTTTACATGCCACTTTATAAATTTATCTTCACCCTGTGAAACGAAAAGAGTATTTTCAACTGTTCTGAAAACCACTTCGACAATCGCGAACCGAAAGAAGGAAAATATTGTTTCAAGACCGTTGCTTCGAGTTGCTGGCATAAACTTGACAGAGAAAATAAAAGTGATAATCGCCTTAACCCAGCGAGCGAACATTCTTCGATTTTCTGCCATTTGCTATCAAGTTTCACGTAATGCTAACGAATGCCCTCATTGCACTGTTAAGAAGTGAGTTCATCACGGAATTTCTTCCTCAATTCCTCAGATTTAGATTTACTCAGAGCATTATTTTGTTAGCCAATTTTCACCATGTTTTAGTTGAATACTCAGATAAGATGATCGAGAAGTTCTGAACGTTCAAATGAACGATGAAAAAAATGTTTTTTTTTTTTTTTTTTTTTCCGGTGGGAATAGTTTGTGGAGACCTAAAAACGCATTATATGCAAAAAAATCCACAACTTTTTAATTACGGGGGTGAAAAACCACCCCTAATGGTAAACGACTTTTCGAAAAAGACAAAGTCGCATTAAAAACCAAAAACTCCGCCAATTGGAACGGATTTTTAAACGTGGAAAATTTTCTTTAATTATACCCCGAATAATAGTAGGGGTGAGAATACTCGGACCCACCCCTAAAACCCACCCCCTATGGACATGACCAAGAACTCCGCCAACTAAAAAAGATTTTTAAACGTGGAAAATTTTCTTTAATTATACTCAAAATAATAGTGCGGCAGATAAGTGACTATTATAACAGTCACGTTATTTTATAGTCTAATATAAATATGGTAATTTATTTTTAGCGTGCTGTAGGAAAATTTTATGTAATTAAATCATTGGCACGTAACGGGAAAGTTTTAGTGCGATCGGAGAATGCTTTCGATGTTTTACAGCTCATTTTTCCATAAAATAGGGTAAAGTTTACCATGTCGGCTTTAGTATAATTTCACTAAAACAAATAGACAATTTGCATATTTTACAACTCTTTACAAGGTAATGGGATTATTTTCTCATTTCCCGACACATGTAAATTCTATTTTACACTTTAACTTATGAAACTTATAAGCCTAGGACTGAAAGTGATGTCAAGGTTTTACAAGTTCATTGCATCAACCTATGTAAACCAAGAGCAGAGTCATGTACCTCTCAATTATTCAAGATATTGTAAATCATTTATACATATCTCTCGAATTACTAGTTTCTGGTTAGTTGAACTCCAGAAATTTAACTCGACTTCGAAACATCCACAATTCCAGATGCTAAGCCTAAAAGTGGGTTTAGGATATAGTTTGTCGTCGAAGACGCAAGTTCAGTATTAGCCTAAACTTTACTCTTCCGCAAGTTCATAGTCATGCATGTGTACAAGAACCCAGGCATGTGGGAGTTGAAGAGCCCGCGCATCACGTTAGTCCGAATCCCGCGGGATAAAACCAACCCCAATCCTCAACGTAGCCAACGCGAATCCTCCGCCTCATCCGTGTCTAGTCCTCCCCGCTTCTCCACCCCCACCTACATTGCCTGACCCCATCTGACTAGACACCCCTCCAGCCATGAACAAACGCCCGGGGCTTAAGCTTCCTGAATATTTTATTTACTCACTGCTGCTTCTTCTACCAGTTATATACTTCTTTTTCTACACCGCACTCTTTTCTCGTTCCTTTTTTTTCTACATCCTTGAGTGTTTGTTCCGCTAGCTTTTTTATTCGTTCCTCCTAATCGCGTCAATTTGTATTAAACTGAACGAACTCTTGTTCGATGATTCAATTTTCGAAAATGTTTCGGAAACAAACTCTATTCTCCTGGAAAAGGGCGATGATCGAATCTTTCAGCTTTATTCAAATATCACTGACAACATTACGCTTTTGTGTCCAATATGATATGTATCACAATGCATTTAGTTCTTGTGCAATTAGCAGATATGCATGCGCAGAATCGAGCAATTTATTTCAGGTATGCCCTGAAACAATTGAGTTAATTCTTTGACCGTGCGCTGTATCTATTTATCGCATTAGATACATCTTCGCGCACAGACACACGATACTCAGCACGTTCCATTACCTACTACATACCGACAAAGCTCGATAAAGCAACGCGATATCCACTATCGCTCGTACCCATCTTCATCAGCAACAGAGCCCACAGCAGTAGCAATTACTTTCGCAATAGTCACAGATGACGATGCGCGTCCATTGTTCCTACATGCGATTAGGCGTGTTCCCTCCTTATCTGCGACAAGAGCTAGAGAGTATTTCGGTAGGACAATGGGAGAAACGATAGAGCTCTTGGGTCAACCAGTACCGACTCCACTTTAAGAGCGATCTTGCTGAATTGTCACTCTTCAAGTGAATACAGTCATCACATTCAATAATAATTAAAGCCATTGATTGAAAACGGGATTATAAGCCATTAAAAAAATTGTTAAAACAATAGGAAATGCACTAATTGAATTATGGCAAATTTAGCTTACTTATATTTGTCGTACGCACACCGAGAAAAATCGATTGTACCGTTTAACATCTTACAACTATGGGACAGCGATCTTAGATATTAAACCATACAATCTGGATGTTAAATCGTATATCCTGGATGTTAATTTTTAAAATATCTTGGATTATAAAACTTAAAATCTACACTGTAAAAAGTTTCAGGAAATTTTCCTACTCTCTCAATCTGAATTAGTAAGAAGTTACTAATGAAATAGTGCCGATTCGTTTACTAATATACTTTGGTAAGAATTTTTACCATCAATTAGTTAAAAACTACTAATTCACAGTAAAAAACTACTAATTCATTTAGTAAGGCTTAATAATTGATTTGGTTACCCTTACTAAATTAATTAGTAGTTTTTTTTACTGCGAATTAGTAGTTTTTAACTAATTGATAGTAAAAATGCTTACTAAAGTGAATTAGTAAACGAATCGACACTATTTCATTAGTAACTTCTTACTAATTCAGATTGAGAGAGTACAATTTCTTAGGTCCTGAATTTCCAGTCATCATCTATAAATGACGTAACTTTTTTTGAAAATTTTTTTAACTCTCCTCCCCCCTCTCTTTCTGTCACGACAAATCACGCAATCCGAATCTGTCCCTTTTCAAGAGTGTTTCGGGAATTTTCCTTAAAAAAAACTTTGGAAAAATTCATAAAATTTGACGTAATATTCCCCAAGAGCTTTTCAGGAATTTCCCTTAGCAAATCTTTGGAAAAATTCACAAAATTTGAAGTAATATTCCCCAATACCGTTTCGGCAATTTCCCTACCAAATGTTTGAGAAAATTCCGGAAAGATTACGGAAATTAACGTTCCAACAATTTAGGAAAAATTCCCGCAGAAATCGATTCATTGATTCCACATTGATTCTGAATTGATTATAAGTATGATTCTTCAAGTGGACGGCCCCTCGGAAATGTCTGAAAGAGCTGTATCTGTTTCAGCAATACTGTTGGTGTATGTGCTGGTGGCATGGTGGAAAAAATATGTTTAGAAAATTTCTAACAAAAATATTTAACAGAGGAGTGATGTCCGTAATTTTCAGGAAAGAAAGCAAAATCTAATTATTTGAAAATTCAGGAAGAGTTGCATTGCACACGGATCTTTTAGCGACACCCTCTTAGAGAATCAGGATTCGATAGGTTATTCCAGGATTATCTTGGGAATCCTTTTTGGGGTCACAACCAATGGATATTCCTGCAGTGTCTTCTTGCTAGGTAGATATCAATGCATCTCACGATGTGCTGCTGGCGGCTGCTGTGCGGAATGTACACGATGCAAGGGAGGAACGTGTCCCCATGCCATAAAGCTTTCGTTGTCTTACGTTATTGCATGTGACAGACGTGTCTGCCCACGTCTGGTGTTCGCTATTACGACCGGTAGATAATGCTCGGGTTTAGCACTCGGCCCTCTGAAAAGAAATGCAATCTGAAAAGAAATGGAGATACGGCTAGAGTGCAATATCACAAGAGACTCGTTTTTTCCCAACGTCACAAGCTTGCCGCGGACTATCCCCGCGTAAATGAATTCACCATGTGGAAGAATTTCTGTGGCGGAGTAAAAGTATGATAACTCAAAAGTGACAGAATTTGCGGCGAACATTTCCGGCTGTCTGTACTGGAATGAGGGCGTATCTTCCTCCTTCGCGGGGACGAGTCATTTTTATATTCAGGCGCGTCCTGCATATTTTCCGTGGTAAAATATTTTTAATATACGCCCACGGTGTTTTTACGAGAGGTACTTGTGTATAGTGCCAGAGGAGTACATTTTCATTCAAAAGAGAATTCATCTGGTGTGTTATCCATAATGCTAATTAGATCAGGTTGATCTGCATCTGGAAATACAAATGCCATGAGCGAACATAGCACAGTAATGAACCTGTCAAACAAATCATCTGGTTTCATTGCACTCTGTAGCTTAGTGCAGGCTTGATGACCAATGCTAAACGTCATGTGGTTTTGATTTGGGAACTACATCGAATTTATGTTGCAAATAAAAATAGTGTTGAAATGAATGAAGGTGAATAGAGATCGAGGAAGTAGCGAGAATGGAGAAATGATATATCATCAACTTCTTGAGGTCTTATCCTCAATCCAATAGTTGTGATTGCCACATCAATCAAGGGCTATAAAGCGTACACAATATGTCTAGCCGTGCACCAATTCGCATAGGAATTTCTGACTAAAACCTCGAAACCCTTCACATGTCTCTTGCCGGAGGTAACAGGGTGTCCTCGATGGTGAGAAAAGCCAGCCATAACCATGATACGTATGTATAGAGAGCCGCTTGGCATCCGTCGCTCGAATATGTCTCGCGAATTGTTCCACCTTGCGTATGCGACATTTCAAATGCTTGTACTGTTCTCACAAGCAATAACCCTTCCTTCATTATCGCCATACCAACCCCTAGAATTAATTTAATTATCTTCAATTATCCCACCTCTTTATCTTTGTCAATTTTCCTCTAATTCTGAAACAATATTGACATTTCGAAATCTCAAAGAGGATTTCTGCATTTCTAGGTTTAATAAACAGAAAGGTGACAAAGTTGCTTGCAGCTATCCAGTCACCGTTGAATTCCGATTGTGACAGTATTGTTTGTTCTACCTCCTGGCAAACCACAACCAAGCAAGCAATTCTTCATTTATGTCCTGGCTTTCTGTCTCAAATTAATACTTTTCGAAAAATCAAAAAGGTTCTTGTGGAAAAAAGAATATAAAAAATATTCTACTGTCAATACACCAGCATCGATGAATTCAATGTAATCAATCAATTGCGGATGTTGTAAGCTTTGTATCAAATAAACGGAACGGGTATATGATAAATATCATTTACTGTTGAAAAAGCGGGTGCATTACATGAAGAGAGAACAGGCTTTACAGAGGCAGGGATTTAGGAAACTGATTGAAAACGAATACAGAGACAGAAATAAAGAAAATAACAGGGTTTTCGATCCTCGGTTTGCGCACCCCTGGCGTAACGCAGTCTCGACTCTGTGCGACGCAGCTCGACTCGACTCCGCTGAATCGATCCGCAGACTCTCTCACGTTATGCCCGAGCGCCCGAACCAACCAACCCGTCTGGTCACGCGAACGCCGTTTCGAACCTCCCACCTCCTCCTTTTGACTTTATTTATTTGTAAAGATGTTCCTTTTACTCAACTACAGATCCGCGACACACAGAAAAACTCAAGTACTATCAATAAGCTGCAGAATCTCCTCTTCTTTCTTCCGCATTCTGCTTCACATTCGTTCACTTTCTTGAAAATCCAAAGAAGGGTGTTTCTAAATGTATGGATGCAGGAACTGATCATTAACAATACATCACCCTTACCGAATTATTTTTGCGAGGACAAGCCCGAATCAAAATTTTAGCCCTTTTTTGGATCTTTAATTATAGGACTTAATAGGTCTTAGGAGAATCTGTAGAAGGTTTTATTTCTGTTAAAATTAGACCCTCTTTTAGTCCTCCAAAGTGGCATATAAATCCATTTTTACCACCTAGTAGGGCTGAAAAGGGGCTTAATTTAGACCTTCTTTTAGACCTATGTCCTACTTAAGATACAATTTTTTGAAGATCATTTTCCACTTCAACAAAATTATAACTTAGTATTGATACTAACTAAATCAATTTCTGATTCATTACAATAATATAATATGTCTAAGGAAAGTAAAAGTATTTTTGAAAGCAACTGCGATATTGACTTTTCTCTTGATTTTTAATATGGATATTTAATTAATTTATTCCGTGCATTTTATACTCCTGGCGATTTTTATATTTTAACCCTCATCAATCCCTTAATGTTAAATTGACACTATTTTCAACTTTACCGCACAATTATTCTATTTGAATACATGAAGAAAGGCGAATTATTTTCTACACAAAAATATTTGAATCAACATAAAAAAGTTCTTCAATCTTGAATTAATATTTCCTCATTGATTCCATATGAAAAAAATTTAAACTTTCTTTAATTTACCTCAGAGTGTCAATTTGACACTCAAGGGATTGATTAAGGTGGCCAAATGAGGGACTGTTGAGGGTTAAAACTGAAATCAAATTCTAATAATTGAAGAAGGGCTGGAGGAGATTAACCTATTTTTCTTCTTAACTATTTTTATTATGCAGAGTGACAAATAAAATTTCGACTCGGGAGGATTTAAACTTGTGCAGCATTTTCTTCTTGCAATACGAGATTTTCTTGTACCTTTCAAGTTAAACATATTAGACTTAAATAGGGGTAATGTGATCTCATGGGAAAATTTCAGAATAACTTGCAAGAAAAGATACATACATTTTTAGTTCGGAAAATTGATGAACTTCAATGTCGTATCCCGTGTAGAAATGTTTCGACTGTGGCCCCAGCCGGGCTCAGATCGGGGAATCTGGCCCCGATCGGGTCCAGGTCGGGGGATTTCAGATCAGAGATGAAACACACGGCCGGACCGGGCCCAGACCTGAAAACTGAACTTACGGTCGGGTTTGAAAATTTCTACACGAGATATTTAATTAACAGAAATTTAATATTGTTAGTTTATAAAGTGAGTAAACTGAAAGATTATTAACTATATAGGATCCATTAAGGTTTAATGCAGATTATAACGCGATATATTGGATTATACGTATAAGTTATCGTTATTGACATAGCTATTAAACATTTATGGTTCTCCAGCTTTTTGCATGTGATATAATATTTCCAAATGCATTAGTGTTAACATAATATATTATTCATTGTTTCACGAGTAATATATCCTACGCAGATTGGTAATGTCGTATTGTATATAATATATGATATGTCATCTATATTTTAGACTGATTCCTATTCTAAAAAGATATTAATAAAACAACCATATGTGTATATATAATGTATTCCCAAATAGTTTACAACGTTCTGTTGCGGCAACGAGGAAAAAAAGATAAAAACACTGAAACGAGATGTACAACACGTGACGTGTAATGAAACGGTTGCATCACGATGCGTACAATGCATGTTTTGAAATTCCCATTTCTATGTACATGTCATATATTTATGTCCGTTATCTCACTTTTCTCTTTTTCCCTTTTTTTTAACTGCGTCACACATAGCTTTGAGGTTCGCAAAACTGAAATGGGTATAAACTTCGACAATTCATGGAGATTCCACGCAGGTATCTATAGTAAGAACTCTTTGTGAGATTTTTATACTGCAGAGATCCTAATTACACATTTTATCAAATTTCTTAACTGCAATATATCTTCCATTGTCCAGTATACAAAAATTATATTTCGAGAACGTACTTCGCGTGACACATATATTTGTGGAATTAAAGTCAACTGCAGAGTAACATAGTCATTCGAATCAAGACAGCGGCGCTTGTAATTCGATGTTTGTCGATATGAACGGTCGATTATCCATCAGAGACGGTAATACACGAATCATCGATTCCCATCTAGTACATGTATACGAGTACGTTGCATTGTGACCTGCGGGCATTGCTCAGCAAGCATGAGAGGACAGTTATCAGCTCAGAGCGGATTGAAAAGACATGTCATGTAGAGAACTCTTCATATTACTTATTTTTAAAGTCAATTTCCAATACTGCTTCGTTTCGTCGTTAAACAGTTTCCGTCCGAGGGTTGCATAACATCTGCTACTGGTGTAAATAGGTTACTTCAATCAATTTGCAATCACTAGCAATCAGAGACTTTTAAATTATGTAGCATACAACACTCCAAGCTATATTCCTAAGGTTTTAATTTGATATTCACTTTTAAATGCCTCCAGCTTTCAATTGCACAATTTACTGCATAAATAGTTGTAAATTGAATATACACTGTAAATCAGTTGAGTTAATTGAAATTTGATATTGGTGGTTGAAGAAAGTTATAATTAAGATTGAAGCGGATTGAAAAGCATATCGAAGGCTCCACTTTCTCTTTAACTTGGCTCTAAGCCCGATTCCCAAGTGCGCAATACTCTCTTGAGATTATCATCTGAGGCATTTTGGCGGATCGTATACTTTGACGCAGGTGCGCGATGCGATTTGAGTTTTCACATTTCTCAGGTGGATGCACACTTGATCGAATGCTCCGCGCCGGTCCAATAACCAATGCGCCGATTATTATCGAAGCACTTTTCATCTCGTCCTCTCATCCTCTCGAGCTTACAATGGATTCCTGCAGCTACCCCTATCTACGACATCAATCAAGTGCGCTATTTATGTATTTGAGTCCCGGCTTATTTACCGGACATACAATATCCGAAAGCAGGAGACAAAAGAGCTCTTCGGAAACATGATACCTCACAGTTTTCGCTCACACCTGCTCTGATTTAAATTTTGATACTTCGTGACGTGAGAGAACGAAACGATTACAAATGAAAAATACCTGACATTATTTACTCTAGTGTAAAATAATGTTCTGCATATAAATTTCGTATTTATAATATAAGGTTTAAAAATATGTTTTTTTACTTTTTATTATGTGTGTTAAATATATATTCATATATTTTACATATCGCTATTCTCTTCTGTTGCAGATATTTTTGAATTTCCAGGACGTTTTCATTCGGAAGGCTCCCTCTTAGCGATATTGCTGTAGAACAAGGTAAATATATGCTAAATTGGAAATTCTTCCTTCAATATTTGAATAACTGATATCGGTAAAACTCTTCCAATCAATCAAGGCGTATACGGGTAATAGCTGAAGCGTAAATCGACCTCCAGTTATTTATTAAGGGAGTGTCATCAATTTAGTATAGATAAATGACTATATTTTGTCAATTAAATTATCTTTTTAAACAATTATCGGAGAATTCCATAGTTTTTAACTTTAGCTTTTCTGTAGAGCGAATTGAATTTATTCCACTTGAAGCGAGTTCAAAGGGGATGTTATATAAAATCATTTTTAATTTGCATGTAAAAAATCTGCATGGAGTTTTCATTAATTTTTTTGGAATGTTTGAGGTAGTGCATTTTATTTTTCTTTGAAAAAATTCTTGCTTACTACATATTTTCAAAATAAAAATGTGACATTTATGTGCATTCCTCTAAAATAAAATTTTCCGTATAAAAACAGATACAAAACAGCAAAAACAAACCCGTGTAATAACATTAATTCTAATTCAGGTTTTTTGCTCGCTAACAATGTGAATGTCATAATTAATGTATCTGTCAGCGCGAGTATTGAATTGGAGCCTGCAGGGCAAATTGACTTCATAACGAGACTAACTGGCGTACTTTAGGAAGAATAGATAATTCAATAGGATTTAGAAACAATCGGCGATCAACGGTACCCGTTGCCACAGTGTAGAGACAAATAAATCGCACGCGTTCGGGTTTATTCCCTAATTAGTTTATCGGTCGTAATTCGTTTTAATTTGTGACTCGGGGAATTTCACATTTAAATCACAGCGTGATCAGCCAATTAGCCTCGTGCCGTGGAGGACAAGGCGGGTATGATAGGGTAGAAGGGTGAAAGGGTAGGGGGGGAAAAAGCCAGCCGCGGCCCGATTATCAATTAGCGCGGTTGCTGTAACGGCTGCAACGACGGCTTAAGCCGTAATTCAATTTTCAACATATAAAGCTTACCCTGTCCGGTGTACATTTATGTGCTTCTGTGCATGTATGTAGTACATCGGCACTTTGTTTGATTCTCCTAAATAGCCATCATTGATTGTTCAAAAGTCAAAACAGCGGAAACGTGCTGTAATTTGTGTTACGAGATAGACGTCTGCTAATCGATAAAATTTGTCGGAAAGCAGAATACATATTTAATTATTGGGAGAAATTATTTTTGGTAATTAGTCTCTCTTTCAAGTTAATTACATACCAATTACGATTGAATCGTAATTAATTTGAAAATGAGAACTGACGAGAATTAATTATACCATTAGGTATCCTCCAAATTGGAGGGTAGCTTCCAATAAATAACTTGTGGTCCACGTTCTGTAAGATTATCAGAGTTTTTTTCGAGTATATACATTTACATTAATTAAAATTAAAATAAAAATTAAATCGCATTAAAAATTAAATTGAATTAGGCTCTAGAAAATCTAGTGCCAGTCCTTGCGAATACTCCATTTCAACACTGAGTATAGAATCATTAAACCGTTCCAGTCTTTTAAGCAAGCTTGGAATTTATCATAAGCCTTTTTACACGGCTAATTATATAGGCCAACATAAATTTCTTCAACGCCGTTGTATTTCACGCGCAGTTTACTATTGCTTTTAACACTGTATATGCAGTCAGCAATAATTAAAACGTCGGAAGTTAAACATTTAAGGTAATGGATTCAAGGTAATGGAATAACGCATTAGAGCAGCTTGAGAGTCGATGCAAACACTCAAGACGAAGTTTTAAGTGTTTTAACCCCAGAATTTAATATTGGATTTCAATAACCCATCGCCACCATTATCTAAAGTTTAAAAATTAATTTATTTAAGTTATTTTCTTCTTATCGATTAAAGTGGAATGCGAAAATAAAAATTCGGACTGGAACTAAATTAATGATCATTTAGTGCGATATAGAGAATATTAAATGAAGCAACAGTTTTTATTGATGTTAAAGGCGGGATCACGTAAATTTACCGAAATTTAAAATCTTCGAAATTGAAAATCATCGAAGTTTAAAATTCCCGATGTTGAAAATTCCCGAAAAATAAATATTTCCGAAATAGAAAATTCCCGAAAGAAAATAATAATACCGAAATTTAAATTCCCGAAATTGAAATCCCGACATTAAAAATTCCTGAAATTTTCGTTTAAAATTTATTTTATAAACTTTTGTTGAAAAGTTTTAAGAGAAATTTTGAACAAAAGTTTTAGAAATAAATTTTAAACAAAAATATCGGGAATTTTTATAATAATTTCGGGAATTTTATAATTTCAGGAATTTAAAATTTTGGTAACTTTCAATTTCAGGAATTTTAAATTTTGGTATTACATATTATTTTCTTTCGAGAGTTTGCTATTTCGGAAATTTTTTATTTTTCGGGAATTTTTTAGTTTTGCCAACTTTACGTTCACAATAATAAATATTTTTTGTTGAGCGTATCTCTAGTTTAAATATGCAGCGGAATTTGAGTTGAAGTTATAAAAATATTCCTTGCAATGCCAATTTCCATACTTTATATATACGCGTATTTCAAAACAAATTTTCCAATTAAAAATAACTTCAGTTTTTCTCTTTCCGGATGAAAGCGTAATTCTATACTGAAAAAAAAAGTACATAAAATTGTTACTATTTTTACTCCAATATTTATAAACATACTTTATAGGACAGTTACTTTTTACTACGTATATAAATAGATGCTAACTTCAAGGGGGTATGCTTTTGTAGCAAAAAATTGGAATCTTTTATCTTATTTATCAGATTCAGAGAAGCGACAGTGTGTAAAGTAAAAGCTCCAGAATAATGGGGGAAATAAAATAAAACGAAGCTTGGTTGAAGGCGAAATAAAATTTGATTCGCGGAAAGGGGAAGGCGTGCTGTCGAACTCAAGAGGCTTGAGGGGAAATGTCCGATAATTACGTATGAGCAGCAAACCGTATGACGAGAGGAATATTCGTGTTGCTCATTTTGCAATTTTCCATCGAGTGGCGACGTGACTCGGTCTGCTCGAGCTCGAGGCTGAAAAAAAGGAAATAATGGGAAAAGAAAGAGAATAAAAAGAGCAAATCCCTAATCTACTCATTTTAAAATTAACCCGCCCTCGCGAAATGGCATCGTCATTGACCGTTAATGAACGAACCCGTCCGAAAGTCGAATCTGCGGAAAAGGGGCATCGGGGGTGAACGTCCCCTCTAATTCGTTCCTCCCGAGCGAATAGCGCCGGAATAAAACGCCGTAATAAATATCGATCATACGAATAATGGAAAAAGAGAAAAAAAAAAAACGGGGCAAAGCGTCACTTTCGTGAATCAGCGCCTCAACACGGTTGGTGCTATTAACTAAATAAATACATATCGAATTTCGATTGAGGGTGCGTTTGATTTTAAACAAACTCGAGGCACTGACCTCACTGACCGCAAACGTACGCTTTGTTCGAATATTGGCAATATTTTGATATTTTGATACTTTGATACCGATAGTTGGAGTTGTTGATATTAAGACCAATTCACAGCTCTTCTTTGGCGTATAACGGTATATTTTTAGTTCATGGTAAATATACTAACAGTATTTTCATAATTTAATCATGATTTCTGATAAACGCAGCGCTTTACATTATAAACATTATAATTCTAGATTATAATTATGAATCTGAAAAATTACTTTCAGATGGATAAAATCTACCCGTCTGTTCTTTCTGTGATAATGTTAACAGTACAAGGAAATAGAAAAATCTTTAAAAGTGTAATCACATTCGGATTTAGCTCTGACAACACCGTTATCACAATTTCTTTTCCTCCTCTTTTTAACAATGATATTGCATTTGAAACTAAATTCCGCGATACTGTCGCAAAGAGAAAGCAAGATAGCCTAAAGCAATCACAACCCCTGCCAACCCGTGTAGCGGATTCACTTACGTGCGACTCTGCTCTTCATGTCCCTACAGCAGAGGGGGTGAAGGTGTGTGATGTTAAGGGCTTTAGGGGGGTGTTTTGGGGGTGAAGTCACACGAAGACGAGCAAAACGCGCTTACTAACGCCTACACTAGTATATTCGTGCACAAGGTTTCACTTGTGCATGCATGTATGTACTACATAGGAACGAGAGTTACTCAGAACGTGTGAGTAGCCGCCGAAATACACAGATATTCGACCCTCTATGGGGAAATATCCATAATGCGCATTTGCAATTTCAATGCCTCGCTAACCCCGACTTGCTGCGACTCCCTCATCCTCTCTCAACCCCGAACATTTCGCTCGTGCCTTGTTCTCACCCCCTCGCGAACTTTCCGTACAGTCCTTTACATCGCCTCCGGCAAAACCCTTATATGTCACTATACGCGTTCCCGTATACCTCTTGCAATCGAGATCAAACGAATTTCGGTATAGATTTCTAATTTTTTTTCTCGATCCTTTCGCGGAAAACAAGTTTCGACCGCCCGCACATCTGGGGTATTGTTCTTGGAATGAAAAGAAGGGTAATATACAAAACTTACGTCATTCTGTAAACCCCGGTGTGCGGTTGAGATGGTGGAAACTGATAAATTGCTTGTCGATAAAAGCGAGAACGCCTCAATCGATTTTCACGTTTCTCCGTGTTGAGCTTATTGCCGCAATGCGCAGATTCTATCTGGAAGAGAGTACAATTTGCGATTACCTGACACCCGTACCAAACCTGGGATTTGTGAGACTCGGAGATCTTCAAGTTTTAGTGAGATATATATTGAGAGATTGCAGCTGGCGGAAAACTGTATTCGGGGATGTGAGAGAAAAAGCAAGTGGGGAGATCGATTGTTAGCAAGTTTTAGTCGGTTTTAGTATTTAAGCGAGATTAGAAGGAAAGATCGGGTATATATTTTTTTCTTTTTTGCGAAAAAGATGTATTTAGAAATAAATATAAGAAGAGATTTTCTTTTAAAGGAGAAATGTGTTTAAAATTTAAAATATCCAACCTTAGTACCATTATTTTTGTCCCAGTTTATTACACCACATATGCCCTCTTTTAAGTTGTTTGTTTTTCGCTTGGTCCAGGAAAAACATATCTTTCCCTAGACATATTTCATAGTACACACACGTGTTACACCGACAACCACTAGAAACGAAATTGTAGCAGCGTTCAACAACCTAGTATATTATTCTAGTGCCCAGTAAAGTGTTCCATTAAACGAAATGGGTATACGTGTAATTTTCATAAATTTTAATAGGTATATATAGTAAAAAAGGTACGATACATATATTAATTGAAGCAATTCGACTATAGCAGATATTCACAAATATTTTATCACATCATGTTTATTATTTCGCATGCACACTTTAATTCGAGTTTTTCTGCATTCAATGATTCGATGATAAACAAAGTATTATTTACAAGCTTATCACATTTTTGTAATCCAGTCAAAAGCAAATCTGAATTGAATTACAATAAAATTACAGCGATTCATATAATGTGATCAATTTATCATTATTCGTCAAGTCTAGACACTGAAGTTACAAAATAGAAATTCAATTCAATTAGTTATTTTTAGTTTTATCCGAGTTTGCTATTCCGAGAAAATTTGCATTGCAAACACAATATTCTTAAGTCTATTAAAAGTCTGTTTGATTTTTGAATAAAAAAGGATTCCGGAGTATCAAAATCGAGTTGTAGGTCTCGGTATAAATTTCGTGATATTATCGTAGGGAAGTTTTTACGGTACGAAGGCCGATTAAATTATGGTTTCATTATTTCCGTTAATTTATTATCCACTCGTGCACCGACACTACAGACTTTCGGGCTCAGAAGCTGCGTACCGCATCGTGGGACGCCTGCTGCGGTTTCTACGTCGGGGAGAGACATCTGACTTGTTAATTTTTCCCGCATAAATTTTCGTCGAGTCGCCAGCTTTTAATTGATTCGCCAGTCCCAACCCTTCAGACGATTCACCAACATAGTTCTACAAACCTGCGCTTGTTGTAACGCATTCATTCTATTTTACCTGATATTCCTCTCGCTGATTTCACTCGCAATGATTTCTGACGCGTCGCAAAAATTAGGTGCATATTATTGGTGCTAGGATGCTTGGTAATAGCGTATAATTCGCCCGGGAGTGTCAGCCAACGCGAAATGCGAATCAAATTGCGGATTTCACGTACCGTGACTAATGAACATTTCCCTTTATTATTTTAGATTTAGCACCTGCCAAATCCCAAACGTGTTGGAAGTAACTTTACTGCGTAATAATATGCAAGTGAATTGCATAGCCCTTCGAATTCGGCCCAAAACAGGGTGGCCAAATGTCAGGGAAGTCAGGGAAATATCAGGGGAAAAAATTTGTCAGGGGAAGTTAGGGAAATGTCAGGGAAATGCGAGTAATTGTCAGGGAAAATAGAAATTGACATTAATTTATGCTATGTTATTTTTGTCGTATTACATATATAGATTATTTAACAGATTTTAGAAACTTTCCAAGCATTTCGAAGGATTATAAAGAATTTCCAGGCATTCTTTGAGATTCTCTGGGTTTCTAAAGATTTCAAGAGATTTTCAATAATTTTAAAGGATTTTAAGAGATTTCTAGGAATTTAAAGGGATTACAAGAGATTTTTATAATAATTAAAAGATTTAGTGTAATTTTAAAGAATATGAACTTTTAATATAAGAACTTTTTAAGAAAGTTTAGGGAATTCAACTAATTTTAGAGAATTTTAAGGTTCCTTGCGAAATTTTAAAAGATTTTATAAAGCTTGTAAGAATTTTAAGAAATTTTGTTTTTTTAAAGTGATTTTAAGGGATTTTAATATTCCTCATGGAATTAAAAAAAATTTCAAGTTATTTTTTATTTTTAAAATATTTTGTGAGATTTTTTTCCCAAGAATTTTTATTTAGAGATTTTAATGCATTTTAGGGAATTTCAAAGTTCCTCATTGAATTTTAAAGTATTTCATGGAATTTTAA
Source organism: Synergus magnus (assembly GCA_032275165.1). Taxonomy (NCBI): domain Eukaryota; kingdom Metazoa; phylum Arthropoda; class Insecta; order Hymenoptera; family Cynipidae; genus Synergus; species Synergus magnus. Next base: position 8,838,269 of record JAUESH010000040.1, read on the forward strand.
TAGATTTTAAAGAAATTATGGGATTTTAAATATTGTAGTGGAATTTTAAATAATTTAAAGATGTTTTTAGGAATTTCAAAAGATTTCAGCGAATTGTAAAGAATTTCAATAGGTTTCCAATAATTTTAAGAGATTTGTATACATTTTAAGGGATTTTAAAGTTCCTCGTGGAATTTTAGAATATTTCAAGAGATTTTTGACAAGGTTTTGTGGATTTTTGAAGGTTTACAGGAAATTTTAAGAGATTTTTATGAATTTTAAGGAATTTAAAAGTTTTTCGTGGAATTTAAAGGATTTCAAATGAATTTTGAGGAATTTTAAAAGAATTAGTGAAAATTTAAGGGATTTCATTGAATATTAACAAATTTGAAGGGATTTCGTGGAATTTTAAGACGTTTCTAGGAATTTCAAGAAATTTCGAAGCATTTTAAGAGATTTCCAGGGTTGTTGTGAATTTTAGAGATTTTTACGAATTTTAAGTGATTTTAAATTTCCAAAAATATAAAGTGATATTATACGTTGAAAAATTGCAATAGCATTATTATTGAAAATTTGTTTACATTTTTAATATTTTTCTGCCAGGGAAATTTATCTGAAAGTCAGGGAAATGTCAGGGAAATTGAAAAATTGAATCTTGCGGCCACTTTGCTAAAAATCCCTAGATAAAACAGGTTCCATATTGATCATCATTTTTGACATTTTCGATTCCACAAATATTGATTAGAATTCATTGTTATTCCTCCATCTTTGCAGTGTGGCGCGGAACATCGATTTCTTGACGAATTATTCTAATGATTGTGAACCGTGAGATTTTATACAAATCGCATATCTTCCTTGGGGATTTGGGAGCCCCTCACGGAGTAAACAAAGATTCGTTCAATTCGTCGCTGCTGTTTCCGAGTACTGAAGTACCCCGAGGCTCCAGCAAGGGTGAGAAGAACACTTAGGGCTGGAGGGGGCGAATGCTGGGGAGCCTAATTAGCCGTTGAAATGTTCACAAGGCCGACAGGGGAAAAAGGAACGACAAAAAAAGAAGAATTTCAAAACATTATACCTCTACCTCTCGACATGGTCTATGGTGTCTGGAGTGATAGAGCTACAAGAATACCTTTGCAAGATGATGAATACAGTGAAAGCAGGCTTTCATGAAATTTTCAGTCCTGCTATAGCTAAAGCCTTTCTTTTTAGCTTCTCGACCTCTTTATTCTTTCCAAGAATAAATAGTTACAAATCTCTTACTAAAATTAGATATGATAACGGTTGCTGATACACTTTTAATTAACTTAACAGCTATCAAAATGTTGCTTAAAATGAGCCCAGGACGAAGTCACTTTGTCAATTTTTTAAGAAGACATTGCAAAAAAACGTCAAACTACAGTGTTTTATAAAAATATCAATAACTTTCGAAATAGAGAACTTTTTTTAAATTTCTTGGATTCATTTTAAAGGTAAATTTCTATAGAATCATACAAACTTATTGGTATAATTGAACAATTATTACCCTGCATTGTGCGAGGACTTAAATTGGGTGCCAAAAAGTTGGACAATAATTAACATGAAGTTTTTGCAAAAATATATTAAAATTTACATTCACTTAATTTTTATTATTATTTTTTTATTGATCAGGTGATATTGAACTTTTCACCTATTTTAAATACAAATTTAATCCCTTGTACAACGCAGAGAAATAATTGTATAATTATTCATATTTTTATCAAACATCGAGATTTGACGTTTTTTGCTATATCTTCTTAACAATTGACAAAAATTTAAAAGATTAAACTTAAAAAATCATCGAAAAACAGGTGAACTCACAATACTGACCAGGAGTGTATCTCGTTTACAATATTAATATATTAATATTGCAGGTTTGAGTAGTTCAATCACTAGAATAGAGCTGCTGAAATGATTTAATCAAGTAATTGAGTTGAACATAATTAGAGGAAAATGTGTACCTAATTGATGATTTATAATTCTATTCATAAAGTACTTGCGTATGTGATAACTCATAGCTTGTTGTCAGAGTCGAGAAGATTAACCCGAATAATTCTGGCGTGTGAAATAATTTCGCAACGAGCTAAATAGATAGACGTGTACCATTCTGAGGTCCGTAGTTCTGTGGTAAGGGGCGAATCGGAGAGGGAATAGGGGTCGAGGGTCGAGGGTTGCCAGTCGTGGGTGTAAGTGCCGTTCCATGTACGGCTGCCTCACCCTTCCAGCCGACATTACTCTATCGTAGGGTGTCGAGGGATGGGGATGAAGCTTGGTCGGCCGTTTGGGGAGGCAGCAGGTTTCAAGCATCCCAAAGATGCCCTGCCCACGCACTTCGTGGTACAGTCTGTACTGACTCGCAAAGAAGACATCTCCTCTGGGATTTCCTAAAGTTGTACATGGTCCTTTATTCTCACATCCTTCTAAGACTTGAGAATTTCATCCACGTTACAATATTCCGTGGAATTTCCACGGAATTTTCATAGAATATATTCTCGGAAACATTTGCCATTTACAATTCCACAACATTTCTCTTAGTCCAATAACAGATTTGTTGGATCGAGAAACAAGAAACTTTGGTTTAAGGAAATGTAATCGTTTGTGACGAAAAAAATTAATGACTGAGTAAATAATTATATTCCCTATTTGTACAATGATTGCAGTATTTTCAAGTTTTAATGACTTTTCTTTGTTATTTTCCGATACCTATGCAAATATTCCGACACAAACGTGCCGAACAGATTGTAACTATCAATTACCAATTGCTGGAAATTATCATTCACTTTGCTCTTTGAGATTGATAAAAATATTGTTATCATCTGCTGTCATAATTTATAGCGATTAGCATTTGAGAGAGCATAGTCAATTTTCATGTGATTAGTATAACGATTGATGTGCATTATCTGCTCAGTGGGAGTATTCACTTGAATAACGAACTACATTAGGCATTATTAAACGATCGACCTTTATTAAGGAGATATGCTCGAAACCAAAAATAATATATTTGTACGTTTTTATTGAGCTTCATTCGTCATTCTTCTTTCCTAAATAGAAACGGGTGGTAAACTTTTAAGTACTTACTCAATGTTTTATCAAATGGTATATATAATAAATACACATATACCATAATCCTCCAGCATCGGATTGAGTAAAATGTGAGAATTAAAGCATTCAGTAATATTTAATGAAAGGATTCGATATTCGGTCTATATTCCATCCAATATTGTTTAATTAAATATTTTATTGAACATGTTCAATAAAATATTGATGAAATAACTAAATTTGGGATAGATTTCGTCAAGTTTAAAAATGTACAAATTTTTATTCGAGTAGAGCACAATTTCGAACTACATATTGTAAAATAAAAAGAGATCTAAAATTACATCCAGCATTTCTACTTTCTCTATTTTTAATATATCTTCTTTTTCACCATATCTATACAATTTTATTTTAAACACTTTTATTCTTCTTCCTACATCGAGATCTATGTGCTCCAGATCTGTCTTTCTTTATGCTATATTCTTATAAAAGCATATCTTGTTTGGACTGAGTCACTTATTTTACTACCAAGGTAGCTGAATTCTTGTACTTTCTCTGTCTGCTCATTCCACAACATAATTTTCAGACGCTTCTTAACTTCTTTCTTGCTGCAGTCCATTATCTTACTCCTATACTTTTTTTACTTTCACATTGTAGATAACAAGAATTTCTTCTATTTTTTAATACTTCTGATTGATATGCAAAATTTTATTCATCTTGAACTTGTTTAAGTTGAAGTGAGCCAATTATTTTCTACAAATTTCTTCTGTTTGTGTTCCTCGATCAATGCATGTTTTTCCGCATTGTTTACTTTAATCGATTTCTTCTTGCGTCTTTCTCTGCCCATTTGCCAATACATCCCTATTTTTAAATTATCTACACCCATCCGATCCCTGCACGTTTTTCTATTTGACAAAGTTTAAAAGTAAATACGCCAATTTACTTTTCCCTTAAGGGAGACTCACTGCTTACAATTAGTGGCGGCAGTTGTAGCTGAAAGCTCATGTGCTGATGTGCTTATGTCAGCTTTGTGGATAGACTGTACAGTGTACAAGTGAGCGGGTTGAAATTGTTGGAGGGAGTGGGAAGGTTTATATACATGGAGAAGTTGGCGAGCAGACGTGAAGCAGATAACTGTCTGTAAACAGAGAATCAATTCGCATTCGCGCTAATAGCTGGCTGCGGTGGTCAGCAACCCTCAGAACAGCATCGGTGTTTCTCGTGGAAGCATACATGACGAAAGGGGAGTACAACATACAATATAGATCATAGTGGCAGTGAAAGACCGCCTGCCTCCTTCCCATCGATCCGGCTATAAATATCCTGCTCAAATGTCTCTATAATTATATATTATCATCTTTAAATTAAAATTTTGTATTTACACCGAGGTTAAATAATATCTTACCCCGTAAGAAAACATGGCAAATGTTTCATTAATTTTTCTCTTTATTAAATTCCGGAACTACATTTATGTTCCTGGAAGTATTCAATATGCTGACTGTTCCTGAGGCGGTTAAAGTTGCGCTCTGTGGAATGACGTGTAAACCGCAAATCGAAAGTCCAAATCGCGTACTGCTGTCCCCGGGTCGTCGAATGCGGTTTGACTTTAAACTTGAGAACTGTTTTCAGTTTGGGGGAAGGTTTTGGAGACAGATGCTAGGAAAAGGCCAAGTAGAAGGGGGAAGTAGGTTTGGTGATAAGTGATCGCGGTTGCTGGCCTGAAACTCTAATTAATACCTCGCTGCTTCGTTTGAGCTCGTGACTTACGGCCCTGTCGCCCTTGTTCAGAATTACACCCATACTACGTAGTAACGGGACGTCTTTCCAGACTTGGCCATTTGTTATCGACCAAGTTTCATACCCCTCGCTCTGGATTATTCAATCGACATTCAATCCAGCTTCTTACCCTTTTAAGAAAACCCTAAGCTACTCAATATATCTAGAAAAAGCTGAATATATTCAATGTTGTCAAACGTGAAAGATTGTTAAGGTTATATTAAATTTCTTTCTCTTATATCTATGAGTTCACACAACATAATATACACAGTGTGGTCACATGTCAGGGAAGTCAGGGAAATTTGCCCTTAAAGGATTTCATGAGGTGTTTCCAAGAATTTTTTTTTAATTTTGATGCATTTTAGGGAATTTTATAGGAATCATTGAATTTTAAAGGATTTCGTGAAATTTAAGAGATAATGAGGGATTTTTCGGGATTTTAAATATTTTAGTGTAATTTTAAGGAATTTAAAGATGTTTCTAGGAATTTCAAGAGATTTCAGCGAATTTTAAAGAACTTAAATAGGTTTCCAATTATTTTAAGAGATTTTGACGCATTTTAAAGGATTTTAAAGTTCCTACTGGAATTAAAAAATATTTAGAGATTTTTTAAAGATTTTGTGGAATTTTGAAGGATTACATGAAATTTTAAAAGATTTCGAAGCTTTTCGTGGAATTTAAAGGATTTCAAATGATTTTGAGGAATTTCAAAAGAATTAATTAAACTTTAAGTAGGGATTTCATGGAATATTAACAAATTTGTTGAAGGGATTCCGTGGAACTGTAAGACATTTCTAGGAATTTCAAGGAGTTTTAAGAGATTTCCAAGGCATGGTTGTGAATTTTAGGTATTTTTACGAATTTTAAGTGATTTGAAGTGATTTTAAAATGTGTCGTGGAATTTTAAAGGATTTTAAAATATTTTTAAATGATTCCGCAGAATTTTAGGGTATTTAAAAAGATTTCATTTGAGTGTCAAAAGAATTGAAGTGATATTATGCTAAATTTTTTAAAAATTTCAATAGTACTTTTATTGAAAATTTATTCGCATTTGTAATACTTTTCTGTCAGGGAAATGTCAGGGAAATGTCAGGGAAATTGCAAAATTGAATCTTGTGGCCACCCTGATACAGAAAATTCTATGTCGTCGTAATTTCCTCTTCATTTGTGCT